>CM066164.1:60345499-60755499 GCA_033629205.1 Lithocarpus polystachyus | reverse complement strand
TTCACTCTTAAATTGGCTTTTTCCCGATATTAGTCTCACACTCTCTTGCCTTTTTCCACTCGCAGCTTCCCCTTTTCAGTTCTGCAATAAACTAAAAAACTTGATCAAGAAATTCAACTTGTAGTGTTTAAACAAATACCAACGGCTAGAAAGTATGACAAAGACACAAATCAAAGAAAAATAGGACAAAAGAAAACAATATAATTGCTCTAAGAGAACTGAAACTAAAAACAATTTTTTTTTTTCGTTTTTTTTTTCTGCAGTCTTTTTTTTTTCTTTCTGCATTTTTTTTTTCACGTTTTTTTTTTTTTTTTTTTTTTTTTTGGAAATTCAGTGCACAATTTTAACCTAGTGCACGACACAAAACAAGAACGAAGAACAAAAAACAGAAACGGCACAAGATAGGAAGGTAACAGGAAACAAAAGATAAAAGGATAGAAAACTGATTTTAGAACCTGAGCTCTGATACCAAATGATGCGAACTTCAACAGACTCGCTTTGAGACCCAACAAACAATATTGGAATTATTGCCCCAGAAAGCTAAAATTCAGATTTGATAGAAACCCTGACCCAACGTTTATAAGAGAAACGCGAACCAAAGGTATAAGTAATAGACCTTGACCCAATGATTATAAAGGAATCACGAACCAAAGGTATAAGTTTGAACGCCACAAGGAAGAATCCTTGATAAGTTCACAGTTCTTGAAGAACCAAAGAGAAGAGCAAAGCCTCACCTTTTCTGATTTTTATTCAATAATTCATCCAAAAAACGTTTACAGACTTAGGGGCCTATTTAAGGACTCCATAAAACTTGGCAGACAAGAAAATATATTCTAAAATAACTCCTAATTGATACCTAACCATATCAGGAATCAAATTTGACCTAAAAAACGTACTAAATAATAAAACCCTAATTAAAAACTGATTTGGTCTGAAAATAGCAGATCCAAAATAGGAAAAACCCTAAAAAACGTTCTAAATAATAAAAGCCTAAAATTAAGGAAGATCTTGTCCAAAATTAGAAGATCTAAATAAAGAAAAGTATCTGTTAACTGATTTAGAGCTGGAAAGTCAATCAGCCATAAATCTTTGCCATAAATAATGCCCAACTACGTCAGATCAGCCCTCAATAGCTTGGATTAAATTTATTAGGCCTTCATCCTCTTTTGGGCCCAGCTTGAAATGTGAATCAGCCCAAATCCCTTGAATCAGCTCATTAAGTGCTTCTTTGATCTTTTTGGATCTTGCTCTTGTAATTGGCCCAACTGAAACTTGCAATGGATCCTTGAAAGCTTGTTGATTCTCATCAATGGCAGAGACGGAACTAGGGGAAGCGAGGGGGGCATTGCTCCCCCTAGCTTTTCCAATTTTCCATTAGAGTAGTGAAAAATTAGAATTTATACAGAAAATGACTTACTGCCCCCTTTCAAATTTCAGAATTTGATCCTTTAAAATCTAAAATTTAGACCTTCACATGCATAATTGCCCCCTCAAAATTTTCAAGTAGTTTAGAAAAACCCAACAAATTTAGCAAAAAAAACCCAAAACTATAAATTACTAAAAAGATACAGCCCATTTCATAGCCCATGGCCTTCCAAGTAACCAAAAAAAAAAAAAAACCGCAAAATTTCCTTTATAATACATCCCAAATTGCCAGATCAATCCTTCAAATATATCAACATAGATTTTTTTTTCTTTTTTAAAGACCCAAAACTCTTTGACAAAAAAAAAAAAAAAAAAACCCCAAAACAAATCTAACCCATATCACGCCGCCAGTTGCCTTGCCATGAGTCTGTGGTCATCCATTGACTCTAGCTCCTTCAAAGCACCACCGGTATCTCTTCGTCTCTTTCTATCTCTATCTCTTTGTTTAACCTGTGAAGGCTATGAACACCAAGTAATGTAAAGCAAAGACACTAATTGTGATTTACTGCTTTTGTTATACCGTGTGCTGTACAGTTGTATAGCTGTACTTCAGCAATTAAATTTTAAAGGATCAAACTTGTCTGAGTTTCTTTTGTGGTGGGTCCACTGATTTCATATATAACTTGTGGCTGTGATTTTTTTACCTTTTTGTTTATAACTTTTATATAATATATTAATAATAATATTATCGTGCTGGCGTGTTGTTAATTTTGCTCGTGAGTGAATGTATGTGTTATTGGAAATCTTTTTTTTTTTTTTTTTTTGAGAGATGTGTTATTGAAACTTGATACATGAAAAGTGAATGTTATGTAAGAATCCTATATAATATTAATAGTGTTGTGTAGTTTATTAGTAGTGTAGACTTGATTGTTCATACATTTTTTTTCTTTTTAAATTAACTGAATAACTAATTCATAAAATTTAATATTAATGTTTCAAAATATGAGTCATTTATGGGGAAAATATTCACAATTTATGTATATTTTAAGGAAAGAAAATGTTTAGCATAATGAAGAATGTAGGGCACAATTTTGTTGAGTTAAAATTTATTTATGAAATAATTTTTTTTTACTTAACAATTTCATTATATTTATTATTTAGTTGCTCACCTAAAAAAATTTTCTGGCTCCACCACTGCTATATGGATGCTCTTTTTTTTTTTTTAATTTTAATTTTTATTTACTAAGAATGTGGTGACATACCTTTTTATTGTTAGATTGATTTTTTTGGATGCTGGGACTTTTAATATTACTATTTTCTTTTTGTTACTAGTAAAATGAAAGTTTCTGCTAGATAGGTCATTGTCATTCTGTTTTAGGGAGAGTAGAAGAAAAAATTAGTTTTTTTTTTTTTTTTTTAATTTTATTGAGAAGAAATAACTAAGTTATAAAATAAAAACTATTTTATGTTCCTACAAATATCTATGTTTTATTTTTAGATGAACAACACAAAGATTTTTTTTTATAATATCAATACCTTGGTTGGGTAGGCTACATTCTAGAATTTAGATCATCATAGATACATGTTTTCTTCTTATGTGTTATTATTACTTATTTGAGTATTGAGTAATAAATGTCACATATGGAGAGAAATATTAAAACATAAGAGAAAAATAATAACGGGGTTGAATTAATTTACATTCTCTCTTCATCTTTTTATTTTATTTTATTTTATTTTATTTTTAACTTCATGATTCTTTTCCCTCTTTGTATGAATTCTTAAAATTTTACAATTGTCTTTTATGCTAGTCTTACCATGTAGTAAACATGATATTTCGTGCACTTTAGAAAATAAGTATCCACATCATGTCTCATCCAAACTCAAGAAGTTGAAACAGGGCTCATGGGGCTGGGCTGAAAATGGATGATATTATAATACCATTTTGAATGATTGACTTATCAAATTATTATTTGAATATTTGATTTGTAGAGATGGTTAGTCCTAAATTTTGGTGTTGGATTGTATTTTCTAGTCCTCAACTATATAGTTTCTTTATATAGTTCCAAAGTTGTTTTGTCGGGGTAACCATGGAAACACAAACACCTCATTTTCTTGTCTTCTGTCTTCTAAGGAATTTTGTACTCTACAGCTTACTTCTGCCTTTGTCTTAAAAAGAATAACACTTAGTTATGTTCTCATTGTGAATGAATTCAACATAGATAATTGAAATTGAACGAAAACATGTCATGCTGATTATATAATTCATTGAATTCACCAAGCATGTTTACAATTTAGGTTGGAAAAGACAATTTTACAATTTTTTTCATAGAAAAATTTATTTATGTTTCATCTTGATTTTCAATTCTCTTTCTAAGTTCATCAATTCGCCTTGGTCCAGCTATCCATTAATTTATAACTCCCAAAATATTTGTGTGAGCCTTCCAACTTAATTAGTGAAGTGCAAGTGATGAAAATGTTAATGGTTGTATAATTATGCTTGAGTTATATGTATGGAGATAATAAAATAAGTAAAGGTTTAGATTTTGTGCTAGTCTTGTTATAAATGAGTGATGATAGAAGTTTTGTTATTTTGTCCCACTGTTTTCATTTCATGCTACACTAGCTACTTTTTTATAATAATTAATACATAATACACTACCTACCAACTTATAAGCATCTATAAAGCAAGAAGTTTACTAACTTATAACCACATCTATGGTATTTTTTTAAAATATAAATGTTAAAATTTTACTTGAATGTTAAAACTATTTAGTAAGTATTTTGATCATCTATTTTACTTGACCTTTACATTGGTTTATATTCTTCGTTTCAGGTTAAAATGTCGCATGACTTGGGTTATAGTCTTATAGATGATGTTGAGGGGAGATATATTTCATTAAAACAAGTATTAGCTTGGCAACATATCTTCATGAGGAATATGTTATTATTTGATTAGTAGTTGAGAGAATAGATTGGAACTTAAATTATGTTATATGATATTGAACTTCAGCATTGTTTTTTCTTATTAGTAGTTATTGATTGAGCGGTTGTTATGCTTATATGTGTATTTGTGATTTAAAATTTGTGATGTGTGGGATTGTGGTTTATTATTTTCCATCAAGTACCCATGTAAAGTTAAAAATGTAAATTTTATAGAAAAATACAAAAAAATGTAAAATGTTATTAGCGAGGACATTGTTGTCGCTAATATTTTATCATATCATCAGTGACGGCAAACAATATCATCGCTAATATGCAAATTTTAGTGATGACATGTTTATGGTCACTAATATATTATTATCTGTGACAACAAGCGTTGTTGTTAATAATGACATATTAGCAACAACAAAAATGTCGTCGTTAATAATAATTTATTAGTAGCGACAAAAAAATTCGTAACTACTAATGAGTTAGTAGCGACGACATTTCGTCTTGGGTTCTCGAGTTATTTATGACGACAATTGTCACTATTAGTGACAAATTTTTTGTCGTTAATAGTATTGTATTTGCGACGACATTAATATCATCACTAAAACACTTTTTTGTTACCACTTTTGTTTAACGAAAGTCAGCAACAACATTTTTTGTTGCCAATATAATTAGCGGCGATATTTAGAGCATTAGCGACGACTATCTGCCGTCGCTAAAGACCAAATTTCTTGTATAATATAACAAGTTTGGCTTTTAAAAGAATTTCACTTGACTTAAAATATTTACAAAGATCTAATGAAATAGGTAATGTTTGATTGATAATCTAAACTTCTTTTAATAGTAGTATTTTTTTTAGTTATTTATTATGAGTAAAGTTTTAGACCAGTGCTTTTACATATTATTTTTCGTTTGTTTTGAAGTAAAATATTTTAAAATATAAAATATTTTACATTTAAAATATTTTCTGCAAAACGTTTTCATTATAATATATTTAATCGTGTTTGATTGTGTACATGAAAATGTTGTGAAAATCATTCTCTTGTGTTTGGTTCCTTTTAAATTCTCACCAATCTAAACTAAAGTTCTGAAATTCCTTTAATTAGAAACACAACAATTAAACTCAAACTCAAGTTGGCTAAAAAACATCTAGATCTGCAAGGGGAAAAACAAATTTGCAAAAAAAAAAAAAAAAAAAAAAAAAAAAAAAAAAAAAAAACTAGCATCCCAGCAAATCCAACACCACAGTCAAGCACACTGAACATCAACTCCCCCACAACACCACCAAACTATCACCTCTAACACCACCAAAACCTGTTCCGTCATGAGCCACCACCCAAAACCCAAATCTGGAAGCAAAAACAAAGAAACAAAAAAAAAAAAAAAAAAAAATAACAAACAAAATCATAAGAAGGGGAGGCTTCCAATCACAAGAAAATGTTTCCTTTTATATTATAGTGTAATCTTATATTTGTCTTGCATGTTTTAATTTTTATAATTGCATGATTAGACTTTGGGCTTTGTTAATAATTTCCTTACTTAAATATGGCCTAGCAATTTAGTAAAGACTAGTCCACAAGTCGGATGGGATTAGGTGCCTAACACATTCCTATCCCTATACCTTAACTCCAGACTTAGACTTTAATAAGTAGACCTTCATTTGGTTTTTAAACCTAAACCAAGTGGTGACTCCCAAACCATGCAACCCGTAAGTGCCACGTGCCCTTTGTCTCATCTTCCTTGCTTCTTGAGAATTGCTTGACAGATTCTCATTCCTTGAGTAGTCGATTGTTAGAGTCGTCTAGTCATTGATTGATTGAATTGGAAGGATACTAATATCTTCATGCTTGGTTTCATTTGAATTTCTACTCTTGTTTGGTCAATCTAGTCAAATTCTTTTGACAAAGCCATTTTTGCCAATTGGTCCGCTTGGCAATTCTCAGCTCTTGTAGAAACTGAACTCTATCAAAGCATTTGATTAGTTGATGACTAATATTTACATACCTTTTCATCCATTTACTTGTCGCATGACACGATATGAGTCGCTATGAACGATCAAGTTGTTGATTTCTATGGACTTAGCTAGTTTTAGTTCTGTTATCAATGCCTTATATTCTACCTCATTATTTGTGGCAAGAAATTGTAGTCGAACAGTGTACTCAGATTTCATTTTCTGGTGATACTAGATTCTGCACCTCTTGCTTTCTTGTTTAACAAGCCATCGACTTTAATCGTCTAGCCTATATATGAATTTTGTTCTTCTACTTCTTCCACTGTGGACTGTGCAATAAAGTTAGCTAGCACCTATGCTTTGATTGTGGATTGTACCTGATGTCGAATTGACTCAATTTTATTGCCTATAAAACAAGTCATCCAGTTGCATCTAGCTTGTTCATGGCCTTCTTGATGGGCTGATCAGTCATCGCAGTGGGAGATTTGCTTGGTTTTTGTGGAGCTTAGTTATATTTAATCCAGATTATGACCCGACCCGAAATAATATTGTTACGATTATTAGTGAGAGATTTTTTCAGGCTTAGTCCATGGAGCAGAGGCTTAGGCTGATAGCCCCAAGCAATTTTTGGCCCGTTTTTGTAACCCATTGTAAATCCTGTGCGTAGGATATAAAACATTATTGTTTTGGTCCTTTTGGAGATTAGAGCTTCATGTTGTTTTGAGAGAGAAAATTGCACTGCCGCACTCTATATTTTTTCCTGAGAATAGTGAAATCTCTGCAACTCCGTGGACGTAGGCAAATTGCCAAATCATGTAAATACTGTCTTGTGTGTGATTATTTTTCTTTAGCGTATATTTTTTCTCTATTTTTGCATCTTACAGATCTGAGAATTTTGTGTATATTCCCATCAACTTTATGGGCTTGAAAGTATAATCTAAACTTTCTTCATGCTACAATTAGAGCGAACACCATCTTCTTTGCCTTCGGGTTGGACATCCCACATAATATAGCATTTGGACACATCAACTCTCAGTTTATGAGGAATTGATGACTTTTAATATAATATTTTTGAATTTCGATTCCTGGATAATCAAATATAAAGAACTTTTGAGAAAATAGACAAATTGACATAACTCAAATGCTATTAAAAAAAAAATGAAGCATCTTATTGAGGTTTCAAAATGGATTTGTATTTTTAAGGATAACCTTATTAATGCATTGAACTGAAATCATTTCCCATCTTTCCTCAATAATATCACAAAATTGTTAGTCAATTTTCAGAATGAGAACATTAAAAAGATGTATCTCCATGGGGAAAAGCTGTCAACATTGTAGGGGAATAAAAGCGGGATTCATGTCAAAAGAACAATTAATGGAGCAAGATTCATTTCAAGTAACAATGTTACAAAGAACATATACTGTCTCATATAGTGTACTAACTGACATAGGTCTTTCCAGTAATTGCATGCAGAAGGAATAGTTCAAATGACCATTGAGAATACTGAGCAGGTCGTTATCACTGTTAGTCACATCCTTATGATCCGACGGTCCCGCGTCTTTACACAGTAGCTGCCGTCTTCTCTTGGCCTTCTCACGATCAGTCAACGACGAGTCTAACTTGATCGCGCAAATCGCAGCGGTAAGACCGCCGGAACTCGACAATTCTCCGGCGCCGGAGACAGAAACCGGGTTAGCAGAGAGCAGAGAACAGTCAGGGCAGTCCCATTGGAGAGTATCGGCTAAGGAGTGGGGACGAACAGAGAGGCACGTGACGTGCCACGGCGTGGCACGTCTTGCCTGTGAGAGATTCCTCAGCTGTGGGCTTGTTCTTGCAAGCCATGCTAGTGCCTTCACTTTCACAAGGAAGGTCGTAAAACTTGTTGAGCCATTTGGATTTTCGAGAGTTTGGACTTTGGAGAGTACTATGTTATGTAAGCTGAAATACAATAGATTGTGAATGGGATTTTCAAGCTTGAGTGGGTGTGGGATTATGTGGGAGGAGAAGCAGGTATTTGTAGAAAAGTAGAGTGGGAGAGCAGGAGTTTTTTTTTTTTTTGGATAGACTTTGAAAAAAATCACTTTTCCCTCTACTTTCTTTTTCATCCATTAATGGGGAAAGTTTCCTAGCATGGCAATTGGGTGGAAAGGTGCTGCTTAGCTCACTCACCAGAAATGCTTGATCTGTAGTGCATGCATGTACTCCAAATGTTAATGTGTAATATGGGAGGTTAAAATTAGTTTCCAATAATGTTTGGATTCCGTTTCCAATTATAAAATTTTATGCTTGATTTTTTTTTTATTTTTATAATTGATATTTACTAAATTATAAAATTGATTATATATCACGTCATAATCGATTGGTTCTTTATTATTTTTTTAAAATTAATGAAAACTAACTAATAATAAGGCTTGCCTTTCAAAAGACCCCTTCTCAATTAATAAAAACTAACTAATAAGCAGTATGATTTTCAAAAGAGCCGAACTTGACACTAAATATTTGGACAAAATGGGCTAATGCTCTTTTTGTGCAAAAAAAAATGACATTTTGCCCTCTTTCTCAAATTAATTATGGAAATGCTTCTCTTTTGTAATTCGATTTTCTAAAAAGCGAGTTTAAAAAAAAAATTTCTAGAGTCTTATAGCGGCATTTTAAGGAGTCTGTAGTGACGTTTTAAGGACCTATAGTGGGGTTTTGAAACTCAAGTTCCATGAACTCGAGTTATATGTAATTTTTTTTAAATTTTTTTTACTTATAACTCGAGTTTATGGAGCTCGAGTTTCAAAACGTCATTATAGGTCTTGAAAATGTTATTATAGGCTCATTAAAAACGCCACTATAGGGCTTAACTCGATTTTGAAAAAATCGAGTTTCAAAAGAAGAATATTTCCCTAATTAATTTGAAAAAGGGGACAAAATACTAGATTATTTTTTTAAAAAAGGCATAGGCCAATTTTGTCCCTAAATATTTAAAGAGACCTAATAAAGTAGGTGGTGTTAGTTTGATAATCTGAACTTCTTTTAATAAAAGTAGTTTTTTGATCACGCGTTCCATTTCTGTCTTGTACTTTTACATATTGAACATGTTATGTGCGTCTAAACATGGACAAAGCACGTCCATTTCGCATTCACGCAAAGGTGTGTAGACTAACGCCATGTCTTTGGATCTCATAATTATTATTGTCCTTTCCTCTATAGCATTTTTAATATCTCACTTTATTTTTTATCAATCAAAATTTGTTATGTATTTGTTTAACTTTTCTTATAAAATAAAATAAAAAGCTTATAATGAAAAGAAAAAATCAAGCCCTTTTCCCGTAGCATACTATGATTGATATAACATTAAAAAAAGAAAAAAAGTAGTACAAAAAATTTATGTTTACATTTGAGCGTCCCCTTTACTTTTTTTTTTTTTTTTGATATCATAGTTGTTTTCTTTTCTTCTCCCCCCTCGATTTTTACATGAACAAGTGGTGCTTCTTGTATCAGAGCATAGTTGACTTCAAAACTAGATTATTTAACAAAAAGTAAATTTAATTGAATTGCTAGTTATTCAACACGTTATGTAAAACATTTTTTTATTATATAAATTTGTTATAATTTAATATCTTTTCTAATTATATGATTTCTTCTTTATATGTTTTTTACTTGCTGCTACTTATTAATTCATATAAGAAGATGTAGTTTATGCCTTACGGTTACGGATATCATTATAATTCTTTCACATGGTTTTATTGTTGCTTTGGGATGGCTCTTCGCATGAGGAACTATTACATTAATGGAATTGAATGAAGGTATTTTTGTTGGAACAAAGGGAGTTCTATTTTTATTTATTTATTTTGGTAGGTAAAGATAAATTCTGATGATGGGTTTCATTGGTAATAAAAAGAGATATTTGGATGACTAGTTTGAAGTTTGAAGATTTCAAGAATTGCAAGATGACAACGTGTACATTTTGTGGGCAAAGGTTGCTGGCCAAATTTGGTGTGGCATTGGGTTACATTCATGAGGTAACCTTCCTTGAGATAAGACTATTTGGTGGAGTTATGAATTTTGGTTATCCTTCTTTGTATAATGGAAGACAGTCACTGCTCATTCACTAAGTAATATTCCCCTAATATGAAGCTATTTTTTAAATTACAACTGGAGAGATGTAAACCAATTTTGAACTTATAAATATATTCCTATTCAAGAATAATAGAATCATAAAGTATAGTGATGATCTTTTTTTTTTTCTTTTTAAAATAGTAATTCATTTAAGCTTAAACATTATTTGCTGGGACTACGGCTTCACAATGCTGAAATTGTCAATTTGATATAAGCAGATTTATTACACCATAAGAAGCTATACTTGGTTCTCGATATAGATCATATGCTACAGAAGAAGAATATTTAAAATAAAAAACAGATTTGCAAGGTATTTCTGTTACCTTTATATTTTATTGTACTTTGGCAGTGTGCATAGCATTTTGTATATCTTTGTTTTCAATTATCATGGTGACATTCCATCTTTGTTTGTATGATCATCTCTAATAAGCTTGGCTAGATGCCATTGTAACTTGTCATGTTGTAGAACTTTTAGAGGTCAACATGAATGATTACTGTTAGATTCTGAATCTGTTGTTTTCGGGAATGAGTTTTACTAGATTGTAACATGAAATTAATTCTTTTACGTAATTTTGTAGTCTAACTTACAAAATGATTCTAATTTTAGAGTTGATATCATTTACAGTTGCTAACCCGTGCAATGCATGGGAAAGCTATTGCTATTGTGTATAAAGATATAAACTATTCTTTTTCTCTTCCTTTTTGATTGTACATTAGAATTCCAGTCTTATAGTTTCCTATATTTGATATGAAACATTAAATTATGTAATGAAAAATAGAAATCAAACTTCAGTTTAAAATAAAATGAAGAATCAAATCTTTAACATCCTCAATTATCCATAAAACGTATGAAACACAAATTTAAAAAGTTTTTTTTTTGTATCTTCTTCCTTTGTTGCTTTGTAATAGTCATTGATTATGTCCATTTGTTTGGTGTGAGTTGCACATTGCTTTGAACATCAACTTTTTGAAACTTTGTAGAATCACCACCTTGTTCACTTGATAAGTTGCTACTAAATTCATTTGAAGTATCACTGATGTAAGCCTAACAATAAAACAAGTTGATAAATGTATTACAACACAAACAAATTAAATATCTAATTTGTAATTTTACTATTTTAAAAAATACATACTTCTGACGTTTTGTCAAGTTGAATTGCTTTGTCAGTATTTTCAAAAGATTCAAAAACTTTCTTGACAATGTAGAATTCCCATCCATACTTAAGATTATAATCATTTAGTTGTATTTGGAAAACAAATTCTATTGCATTCAGATTTTCTATTTGCACAGGAAGGACGACTACTTCGGGCACCTAACAAAAGTAATATTTTTCAAATTGTACACTCAAGTAAAACTTGGACAAAGATGTTCTACTGAAAAAAAATTTGTTCATAGCAATAAACAAGAGTTCTACTGATCCATGTTTCCTATGGATGTCTCATAATGAGTATGTGCGAACCTTTTTGTTGATTGGAAGTAAACTTAATGATGAATGCTGACTATTTTGAAGGATAAAATGTTATACATAATGGTCGGAAGCAAAACTGATTTAGTGATTGTGAAAATTTCGCAGATATCTGACAGATTCACGAATAAATTATGAATCATTCCTTGGAAGTTCACTCTATCAGCAGCATGTGTGCTCAGTCCTTTGCTACAAAAATATTTAAAGAGAAGGAAAATAATATTTGATTGAAAAGTTCCATCCTTTTTCAATAGTTTAGACAGAGATTCATAGACCCAATAGTGAAACCCTTTTTGGACAACCTTCAAGAAGGTTTCGTGATGGCCAACTATCATATATTTTATACATAAGTAGGCTAGAAAAATTTAAAAAAAAAATTAGAGGAAAGTAGCAAACCTTGGTGGTGGCATTGATAAAAGGCAAAGATTGAGGGGGCGGACTATAGTGCGCGATTGAGAGAGAATGAGTAGCGATTAATCTGACAATCTGTACGAATTTCAAGCAATATATTTATTCAGCAATCTAACCATAAGAATCCAATTTTCAGCCAACATTCAAGAAACATTAATAGAAGAAACCATTATGTTCAAAACTCTAATCATTAAAAAATCAAACCTACTTATCAATATCCCTTAAACTTTCAAATTGATAACCTTAGAGACCATTATGATTCAATTAATCTCCTTTCTACTATATAAACCTATCTCACTATCAATACTAATCACAATTTCTAACATATGAATCATAAAAAATTCAAACCCATAGCTCAGTTTCCATTAAAAATATTCAAATTGATTAAAGCTTTTCTTTCATCAGACAGCTGATGATAACCAAAAAAACAATAAATGAAATTTTCCAGTAGTTAGAAGCACCAACAACAAATAGGCAAAAAATTTTCAAAGTTTCAATTTCATACTATTATTCAAAAGAATTATAAGAATTGCAGCAGCAACATAATTGCTTTGACTCTAATTATCTCTTTGCAATAGATTCTTCCACAATCTAAGAAGCTTTAATCTATATTTTATGCAAAGAAGTGACTCAAGTGAGTAGTATCTTAGCCTCATACAATTCTCCTTTTTCTAGTTTATGAATGCAGAGTCAAAGCACAAAGAGGGCAAGTCCAAAGTCAATGATTTTCCTTCACAATAAGATACAATTAAGGACCAAAATGGGTTATGTATGAACTCCATATGCCAATCTTGGAATATGTCCCATCATGCGTGTTTCCTAATGATATTGATTTAGTTGAGAAGATATTTGCTGAATATGTTCACTTAAAATTAATAAAATCTTCTGCAATGACATTTGTGGCTTCATTAGAATAATCATTATTGATCTTCATCACATGAAATAGTATCTACATAGGGACAGAGCAGAAGCACTGCTACTCAAGTAAGCAATGCCTCCCCCATGTCACCTAAGCTGTCATCAGTAAAACCTGTCTGTCTCAGCCTAATTGCATCCATCAAGCAATACAAGCCAAATTGATGTAAAATAATTACTCTTTTTGTATCTTTTTTATGCTACACACAGTACAAACTTTAAACGTAAAAGTCAACTTGATGAAGAATCAGATATGTTGTTTACTACTGAGAAGGAAGACCTCCCACTAGTTAATGAGAAAGATCAACTCAGAGAGCAACAAATCAGAGGGTATACAAGATGTGAAAATTGATCTTGTGCATCTACTATCAATTAACCTTCCATGATGCTTCAAGTGACAAAGCTTAATTATGTGTTAAGCAAGAACTGTTCCAAACCCAAAGACTCATTTAAACTATAATTCAATTAAATCTAGAATACAAAACAGAAACAGGAATACCCCTAACATTAGCATAAATTTCAAAATCAAAACTGAATTCAGACATTAGTAGCCACACATGAACCTAAATAAGAATTCACAAAATTAAATCCAAAAAAACTGAATTGAAAATCCCTATCTGCAAAATAGTAAGAATCCAGATAACAAACTAACTGTCCTTGTCTTGTAGCTGTATTATCAAATAACCCAGATAACAAAATGCCAAATCCCTACCTGCAAAACAATAAGAATTCAATTTTTAGACAACAATCAAGAAATATTAATAGAAGAGAAATAGTGCAAAGCAGAAAGTTTGAAACAATGCAGTGTAGTGCAGATTTTTATGAAACTCATGGAATCAATTAGCTGACTAACTACCAGGGCTTGTTGAACCACTAAGCTCTCCTTAGCAATGGGTTTGAAATTATGACCATGATACCCAGGAGTCTTCACTTATATATTAAAAAGACAGTTTTATTTATGATCCCAATTAAGCTCTTTAAGATACATGATGCACAAATTATTCTGGATAGTGACAATAATAAGTACTCTCTAATATATTATTTACATAAAAAGAATTGGTTCCAAAAATAATCACCATAATCTATTAAACAATAAAATTTCAATATAATCTTTGGAAAATCTCTCTCCCATTGTCATCTCCATTGTTGTACATTGTCATAATACCTTTAACTACATGGGGTTTGTGATTTGCACTGAGTCATAATAAAAAGGCTAACCTTATAAATGGTGCATATCATTTTTAGGAGAGAGAGAGAGAGAGAGAGAGAGAAAGAGAGAGAGAGAGAGAGAGAGAGAGAGAGAGAGATTACTCCACAAAAAGTAAATTCTATAAATTATATCCAATTTTATATCTGACTTGGGAAAAGTTATGGATCCCAATATGACTATGTGCTACACTACAGGGGTAGCATTCCCCCGCCTAATGAAGCAGTCTTAGACACACAATAGGCTAGGGTAGCATAGCATCCTCAACATATAAAATTTAGATTGTGTTGCACACACAATCTGAGCAATGTAATGAATGTCTAACCTCAACGTACTCTACACCAATTTCACTAAGATTATCAGGAATGTTGTGTGATGAAAGTAAGCTAATAACTCCACCAGAACCAACGTATTCCACACCAATTTCGCTTAGTTTCCACACACACACAAAAAAAAAAAAAAAATTCAAATTGATTATCACCATTTTAATATCTATTTAAAATATTGAAGATGTGACTCACTTCAAAAAATATTATCGTCAAAAGTCAAATATTTATTTGATAAGCAAGAACTTTTACTAGAACACATTACTAAACTCAGTTACAGAGTTCCAAACCCAAAGACTTATATAAGTGTGTGCACAAACTCAATTACAAATACAAAGAGAAACACAGCTAAAACTACAATTCAATCAACTCTAGAATACAAAACAGACTTATCAGCATAAATTTCAAAATCACAAAATTATCCAATACATAATTGGGGTAAAAAATTTCATAAAGTTTGGGATTTCTTCTTTAATTTTCCTGCTCAAGATATGGATTCATACAGTAACAGGTACTTGCAGTAGAAAAAACATTAAGGAAACATTTATTAGAAAAAAATTAACAGCAAAGCTATAGTTCATTCCACAATCGACAAATTATTTACCAAAACCTATAAAGTAATCCACAATTGACAAATTAATTAACAAAGCAAAACTCACAATTCACCAATGTATCTAAAAAGACCCTTCACAACTGATTGAGCTTCCATTTACTTGTGCTTCACTGTTTTTCTCTCCTCAACACCTAAATAGAAGCTTAATTAAAATTTTGAGAATATAATCCAACATGCAAAACCCAGAAGTATCCCTAAAAAATCACAAACTTGGTCATCCATAAAAATAAAAACAAATCTGGGTATCCATAAACTTGGTCATCAAAAACACGAAATTTAAACTCTAATCAACCACTAATCTATCCAAACCTACTGTATCTGAAATTTCAACAAAAATTTTCTCAAATTTGAATCACATACATAAAACAAAATTCAATAAAATCAATCAGAAAAATCAACTTGTTCATACAATTCAAAAGAAACCAATACTAAAAAAGCCCATTCTTGGCTTCTTTTCATTAGTAATTAAATCCAATAACCCAAATGCCTAAATTAAAGACCATCAACCCAATAACCCAAATACCTAAATCAAAGACACTCAACCCAAAATAACAAAATTTGAATCATATTTAACACCAATTTTTCTTGTCTAAAAATACATGCACTGTAGCAGTTCCAGCGGAATATGGGTGGCGGCTAGGCTGAATGTGGGGTGATGGTTTCACATGGTGGCAACCCGTAGATCTCTTTCTCTCTTTGCCATTGACGGAAAAAGAACTGAACGGTTTTTGGTTTTAAGAAAGAAAGAGAGAACGGCTGAACTTGTTGAAGGAGAAGGAAAAGCAGATTCGGAAGGGAAGAGAGAGCATTTGAAATTTGAATGCGTAAGGTTTGAAAGAGAGGAGTCGGGTTAAGCTAGGTTTTGTTTTAAATAATTTTTTTTTCAAACTTTATTATTATTATTATTATTGAGATAGAAGGAACTCTTTTTCTTGAAGATGCTTTCAAGTATTAGATTGCACATCTAGGATTTATATGATTTTTAAAACTCACATGCATGCATGGTTAATAAACTCGGAATAACTTGACCATTCTGACCGGAAACTCGGCACTTAGATCAATTCAGGTGATTAAATGGACCATTTATGCACAAGACTAGGTTAGTTTTGGTAGGTTTGTGGTGACCTATGTAATCGTAACCCCAATAGGTTTTCATCACCCAATTGGGTTTGTGAAATTTATTAAATTACATCTATAAGTCCATTTTATTGACTTATTTACTATTTAATGTGTTATAATATGGTAATTTAAAGAGAGAAAAACCTAAAGATTTTTTTTTTTTTTAAGTTGTGCTTCTTTGTATGTCTACCTACCTCCAAGACTCTCATCCTATCAAAAGACTACTTTGTTATTGTGAACCATGATTTTGAATTATAATGGTCAATTGGCCAGTTTAATTTAGGCATATGCCTATTTTTAAAATTTACATATTTATCTTATGATTTCTCAAACTTATTTTTATACATATTAATTAAAAAAAAAAAAAATTATTTGACCTTGCAGTTCGACCAGTGACCCACTAGTTGAATCGTTGACCTACTAACCTAACTCTTAGACCAGATTAATGTTTGGGTCGGGTGTAATAACTATGGTCACATGGCTTATATTTAATATAAAAAAGCCAAAGGGAATTAGAGGATTCAATGGAAAGGGGTCTTCTTCTGCAAATTTGACTTTCTTTTTTTGGTGGAGAATCACAAATATGCCATTTTGGTGCCAAAAATTTATTTAGGATTTCTTAAGCTTGTCATTAATGAACTAATTCATAAAATATTGCATCATATAAGTTGATTGTTTCTTTATTGATATCTGAAAAATAATGAACTATTTTATAAAGACCTAGCTTTCAAATGGAGCCCACTTGGCATCAAATATTCACAAATACCTACTAAAATTATTAATAGATCTTTATATATATATATATATATCTATATATATATATATAGGATTATTTTTCCTAAGAGCATGTTTGGTAGATTGCAATTATTCCTATAGTTTAACTATTATGTAGTTTCATTATATTTTTATTACAGGAAATATTCATTCCTTATACATAGTTATTCTTTAAAATAAAGAATAATTATTTCTATTTAAAAGAGTTGTAATTGTTATTCCTTAGTGAATATAATTATTTCTAAAATTAATATAATTCTAAATATACAAACTTTCCAAATGTTCATAAAAAAAAAAAATCTCTCTCTCTCAAATTTAAAAAATAAATATTCTTTAGGTAATATAATTGTATAAGTAAAATAATTCCTAAATACAGATGTTAAATTTTATTTTAATGTTACAATTATAACCGAACATATGAATATGTTCAGATATCTCATTGCAACACATTATATTTACAGTAATAAAGATGATTATTTTTCCATAATCTCCATTCAGTGTACCAAATGTGCCCTAATTAGTATCTACTATATTTTAAAATCCATAAAATATCACATTAATGAATCAATCTCTTATATTATTATTTATGAATTAATGAAAACTAACTAAAAAAGGTTTTTCTTTAAAAAAAATCCCCATTTGGTTTTAAATGTTTAGAATGACATAATAAAATAGATATGATTAATGAAAACTAACTAATAACTGGCTTAGTTTTTGCACCCCTCTAAATTAAAGAAAATTAACTAACAACGAGTTCGACTTTAAAAAGAGCCCCTTGTGAACTAATGAAATTAATGATAAATAACTAATACAAGTTCGGCTTCTAAAAGGACCACACTAGACTTTTCATAATTACAAAGATCTAATGAAGTAGGTAATGTTTGATTGATAATCTAAACTTCTTTTAATAGAAGTATTTTTTTAATTATTTTTCATGAGTGCAGTTTTCGTCTGGTGCTTTTACATATTATGCTTCTTTTGTTTTGAAGTGAAATTTTTTTAAATGTATAATATTTTACATTGAAAATACTTTCTATAAAAAGTTTTCATTATAAAATTTTTGATTGTGTTTGATTGTGTACATAAAAATGCTATGTATATCCCACAACACCACCAAACTACCACCTCCAACATCACCAAAACCAGTGCTGCTGTGAGGCACCACCTAAAACCTAGATCTGAAAGCAAAAAAAAAAAAAAAAAAAAAAAAAAAAAAAAAAAAAAAAATCATAAGAAGAGTAGGCTTTCAAATCACGAGAATTTGTTTCCTTTTATAGTACGGTGTAGTTTGAGATTTGTCTTTTGTGTTTTAATTGTTATAATTGCATGATTAGACTTTGGGATTTGTTAATAATTTTCTTACTTAAATATGGCCTAGCAATATTAGTAAAGGTTGGCCCATGGGTCGAGTGGGGTTGGGTTGCCTTAAACCTTCCTATCCCTATATCTTAACTGCAGACTTAGACTATAATAATTAGACTTTCATTTTGGTTTTTGGACGTACACCAGGTGGTGACTCCCAGAAAAAGAGAAAGCAGGCCATGCAATGTGTAAGTGCAAGGCGGTGCCCCCACATGCCCTTTGTCTTATCTTCCTTGCTTCTTAAGGATTGCTAGACAGATTCTCATTCCTCAAGTAGTTGATTGTTAGAGTTGTCCAGCCATTGGTTGATTGAATTGGAGGGATACTCATCTCTTCAATGCTTGGCTTCATTTGAATTTTTTCTCTTGTTTGGACGATTTGGTTGAATTCTTTTGATGAAGCCATTTTTGCAAATTGGTTCACTATTCTTTGCTCTTGGGACTTGTAGAAACTTGACTTTATCAAAGCATTTGATTAGTTCACTACAAAAAAATCGTCTTGTCCTAGCATTTTTTTCTCGGCGCTTTTAAAAACCACTGTAATAGATAAGCCTACACCAGCGCTTTTTGAAAGCGTCGGTATAGGAAACCCTATAGCGGCGGTTTTCAAAACCGATGGTATAGGAAGCCATATTGCGTTGGAATAGGGTGACTAATTTCCCTTTTGAAAAAGACCTATCCCGGCACTTTTGAAAGCGCTGGAATAGGTTGACCATATTCCAGCGCTTCCAAAAGCGCTGGGACAGGTCTCTCCATTCCCTTATGGAGAGAGGCCTGTCCTGACGCTTTTGAAAGCGCTGGAATAGGTGGACCCTATTCCAGCGCTTCCAAAAGCGCTGGGACAAGTCTCTCCATTCCCATATGGAGAAAAGCCTGTCCTGACGCTTTTGAAAGCGCTGGAATAGGTGGACCCTATTCCAGGTCTCACCATTCCCTTATGGAGAGAGGCTTGTCCCGACGCTTTTGAAAGCGCTGGAATAGGTGGACCCTATTCCAGTGCTTCCAAAAGCGTTGGGACAGGTCTCTCCATTCCCTTATGGAGAGAGGCTTGTCCCAGCGCTTTTGGAAGTGCTGGAATAGGGTCAACCTATTCCAGCGCTCCAAAAACGCTAGGATAGGTCACCTACAGTATATTTTTGGTTATTTAATTATATGGGTTTTAATGGATAAACCCACTAATACCCACTAAAACCCATCTAAAATTTAAATAAACAACACAAAATCTAAATTTCTAGAAAATGACCAAAATACCCTCAAAACCTAAAAAACTAAAATGCCCCTAAAACCCAAAAAAATGACCAAAATACCCTCAAAACCTGTAAAAATCATCTATAGGGAGTTGTTAATTATTAAATGACCAAAATATTGCCCGAATACAAAAAAATGAACAAAATACCCCCAAAACCTAAAAATTACCGAAATCTTCCTAAAATATAAAAATGACCAAAATACTCTCAAAACCTACAAAATGGCCAAAATAACCCCGAAGCCTAAAAATTGATCAAAATAACCTTGAAACCTAAAAATGACTAAAATACCCCCCAAAACCTAAAAATTGACCAAAATAACCCCGAAGCCTAAAAATTGAGGAAAATAATCTCGAAACCTTAAAATGACCAAAATATCCCCTTAAAACTATAAAATGACCAAAATATCCCCTTAGACCTAAAAAATGACCAGAATAAAATGTATGTTGCCTTAGTGGTAAGCATGTGTGTGTATCAACTTCATGTCCATCACTCCCTCTCACACAAGCTCTCTCACTCTCAGATCAGATCACGCAAACCTCTCTCAATCTCACATCTCAAGATCCCTCACTCTCCACAACGCCAATTGTCATCACCGCCGAGTTTCGATCCTCAATCCTCTTGTTTTTTTAGCTCTTTGTCTCTTTATCTCACTCCTTCTACCTTCCTGGCATTGCTCGTTGTGATATCCAGAGTATGTTCCCTTATAATCCAAACCCACTTCTCAAAATCTATGCTTTATTTCATTCTTTCACCTCACATTGCTTGCTTTCTTCTATAGTTTTTTTTTTGTGGGGTTACTTTATTTTCTATGTTTTTGTTGTATTGTTTGAGTTCTCTTTGCTTTATGTGGAGTAGTATTGGATTTGGGTTTTTGAGTTTGATATAATTTTATATTGTTGTGGATTTGTGGTATTGTTTTTGAGCTGTTTTAATTTGGATTATGCGTTTTTGTTCAGATCTGGGTTTTTTTTTTTTTTTTTTTTTGAGGTTTTGATTGGTATTGTTGGGTTGTTCTAGTTTGTGGGTCTAGGAAATGATGGATTGGTTTCATCTATGTGTATGTTTGGGTTGCACATAGAGAGCGGATTAGACAAGCTAAAGCCTACTGTTACGTCTCTATTGCGGCAACCTTTTCTTCCCTGAACTTTCTAATCCTCAAAAAAAAAAAAAAAAAAAAAGAGTCTTGCGTTATTATTGATGAAGCTATACACTTCTCATTGTTGATAATTTGTGCGATTGACATTGGCATATCCTGCTTTTTGGTTGGCTAAAACGGGTCTATCAAAAGGGATCCTCTTTAAAGCAAGTAAAGGAATGCCTTTGTCTGTAGTGTCCTTTCTTTATTTTCACATTAGATAATATTGATTATATTAATATATAAATGAAATACAAAAAAAAAAAAAAAAAAACATGCTAAGAAATCTACCATTACTTTTGACTACTTGTAAAATTTGATGATGTAATACATTTGATGATGTATTATTAAGTGTGTATGTATATATTCAAGAAATTATGATTGATGATTTTTTTTTCTTTTTTCAATAATAAATTTTTATTTCATATTCACGAAATGAAATCAATGATTTAGATTCATAGAATAAACCAAAATAAAACATAAAAAATAACATTGAATTGCATTAATGCGGGTAAGATAGGAAAAATTTGAATTTAGGTTGAAATATTGGCTAGATAGAACCAACAAAGAAATAAAGGAATCTGTAGGATAATAAGAATGTTCTTTGGCATTGATTGCTATAGATTAGGAAGGATTGCACGACATTGTTTGATAATGAAATAAAAAATATGGGTTCATAATATATAAAATATGGGATAATTTATATATTATTGAATTTAATTGGTGGATAGTGCAGAATATTGTTTTCCACTATGCTGATACTGCAAATTTTTGTTAAGATGTGAAGCCAGGGCCAAAAGGAAAAAAAAAAATTAACAAAAGAAAAATAAAAGTGAAGGGTGTGAGACCACATACTAGTCAACCTCCTCTATGAAATTCTTAAACTTTGAATTTTAAATTGATGACAAAAGTACCAAACATCCAAACCCATGTCTTCAATTTTGTTTTATGCAAGTCATTCATGAAGATACGAATAAAGTCCCAATGGACTTTTACTTATAAAGATAAATATTACTTATTTGGCTCATCTCTGTGGCTTTTTTCCCATTGGATGATTTAAGAAAGATATATATAATTTTTTTTAAGTCTCTTAAATATTATAATGAGGGAAGTTAGATTTTTTTTTTTTTGGTCCTCCTTACACTGTCATAGCCACACAGAGCATAAAATGTTGTATATGAACCTATAACTTCAATATTTCTACCGTCTTAATTTTTAAATATTGAATTTGTTTAAGTAGCTGCCATGTGAATTTATCTTATCTTTTCTTTCTCTTTCCCTTTTATTAGTTTGTTATTTGTTTTGATAAGTTGTTGGCTTTGTTATGGAACTTACTTCTTTTCCTGAACTTTCAAGTGGCCATCTTTTTCATGATGCTAACAGTGCATCTTTCCCAGAAAAGTGAATCCCAATCATCTCACAGTGGTTGGTAGTTGAATCTTGACAAAATGGTTTTGGTGGTTCTTGGGTGTGGAATTTTCAGCTAGGTTGCGTTTAGATTTGATTATTAAAATCAGGAGATTTGAAGAAAAATTGCTAGCATAGACAGCTTGAAATAAATTTAATAATACATGGGAGTCTTGGAGATTTTGCTAAAACAAAAATTTATTGACTTGTATGTTTTTGGGCCTTCTGCTCATTGTACAATCAAAGTAGTAGTAGTGGTCCATCAGTACAATCCCTTGTATCTAATTTTCATATGCACTTTTTATTTGGTTTTCTATAGACATGTGGGTAATGATCCTAAGGGAAGAATCATTTATTTATTTCTTTGTCTACTTGTCATGGTATTGCCACATTCCTCCCTCAATATTTATTTATAATTTAGTGTTATCATTAATTTTTTTACTGCCTTCCAACCTAAGTTGTAATTTTGGTGCTTGAGTGTGTAGGTGGTACAAGTACTTCAGCTTCTAAATCCAATAGTGGAGGTTTGGTAGGTCCCTTGATTCATGTGTTGATCAAGTTCTTGCAATAGATGAAAGTTGGATACATAAGGAGTTGGCAAATATGTAGGTCTCCTCATCCCATTTGCTTTTTGGTTTTGAACCTTTCCCATTTGTGCAATATGCTGGTTAAACTGATTACTAGTATTTGTTAAGACACATGTCAACAGACTATGGTTGTTGTCCTAACTAGTTAACGAGCCTTAGCCAATGTAGCTTAGATTTTTAGTTTATCGTAGAATTTTGTGTACCATTTGTTTCTAAAGTTTTAGAAATATATCTTCATATTATTATCAATATCCAGTGTAATCAATTCTTTAGTTAGAACTAAACCAAATGGAGTCTCATGGGGCTGAGTTGAGTTTGTATGAAAGTTGGACAGCTAATGTTTTCAATTAGCTCAGCTAGTAAATAGGTGTGTGAGATAGTGTTGATTCTATGTTTGATCTTACATGTAAAAGTAAATAATAAGTATTTAAAATAGTCTAGTTAACTCAGGGGAGGGATCTATCCTGTAACTAAGTGGTGGGCTGGCATTTAAGGTGATTAGTTATTGTCAAAAGTATTCAATAATGTTTTGACATGTTCGCTTCATTCAAACATCCTGATTCTCTAAACTTTCTTTCAAACAATTAGAAATTTTAATTGCATAAATTAGTATATATGAATAATAATAAAAAAAGTATATATGATACTTTTTACCACTATCAATATCTTTAGATTTGGAACTTAATGTTTCTTATGTAAGATAGATTTTAAAAAAAAATAATAAAAAGATATTTTATTATTATTATTTCTTCTTCTCTCTTGCATCCTAGCCCCCACTCCCCTTTTTTTCTTCATAGAATTATTACACTTCCAACGAAATTTTTCTTAAAACTAATGATTGAATTGCGAAAAAATTGGTATAAGTTATGGTGCAACAAACTTTCTGGTGCCTGCTTTCAAATTTCTTGGGAATGAAAATTGAATTGTCTTTTTGGGTTTGACTATAATCATATGTTTGGCTTAGCTATAGATGCTTGTCACTTAAGGCTATTAGCTTGATGCTTAAGAAGAGCTTGATGTTTTTTAAGTGAGAAGTTAAACCTTAAGTGTGTAAAATTTAGCTGCATTTTATTTTTTAACAATGCAGAGAAAATGTGAGTTGCTTTGAATTTTACAGTAGTGAATTTGGGATATTTATAGGTATTGGAACAAGTGGGGTTTGAGGTAACTGATGGTGGAGAATGGAAGTTCCGGAAGTATGTGGAGGAAGCTGAGTTTGGACCAGGGCTGCCGATTCATACTGTTTTCATTATGGGAAAATTGCTGGCAGGGGATCGAAATTTACTAGGTTTGTATGTGTGTGTCTATATATATATATATATATATATATATATATGCTTTATTAATTTTTTTAATTATTGGATACAAGTTTAATTTTTTTTGCAATGCTAATTTGAGAAACAAACTATTTTTTTTTTAGTTCTTGCTTTAAGAGCTTGTCTATTCATGATCATGTGGATGCTAGGTCTTCGACACTTTTATACCTTGATTTAATTGGGAGAATTTCTTAATCACATGAAGAATTTCTAAGTGATGTCCACTTTAGTTATGCCTGCAAATTTTGTTTCTTTACCTCTATAGTTTTACTTGTGTTTAGGATCAACAAAGTAGGGAGCTTTCTCAACGTCATGTATCTAAGCGAGCCAAGAAACTAAGGGTGAAGGTATGAGTGATGAGTTGGTACTTTTCACCCTTATTTATGATATTACTAAGTTCATTTGTATTATTGCTTCTACTGTATTTTTTCTGCAAGTTTAGTGTGAAGTTTTTTTAACCCTTAACTACAATCTTGTTTTAGTCGTTAAGTTTTACCAATTACTTAGTTTTTATTTTTTGATTATTTTTCAGGAAGAAGAGATAAAATTGAAGCCTTTTATTGCATTTATTTTGGTAAGGTCTTCTTATAAGAGTTCTTTCAATGATTTTTGGTTACATGTTGACGTAATTGAGATGTGAAAAGGCTAATGCATTCAGTACTAATAACTGAAAGGTTTTCTGATTTTGGTCCTTTCATTTCATGGCCCAAAATGTGGCTGTTTCTTTTATTAGTAGAATTTTAGGTTATAGGTCAAATGTCCTTGTCTCACCATCCTTATTGAGTATCTAGCCTTGGCTGCGTTATATATATATATATATATATATATATTCCCCCCCCCCCCCTCTTTTTTGCCAATATGGTACTTTGCAGGGCATTTCTGTCAAACTAAAGGCTTACATTCATCTATGTTAATTCATGTCTGGTTTCTTAGCCAACCATTTCCTCCGAAGTGGGCCCAACTCATTGAATTTTGTTTTTTGAGTGCTTAATGTAGCGTTGACCAAGTATACTAGTACTAAAAATATAGCTAACATTTGCAAACAGTTGGTTCCAAATAACAATCTGAATTGACCTGAATGAAAATTATGTATAAATACTATTATTTAATATGTAACATGCCTTTGCAATTTGACAATGCAATTATTTCTACCTTTTTTTTTCCTTTTGAATTGATGAGTGAGTTTTGCTCTTGACTTCTTGCAGTCTTTTATATATATATATATATATATATAAATATATATATATATATATATATAGATATAGTAAAAATACTTGCATAGTGTAAGAGAGTGCAAGATTTTAGATACATCATCTATCAATATATATCCCAAGAGAGAAAGAGAGAGAGCTACAACTACAACTAGAACTACAAGTCTGCTGTGGCACGTCTAATTTATCAATATTTCAAATATGAATCAAGCAAGCGCCTTTAACAATGCTTCTATGCATTAATCTTTCCACTCAATTTAGTTGATAATTTTATTTTACTTTGTCATTGTGTTTTTTATTAAAATAAAAAACAACTCAATTATGATTGTTGGATTTGTTAAATTGCTAGATTAAACATTTGGTGGCTACTGTAATATCTTTGGCATCTCCCGTGGAGCAAAGCAAGGTAGCAACTAGTAAGTTAACCTCTCATTCTCTGACTATATATGATTAAATTATTAAATAGCTCATGTTTACAGTGGAACAAATGCAAACTAGCAAAATATTGGAGCTTATCTTTTGGTTTGTATATCTTTGCACACCTTTCCCTATTTTAGTTTATAGTTTGTTCTCTCAATGTACTTAGTTTAGTAGTTTCTTCTCTTTTTACATGATTTTGGACATGAAGTCACCTAATTTACGTCTTTTAAGTTATTTTAGTAGTCTATAATTTAGACTTAGATTTTGCAAGATTAGCAACTTGCTGTAAGTTTGAGTTCCTCTTTTTGGGAGCAAATCAATGAATTGCTAAAGGGTGAGTAAAATCTACTTCATAATACCCTACTAGTCAATAATTATATGTTAAAATTTCTACTGTGGTGGATTGTTGGTTTAGAGCAAGCGAGTGGCTTGCATGGTGATATAAGGTGGTCTACTTTTCATTATTGGGAGTGTTGATTGTCTTGTGAATGTTGTGATATTATTGTTCAACTATGTGTGAATTTATTTTATCTCCTTTTAGTAAATTCAAATATTCTGCTGTGGTGGGTTGTTGATTTGGAGCAAGCAGGAGGCTTGCATGGAGATATAAGGCGGTGTATTTTATATTGGAAGTGTTGATTGTGTTGTTCCTATTGTGCTGTAATTATTGATGATGAACTTAGTCATTCTCACTGGAATTTCCTAAATAATTCCATCTTTTATGTGATCATCTAAGTTTACTTTTTATCTATTGCTACCTAAGTAATATACTCATGCATTGGTGTATTCAGTGATTAGCCTTAGGCAGACCAAATATGGATCTAACTTGACTTAAACTTATATATTTTAGTTTTGTGAACACTAGGTTCCTAGGTGATTGGAGTGGTCTAGCATTTTAAAGCTTTTTCAACATCAACTATGGAGTCAAATTCAAGGCATTCTTGATTATTACCCATGATTAAGTTCAGTTTTTTCATCATTGATTAGTATATGTATGGCTCCTTTGGAAGAATGGGCATGGCAATTTATGGTACAAGGACAATTACTTAATGCCCTTGATGAGAGATTGAGGGCTAGAGGTGGGTTTGATGAGGAGGAAGTGGAGAAGGTGCTTCACTTGGGCCTGTTGTGTTCCTATCTTGGCCCAAGTGCAAGGCCAAGTATGAGACAAGTAGTGAAAGTATTGGAGGGGAAGATTGAGTTGGATCAATCAGAAAGTGCGGACATGGATATATATTTGGTCCAAAAAATGAAACCCAGGGATATGTGGTCTGAGTTTGAACAAAATTATGGCTCTTCATTACACCCAACATTTGAAGATATTCTTGATTATTACCCATGATTAAGTTCATATTTTTCAACATTTGAAGATTTTTCATCATCGATAAGTATTGTATTTGCTATTGTAAATAATTATAAGTAAATATATTTAGTTTTTGGTTTAATGTGGTATTGTATTTGCTATTGGAAAATATGAATTGTGGTTCATTACAAGTGTTATAAAATATGTATGGGAAAATATATTTTGTTTTTGGTTTAATGTGGTATTGTATTTGCTATTGGAAAATATGAATTATGGTTCATTACAAGTGTTATAAAATATGTATTGGAAAATATGTATTGTAGGTACATTTCAGGTGTTATATAATTTTAAATATTTTTTTTTTTAAAAAGGCCCTATTGCAGCGCTTTGAAAAGTGCTGCAATAGAGCCTTTTTAATTATATTCATTGAACACTTATATTAACGCTTTTGAGAATGCTGGAATAGGTATAGCCTATGCCAACGCTTTCAAAAGTGCTGGTATAGGTTATTTAAATTATATTCATTCAAGACCTATACCAACGCTTTCAAAAGCGCTGGTATAGGGCATGCCCTTTCTCGGCGCTTTTGAAAAGCGCTGGTACAAGTCCCGCAACCCTATCTTGACAGTCCAAACGCGGCGGTTTGAAGAGCCGGGAAAAAAAACGTTGGGATAGGAATTCTGACCCTATTCTAGCACTTTTTGGGGCTATCCCAGCAGTTTTGAAAACGCTGGGATAGCCCCATTTTTTTGTAGTGGTTAATGGACGATATTTACATACCTTTTCATCTGTTCTTCAATTACTTCATATTCTCTATTTACTTGTTGCATTACTAGATGTGAGTCGTTATGGAAGATGAAATTGCTGATTTCCATGGATTTATCTAGTTTTATCAATGCCTTATATTTTGTCTTATTACTTGTAGCTGGAAACCACAGTCGGATAGTGTACTCCAAGATTTCATTTTCTGGTGATAATAGGATGATTTCTACACCTCCTGCCTTCTTGTTTGATGAGCCAGTGACTTTAATAGTCCAACTTGTAGTTGAACTTTGTTCTTCTACATTGTCCATTATGGACTCTGCAATAAAGTTGGTTAGCACCTGTGCTTTGATTGCAGTTCGTGGATTGTACCTGATGTCGAATTGACTCAGTTCTATTGCCCATAACACAAGTCGTCCAATTGCATTTAGCTTGTTCATGGTCTTCTTGATGGGCTGATTTGTCATCACAATTATTGTATGGGCTTGGAAGTATGGTCTAAGCTTTCTTCATGCTATAATCAGAGAGAACAACATCTTATTTGCCTTTGAGTATCACCCTTCCACTCTTTGTAAAGCTTGACTGGTGGAGTACAATGGTTTTGGGATTCCTTCTTCTTCTCTTATTAGTGTTGAACTTACTATAGTTTGAAATATAGCCAAATAAAAGAAAAGTGTTTCTCTAGCTTTGATGGACTCAAAAGTGGGGGTGACATTAAGAGTCTGTTTGAAAACAGTTTATTTAGCTAAAAGTAAAAACTTTTTGTTGAAAGTATTGTAGATAAAGCTAACAGGTAACTGAAATAGTACAATGGGACCCATGAATGGTAGCAAAAATAAGCAAAATAGTTAAAAATGCTGCATTTTTCAGCATTTCCCAAACGCAATGTAAATATTTTTTTAACTTCTTAAAAGCTTCTTTACATTAGTTCGTCTATTCGAATTTTTCTTTAAGAGAAAGGGAGACACTTATTTATTGATCTGGGGACAAACTTGTTGCGAGCTACCATTTTGTCTGGGTTTGCCTCTATGCCTCTTTAAGAGACCATAAAGCCAAGGAATTTCTCAACTGCTACTCCAAAGAAGCATTTTGTTGGATTTAGCTTAATCTGATACTTTCTGAGTTTATCGAAAGTTTACTTTAGGTTGTCTAGATGTCCTCCTTTCTGCGGGCTTTTGACTAGTATGTCAACCATATAGACTTCCATGTTTCGTCCAATTTGATGGTGGAACATTTGACTCACCAAGCATGCCTAAAAATTTATCAATGAAACTTAAAAGTTCATGACCTTTGGTTAAGTTTATCATTTGATCGATTTGAGGTAATGGAAAAATGTCTTTCAGACATTCTTTGTTTAGATCTGTGTAATCCACAAACATCCTCCATTTTCCGTTTTCCTTTTTGACCATCACTACATTTGCTAGCCATTTTGGGTAATATACTTCCTGAATGAAACATACAAGTAATAGTTTATCTACCTACTCTATAACAGCCTTGTTGCGCAGAGGCGCAAAGATTCGCCTTCTTAGTTAGACAGGATTTCATGAGGGATATACAGTTAGACAATGGGTTGTAAGTTCCATGATCTGTACCCCTTCAGATGACATATCGGTGTGTCGGTTCCTTCTTACAAAGGAGGGGTGTGCGGTATTGAAACTACCTAAAAGCAGTTTTAGGCTCAAACAGATGTGAACTTGGGAGTCCACGGTGCCTCTAATAAAAGAGGCAAAGGAGTCGCCACTTGATTATAGATCTAGGAACCAAAACATGACTCCATGAAGGTCTTTCTACCAAACGAGATCCGAAGTTCAGGTACAAAATTGGAAGGGGTTAGGCACCCCAAGCCTGCCCAGCTGTAACTGGCCTTTATATATTGTTGCTTGATTTGGACAAGAGGTAATTTATCCTAGAAGTTTAAAAGTGTGCATTTGCATCAGACCTAGGTGTAGTTTGCGGGTTTTATGAGACAAGATATGGAAAGCGATGTAGACATGTGAGCATGCAAGCATAAAGGTGAACACAGAAAAGCAAATTGATTCATGGCAATGAACTCAAAGAAACAAGGCATGGCATAGAACACAACATCATAAGGAAAAAAATTATGTGCATGTGTATACCTAATCAGGCATTTACACGAGCATAAGCACGTGGATACTAAACAGAGTTGTGAGTCTTACTCCAAAGGATGTTTAAATCTATTATTAATGACGTAAATGCACTTTTGGTCACTACAATTTGAACCTTTTTCCGTTTTGGTCCCTACATTTTCATTTTACCACTTTTAGTCCCAAAAATAAAAAAAACGCGGAATATTTTGGTCCCTACAGTCAGCTAACTAACGAAAATAGTCGACGTGGTTGACAGAATAATTAAATATTGCAACGTGTCATCACTTAACTGTATACGTTAGTTTCCCACCTCATTTTGAGTCATGTGATCCTCACGTAATTGACTCTTCACGCTTAATTAACAAATAAAACCCCTAATCTAAACCCAAAACCCTAACAACTCATTCCACCAAAATTTTGCAATTGGAGCTCCTCCCCCACAACAGATCTGCCGTAACTCCTTTCCCCAAATCATAATCAAAGCCCCAAATTAGCTTTAGAGCTCCAAATTAGATGGAAGAAAGCCTTTCAACCAGTTCAAGTTTGAGGAGGAGAGCACCAATGAGGTGCTTCTGTTATGAAAAATTGGTGTTAGTCATATCGTGGACAGCAAACAATCCCGGTAGAAGGTTTTATGGATGTCCAAATTATTGGGTATTGGGTTTTAGTTTATGAATTTCAGTCTTTTGTTTCAAATTTTAGATTGGATGGTTTATAGATTGTAATTTTTTAGAGTTTGATTTGCATTTCAAGTTGGGCAAAAGTGTAAATTCTTCCAATTGCATGATGATGAGATATGTGAGCATTTTAAGGTGCATATCCCAGAGCAAAGGCAGAGGATTATCACACTTGAGGCTGAGGTTGCAAACTGCAAGAAGTGAGAGAAGTTTTACACACGGTGCTTGGCATTGTTATTGGTGATATGTGGGATTTTTCTTTGTGCAATTTTATGTTTGGTTGGATGGGGGGGGGGGGGGTGTGGAAATATCTTTGGTGGGTTACATAGGTGGAGGAGAGAAATGATGTAGTTGTTAATGTATGTAGTTCTAGCAGTGAGTACATTTTATTTTATTTATTTTATTTTTATGTTTCTCACATTTTGTAATGGTACACTTGCTAGTTAGTTTGTACTCGTTAATGTTATGAAATGAAAATCTATCTCTTTGAAAGTGTGGACTAGTAGTGTGGGAGGGTTGTGTTATGTAAAGGTAAATAGTGTAAATGACCAAAACAAGTTTAACAATATTTGTAAACTTTAAAATTGTGAACAGATTAGCCCAACAAATCTAACAAATATGTTTTAATTTAACACCCACATATTGTAACCTTTGTCATTGTATAAACTTCCATACAAGGTCATTCCATGAAGAATAACAAATAAAAACAAAAGTTTAACCCAAACAAAAGCACCTGATGATTTTAAGTTTAACCAAAACAAAACAAAGGCCATTCCATTCAATGGACTCAGCTAAATAATGATAATGAAATTGGATAAGATATAAGTTTTTGGGCTTTTTGCGATGGTTTATGACGGGTAATTCAAAAGTGTTTATCACCCATATGAGTCATCCATAAGAATAAGGTTCGTCCAAGACAATCTTTAGAAAGGAGAAAGGAAAAAGGAGAAAGATGCACCACAAACATGAGAGGAGGTCTTCGAGAGAGATTACTAGTCGTCCAAAGAGATACTAGTCGTCCAAAGAAGTGTTAGTCGTCTACACCATAAGAAGGTGTAGACGAGAAACAAACACTTAGTCAAATTTCAAGTGTTTTTCACTGACCACAAACAATCGGACCACGATCTACTATTCCAAGACGTGGGATGAGTTCCCTAAAATTTTCTCCACTCTCCCCATTAAAACCACACATCTCCCACGATGTTAGTGGCACCTAATAAATAGACCCACTCCAAACTCTCTATAAAAGTGGACCAAGCCTCACCAAACCAAGGTATATTTCACTACTCATCCATTCACTAAACTTGAGTCCTAGAGAGAAAACTGACTTAACCGTCGGACGGTCCTTGGCCGGTTCACCTCGGTCACCTTCAATAGTCTCTTTTTTTCTTTTCAGGTCATCTAACCACCGTTGAAGCCTGGAGCATCCAGCCTACTAATTTTCAAGCATCATTAGTTGTTGTCGTTTGTGGGAAGAAGTGAGTTACTGCCACTTTGCTCCCAAAGATAGAAGGCTGGACTAGATTAATGGCCATTAGTCCAACACACCCAAATGACGAAGATACTTCTAGTCATCCAAATCATGCCCTTAACCCTCCACCAGCTTCTTTTTAGCAACAATTGCAGTCTATGGCAGTTGCGGTCACAGAGCTAACACAACAAAACCAGAAAAGTCCACAAGAGAAGGCATCGCCGATATCGACATGTAGACTAAGAAAATTTTGGATAAAACCTAGAGGAAAGGAGGGAAGAAAGTGGGGTTGAAGGAGAAGATCGGTCAAGGAGAACTGTTACCTACTGGGTACCACACTTGGAGAGAGAAATGTACCAGTGAAGATAGCCATGAGAGAAATGAGGGACTTTATGAGAGGAAGAACACACATAGATGACCTTATCGACATGATTGACTCTTCTTTCATCGCATCAATCACAAATCATCCAGTATCGTCCAAGTTCAAAATGCCTACTTTAGACTTGTATGACGAAACATGAGATCCTTGCGATCACATCATTCAAGTTGACGATGCATCTCCAAGGCGTTCTGGATTAGATCATGTGTAGGGCCTTTCCAACAACTTTGAAGGGCCCAATTAAGGTATGGCTCGCAAGTTGCCACTAAATACTATAACTACATTCCAGGAGTTAAGCAAGTTGTTCGTCACCAATTTTGTTGGAAGCCAAAGGCAAACAATAATAGCTTTTGATTTCAACGACCATCCAAACAAGGAACACCAGACGCTTGTAGAATAGGGGGCAACTGATAAGGATAATATTTTCAAACCTTAAGCGAACTGCCTGCCACTCTACAATAAACTCGTCCAAAATGTCTACTGAGCCGGCCTTCCATCACCACCTACCCAAGTAAGTCGTCCAACCGTATGGACAACCATGGTATCTTCCATTTGAAAAGGAAAACTTTCCCAAACAACCTTATCTAACAAATGTAAGTTTTTCTAGATGAGACTTTTCCATAGGGAACTCTTCATTTACTCATCCATATAGGGAATGACCCATCGACGATCATAATTATTCGTCTAAGGAGACCATCCTTCCAAAATTATTCGTCTATCTTATATTGGTCAGTCAGAATAGGAACATGTTTCCTATTTCCACCATAACCCCGCAATCAACCATCCATGCAATTATGGTCATCCATACATAGGAATCATCCACACATATGGTCATTCTAAGGAATAAAGTAACAGTCTCGTCTAAGGTGTCTTCCAACGCATTTATGACCGTCCATATAGAGGATCACCCAATTATACAGGTGGATTATAAAAAATCGTCCATACTATAAGGTTTGTCTACATCATGATTGTCTAAGGTAATGGTCATTCTACACCTAGAAAAATTCAACTACACTTAGATGCTACCAACAGAATTTACTGTACAAGTCCACTACTTCAGAATATGGGAGCAATCTCCCTAAAATTCGCTCCCACTAACTCCATTCACCCAACAAGAAAACCTATTCAAGGTCCCCTACATAAAGGCCAAACCTCATTCAAATTAAAGCTGGTACCCCACTAGTGCCCCCTGTGAGTGCAAAGGAAAGTAAGCCTTGACCGAGTGGACCATGGTGGAGAAAAGTGGAGTCGCCACCTAGATTAGGTCTAGGAACCATATAGGGTCTTTTGGGCCAATCACTTATATACATGGGTCCACATACCAGATTATGGGTTTGAAGTTTAGGTATAGCTTAGGAAGGTCTTAGGCACCCAAGACTGCCTGGCTTGTGGGCTAGCCTTCATTATATATTGCTAGGCCATATTTAATTAAAGAGTTTATTAAGAGATCCATAATCCTTAACCTAAACATACATCATGCACTTAAAGAAATAACACACACAACATATTAAAGATTACATCATAATATAAAGATTACATCATAATATATATCCAAAGGTAGCAAGCACAGCACAAAAAAACAACATCATTAAGGCATTAATCAAGTATATTCATCATGTTCATCAATCAAGAAAGTTCATCATGTTCATCAACCAAGTCAAATGCATGTTCATGTAATTATGCATGACTACCTCACTTATCTCACCGCACCATAACACCTCAGCACCTATGCATCAATGCATGTTCAATTTCTCATGAATGTTCATGTGATTCATCAAAGCATAAACCCTATTCATAAATCTATCAATTCAAGCATGTGAAACATGTTATTCTACTAACCCTAGACCTAAACATGTGAAAGCTAGACTTAACAAGACCTAAATAGAGGATTAAAACTAATTAAAACACACAAAAAGCAATAACCCTAAATCTATGTTTCTGGGCATAAGTATGCGTGCGCATACATGAAGTATGTGTACGTATGCCTCGAGTATGCGTATGCATACATAAAGCATGTGCACGCATACACGCCCAGAAATACAGTTTTAAAGCAGTAACAAAACAACAATCAAACAAAACCTGGCCTACTTCTAATATCCAATTCAACTGTTCATTCAAAACATGGTAAGTGATAGGCCAAAAATGTATTGAACCCTTTGGTAAATTAATCAATTAATTATCCAAATGAATTAATTAGATTCAATTACATGCAATAAGCGCGGTAATCACCAACTAAGTTAAATGCAGCAGAAAATAAATTTGACACAGATGATTTGTTTACAAATTAGGAAAACCACCAAGGCAAAACCCTACCAGGTGAATTTAAGGTCACTACTTCCGAGAATCCACTAATATCAAAACAAGCGGTTACAAGTAAAAGGAATCCCAGTACCTAATACCAACCTACAGTTGAACCCTTACCCCAATACCCAATTGAACTTGTGATGTAGCGGCAATCTCTCTGTTTAATGCACGACTCCCAGTACGTGACTAACCAATGATGTACGGATCCCAGTACGTGACTAACACACCAACACAAGGAAGATATTGGCTGCAAAGTTTTTCAGCTCATTCAACAATGAAGATCAAGAAGCTCCTTGGTTATAAAACCCTTGGCTCAAAGATGCAATAGCTTCTAGAAAGAATATGATGAACTAGAGCAAATTGTCTCCAGTCACAATATGCATGTATAAAAACTTTGAGTTGCATCAAATGTGACAGCCCTTAAAATAATCCTTATATATATCTAGGGTTGTGAGAAAAGAAACCCTACACAAATACTCATGGATATGTGTGAAATCAAATCTGAAAATTCTAATTTCGTAGTTCTCGATAGATTTAGCTTTTGTCGAGCTTCAACATTAATCCTCGATAGAAAAGCTTCTGTCGAGACATCTATCGAGCTTTAATGAACAACACTTCTTCACTTGTTTCTTGGTCAGATTTGCACAGCTTCAATACTAAACTTGAACACTTGTTTCTTGAAGTACCAAACTCATCCTAGATCTACCCAATTACAAGTAAAGTCCGTTTTTTTTAAAGGATTAGCCAATTTACATAACTTATGTTTCTAACAATCTCATATATGTCCTAACAGTAAGACATAACAAAACAAAATCAAACACAGAAAAAAATATTTCTAAGCATGTATAACAAATAAAACAAATTAAGAACCATGTGAATCCTATAGCAAAGTGAGAAATCATGGGAAAGGGCTCACCTTACTTTAGAATCATAGATTTGAGATTGTTTAACTGACCCCTCAGTGCCTACAATACAAAGATTAGATTGAGGACAAGAATAGTCAAAAGAACACAACAATAGTTAGTAATCAAAACTTAAGAACAAATAATTTTGAAAAGGTTTTGAAAAATCAATTTAGAAAAATAGTTTTTGCTTTAGAACTAACTAAAGAGAGGTTTTTAATTTGTAAAAAACGTGCAAAAGTGTTGTGTATGTGTGTGTGTGTGTGTGTGTGTGTGTGTGTGTGTGTTTTAGAAAAGAGGATTAAGGTTTTAGAGAAGATGAAGGCCAAAAAATAACTCTCTCTTGCTTGGGTTTTCATTGGAGACATAAGATGAGTATTGATAAGTTAAAATTAGGGTTTTGGGGGCTTTTTAATGGTCTTTGTGTTGTGGTTTATGCCCTAAAATCCAATTTATTGGCATGTCATAAATAATTAAATTTTTTAATTATATGAGACTATTTATAAATAAACCAATGAGACATTATTTTAGTCCATGAGATGCATAGTATGCGATTTATGTGATTTAGTCACAGAAGATATAAATTGCAAGTTCTTTGTAAACTCATAATGTAGTTCGTAGTCAGTGATGTAATTGGGCGTTTCATCTGCGAAGACTATAACATATCAACTAAGATGATTTGTCTTGATCATGGAAATGGAGATTTCTAATTGGAATGTTGATATGTTTTAAGAGTTAAGACATATTGAACTAGACCGCTATGAGATTTATTATTCTCCTAACGACTGTCAAATGAATAATAAATCTCACGATTTCTATTTACATCAACTCTAAATCCTGAGAGAATAATTGGCCTGATCATGAGATGTAGGTTGCTTTGATATATTAGGAGTGAGATCTATAAGTTACGGTCAAAACCTCAGTATGTTGGGCAGCCACATTTAGTGTTGATGGAACATATATTCTCAAGATGGAATTCATAATCTCTTAACGGAGATATAAAATATTCCCTTGAGATAAGTTTAAAGGGTTTGGATATTCAGAGAGTTGGCCCCAACCACTTTAGTAAGGAGTTACTAAAGTATATATTTATGGAATTGGATTTCATAAATATATGATGAATAACGTAAAGGATTAAACCAGTTACTCAAGAATTAAGATGTAGTAATCTTCAAAGTGGCAGTCTATATTCATGACTTTGTATTACTACGAATATTTTAATGAAGAGGTTGCATGTATAATAAAGTCTTGTGATATAATTTATTAATAAAGCCTAGAGTGCAATTATATTCATATAGTGGTATTGAATATAATTAATGGTAACTTTGGACTTGTTAAGAGTTGACAGAAAAGCCCAAGGCCCATTGGAGCTAGAGTCTTATTTGTTCCCTTTTGGTCTCACTCCAAGCCACACATTAGAGCCCAATTGGAATGGCCCAAAAGGCTAGCCTAATTAGATAATCAGTTGTATATAAGGAGAGAAACATACAGAATTTTATAAGTCCTTTCATAAGTCTTTTCATAAGTGTTTTCATCAAGATTACACAAGGAATGAAATGGTTTGTATGTAAGTGTTGGACACTCCCTTGTTTTCTCCTTAGAAACTGATTGAGAGACTACACATCTTGGGCATTAAGTGGAATTGGAGTGAAGATTAAAAGTCTTCCCAAGAACTTCTGATTTTTGGTTTTGAATTTCACTGCACCAAGGTACACTTTCTTGTTCTTAAATTCTGAAACTTTCATAGTGCATGTTATCAATTGCAAATGAAGTAGATCCATTAATTTTTTCGCTGCGTATGTTTTGTATGTGATACGAACATATATTTTCCCAACACTTTGGACATTCCCAAGGGTCTATGGTCTGGCCCACATCAAAGAATGATGTTTTGGGCCCTTAAAAATGAAGTTCTAGAACCTAGAAAATCGGCCTGTGTACGCAGGTCCCGACCATGCATACGCATACTCCCCAAAAACCCTAATTTGACAACTCTAATAGCCCATCTTCAAATGGCCATAGCTCACTCAATATAAATCCAAATTAGGCAAAATTTGTTTTCAAATTGAAGCTCAAGATGTGTACTTTCCAATGAAACAAACTTCACACAAAAAAACTTTGTGGCTCAATAGTTATGGTCAAAACAATGAGAAAAGATCATTTTTTAGTATCGATTTCAAAGATTTGAGCACTTTTGAGTTGTGATTACTTCCAAAATATTGTGAACTCTTTAATCATCCTTGGTTAATAGCTCAAGATGTGTACTTTCCAATGAAACAAACTTCACTCAAAAAAACTTTGTGGCTCAAAAGTTATGGTCAAAACAATGAGCAAAGATCATTTTTTAGTATCGATAACGATTTGAGCACTTTTGAGTTGTGATTACTTCCAAACTATTGTGAACTCTTTAATCATCCTTGGTTGACATATGTCAAGCTCATCATTGGGGCTAGGGACCAGATTTTATTAACAGGTACAAAATGCAGTGTCTACACCCCATAATGGCGTTTTTCCCTCTTATAGGTATCCCAGCGCCTCTAGATGGATGAGTGGCTCATTGATTTTTCTTGCATCCTCAATTCTTATATAGAATCAAGGCTTAGAAGAAGCTCCTTGGCATTGGAGACTTTTTCTTAGAAATTGAATCTTTAGCTACTAAGGGCCTAGCTCATGGAAAGTTGAGTGTTGGTTATTCAGAGTGTTGGACCCAATTACTTTTCTAAGGAGTTACTAAAGTATATATTTATGGAATTGGATTTCATAAATATATGATGAATAACATAAAGGATTAAACCGGGTACTCAAGGATTAAGATGTAGCAATCTTCAAAGTGGCAGTCAACATTCATGATTTTGTATTACTACAAATATTTTAATGAAGGGGTTGCATATATAATAAAGTCTTGGGATATAATTTATTAATAAGGCCTAGAATGCAATTATATTCATATAGTGGTATTGAATATAATTAATGGTAACTTTGGACTTGTTAAGAGTTGACAGAAAAGCCCAAGGCCCATTGGAGCTAGAGTCTTATTTGTTCCTTTTTAGTCCCACTCCAGCTACATACTAGAGCCCAGTTGGAATGGCTTAAAAGGCTAGCCCAATTAGATAATTCATTATATATAAGGAAAGAAACATACAAAATTTCATAAGTCTTTTTCATAAGTGTTTTTCATTAAGATCTTACAAGGAATGAAATGGTTTGTATGTGAGTGTTGGACACTGTCTTATTCTCTCCTTAGAAACTGATTGAGAGACCACACTTTTTGGGCATTTAGTGGAATTGAAGTGAAGATTAAAAGTGTTCCCAAGTACTTCTAATATTTTGTTTTGAATTTCACCACACCAAGATATGCTCTCTTATTATTAAATTCTGAAACTTACATAGTACATATTATCAATTACGAATGAAGTAGATCTGTTAATTTTCAGCTGCGTATGTTTTGTATGTGATACAAACATATATTTTTCTAACATGAGTATCAATGTGGTGTTGGGCTATCTCGGAATCAATATCGGACATATCTTCATAGGACTATGCAAACACTTCTTGAAATTCTGTGAGAAGCTCTTTGATATCTTTTCTTTCTTTTTCATTTAGGGTTGAGCCAATTTTAATTAAATGTGGATTCTCATCATTGCCCAAATTAAGAGTTTCAAAAGTTGGTTCCATAGGTTCAATTTTCTTTTCCAATTGTTTTTTAATTTCATTTTCAAATTCATCAAAATCATTTAAGTGCAAAATTTCAATATTATAGGACATGTCAAAATAAGCCAAATCGGAATTCATCTTATTAAAAATGTTGAAAAGTACATAGGAACTTACATTACAAAATTTCTTTCCTATATTTTCAAAAGACCCAACCTAAGTCCAATTATTAAGTTGCCCCGTGATGAATTATGTTCTTCCTCTCCTTTAGGGTGCATTACTTTCTTTCTCGTCCTCCTCTTCGAACAAAGTCTTCAGCTCAGTGTACTAGTCCTTATCTTTTAAAGGCCCTCACACGCGTATAGCTTCGGTTATGTCACACAGAAGTCCACCTTTGTTGAGGAATTCTATATCTTCCTCACCAAAAAACCAGTCACCATCATCTTCACTCCAATAGCTAATCACTCCATCGTCCTCCTCTTCTTCTTTGTCTTCATCTTAGGCCAAAACAAGGTATTGAACGTCGTTAGAAGGAAGGTCCATGTCACGTTCAAGCATGAAGCAGGATGGGGTAACTTGAGTTGTCCCTACTGTTGAGATCCATTCTGTTCAGTCATGATCTTCCCACGATCTTGCGTTTCCCAATTTAGAGAAATATTTAATATGGGCCCTCTTAAAGGTCCATGGTTTGGGAGCGTTTCTTAGTTGTGGTAGGAATTCCGATAAAAAAAAGCAGACTTTTCCTTTAGTACTTACTCGATCAACATCCTCTTAAGTCAAATTGTTAGACATCGTGGTACATGGAAAACAGGGAAGGTTTAATGAATTTGGAGAGTACATGTCCCAATTAAAAGTCCTTTATTAGATGTTCTTAGAAAAGTCGTTAAGTCCATTTTAATGAAGGCCCAATTACAAAATCACTCTCTTTCCACTCATGGATCTTGCCCCTTGTTTCATTGGGCCTTAGTCCATTCACAATAAAGCTCTTATCTTACTCTCTTGAGCTTTCATTAGAATGTACTTAGAGATTTTCAACCCTTTGTCTCAAATATGAGCTTACGAAGTATTTATCACTTTTAGGCTCTTCTACTTTTTCATTCCATTATCATCATCATTTTTTTGAAGTAACCCTCTAGCTAGAATATATTGTAACCTTCCTCTCCAAGTCCATGAAATTCTCATCATTTTGGGCCTTGGCATACAACAAGGAAGCCCAAGATTAGAGAATTTCATATTTGACTTTGTTGGATGTTGGATACTAAGTCCATAGCATACTTGTTACCTTAGGCTTAAGGTGTTCTTTTTCAAAAGGCCTTTTGATTTGGACTTATGATAGCAATTAGGCTATAGTCTTATGAATCTTTCAAGTTAAGACATACCTTTGGACTTTGGGATAAGCCTCTTATATGTGAGAACTTTCTTTTCTTTTTGTCCCAATATCTTAAGGTATGCCATAAATTTTGGGTCATCTTTAATTTACATCTTTTATCTTTATCTGTCCTTTAGAATTAGGTGAACACAAGATATATGGTTGAACAAACAAGAGATATAAAGGGTACCCTCTTTTTGATAGGATATAAGTTCTATCTAAGTGTGTGTAGACTTCTTAAAGCTAAAAGGATAGATAAGTAGGTCACTCACAACTAGGTGGGCCATGATTCCAACCTTGGGCCTAAATGGACTGTTGTCGATTGGTGGCAAACTGTTATCATATTCAAAGCCCATCATAGGTAATGGCAAATATTGTGAGTTGGTGGGATGAACTTTGAAAGAATTTGGCCCGAATGGAGCATACTTATCTTCCCACTCATCACCAACCGAGATAAAGGGACAAAAGAACCAAGTAAAAGTGTGTGAAAACAAATATTAAACACGCCTTTATAAAGATTAAGAAAAAAGACACATTGGAATCAAACTCTTTATCCCTATCGAAGTCGCCACTGTGGGCGTAACAGTTTTCTCCTAAGAAAGGGGAGTATGCCTCAACTGAGTGGATCGGGGTAGAGAAAAGATGGAGTCGCCACCTAGATTAGGTCTCGGAATCATTTACATAACGCTCTTACATGGAAGGACTGATCTTACTACCAAAGTATGGGTTCGGAGTTTAGGTATGATTTTAAGAAGATGTTAGACACCCAAAACCGCTCGACCAGTGGGTTGGCTTCCACTCATCGTGTCTTACGTCTTAATCTCAATAAAGGCATATTCAACATTGCATTCTTTATTCACACACACACACACACACACACACACACACACACACACACACACACACACACACACACACACACACACACACACACACATATACACACACACACTAACATACATCTAACAATCAACATGGCATCAATCATCCCAAAACTCTAACATACATCTATCATGGCATCATATCATCATAAACACTAGCATGTTCTTATCTCATTACATTTGTAGACACCGCATTTTGTACCCCATACGACTTGGGCTCCCGTTCCCCGATGATGCTCGAACTCTAAGGCCCAAGGCTAGTTTAGAGCCCAATCTTAAGTTGACTTGAGGAGTGTTAAATAGGAAAACATAACCTTTTGAATGTGCAAAAATCTATTTTTGAAAATAAATGACCAAAGTAGCCTTCGGCCTGCGTATGCGAGCTAAAGCATGCAAACATAGGCACATTCCTGCGTACGCAGCTAGGGTTTCAAAAGCATAAGAAAGACAAGTTTTCCGCAATAATGGCTGAGGTTTGGAACGAACCCCACATCATTTGAGAGCCGTTCCAAACCCCATTTTTTCCACAATAAAAAGCCTTACATGGTACATTTTTAAGACACACAGAAATCCCACGGGAAAAACCTAAGATTCACTAGAAAATAATGAATCAAAAGGGTTTTTTTTTTACAAAACACCCTCAAGTCTCTTTTTATTTGATTGGAACCTTTTCTAGTCCCAATCCTTTGAGTTTAAGATTACTAATCATTATTTCATTGAATTTTGATAGATTTAACTGAGGGGAACAGTCAAAAATCAAGCCTAGGAGCTTTGCTTTAAGGTATGCTTTAAAACTTTTCATTTTCTTTTCTACCTTAATCTTTTTTTTAATCTGTTTCTTTTGATTATTTGTGTTTACATATGTTTGTTTAGGTTAGATTTAGGTTTTCTTTTTGTCTTTAAGCATGATAGGTTGCTAAATTTTACGTTCTAACTTCTGATCTATTTTTGTGTTGATTAAGGTTTCTGGGTAAGGATCTGCGTACGCATGATCTAGAACTCATTTGTACGCAGGCCTGTTCTAGCGTGCGTGATGCTGTTACCCAGAAAATCCTAATTTTTGTTTGTCTTATTTCTGCCTTCACATGTTTATTTGAATAAGCCTCTTTTCCATGTGTTTCAAGTCCTATGACTGTTTGTTTGCCTTTTAACATGTTTGTTGTTAGCACATGCTTAGCTTAGGGTTTAGGTTAAGGTTTTCTTAGTTTTAATGCTATGCCATTGATTCACATGTTCATGCATTGATGCCATAGGTGCTGTGCTGCTGAGAGGTAAATAAAGAGTAAGCCATGCATTAGCAATGTTCATGCATTTATTTTAGAGTTTTTAGATGTATGATTCGGGTTTCTAATATGTTAATGTTTTGTCTTTGATATGTTTTGTTTGTTGGTATGCTTGCTGCCGTGTTTAAGTTACTGTTTTGTTTAAGATGAATGCTAGGGTTTTCTTTTACATGTTACCTCTCTTTTGTTTGGATAGATGGATGAGTATGTGGTTAGGGTTAAAGATGCCATGTTGTTTGTTAGATGCATGTTAGTGTGTGTGTGTGTGTGTGTGTGTGTGTGTGTGTGTGTGTGTGTGTGTGTGTGTGTGTGTGTGTGTGTGTGTAAGTCTAGAATATAAGTATTTAAATGGTTTTTAATAGGGCTAAGATATAGGACACAATGATGGAATGCCAACCATAAGGTTGGGCGATATTGGGATCCTAACACCTTCCTAAGAGCATACCTAAACTTCGAACCCAACTCTGGTTGTAAGATCAAATGTCCTTCCTCGAAAAGATGCTATATTCATGGTTCCTAGAGCATATAACTAGGTGGCAACTCCATTTAATTTCCCATTCCCTTGTGCCCACAACATCCAAAATAGCAAATAAATCATGGCAGAAACACAGGCATGGCAAGATCAAAATAAACATGTGATAAATATCCCTACATATCATTCAACCAAGCATATTCATGACCAAGGCACAAGATAAATGCATGTTCATATGAATGTATACCCTACCCATTTACCTTACTGCATCTCAGCACCTATGCATCAACGCATGGACATTTGAATGTGTGTTTATGGAAAAACAAAGAAATCATTGAAGAGAAACCCTAATCTAGCATGTTAAAGACAAACAAGCAATCAAACAGAGAAACAGAGACTCAAAAACATAAAAGAGGGTCAAAATAGTAGCATATTATGTAAAAGAAATTAAGAAACAGAAGCAGAAATGCTTAGATTAGGGTTTTTGGACACGAGTATGAGTGCGTATACATAGGCTTGCGTGCGCAGTCTAGTTGTATGTGTACACATACTTCGAGCCTACATACTCGTGCAGAAAACATGCGCTTGCAAACACACCCTAGAACCATAACCCAGAAACAGAAACGTAAAAAACAAAGCGAAGACAAAAACTAAAGAAACTAACAACCTAACATACTTTAAAACAAGGAAACTATGTAAACTTGAACTAAACAAGCATGTTATAACCAAAATAAACAAAAGAAACAAGGAAGTGAAGATCAAAACAGATAAAAGAAAAGAAAAAGAGACTTAGAACATTACCTCCAAACAAAAGCTCCTAGACTTGATTTTGACCGTTCCTCTTAGTCATTCACATTCAAATATAAGAGTGATTAGTAATCTTAAAACTCAAAGATTAAGGCAGAAAAGGTCCCAATCAAAAAATATTGACTCGAAGATATTTTGTGAAAAACTCACTTTTTCATTCACTATTTCTAGTGAATCTTATGTTTTCCCATAGGATTTTCTCTGTGTTTTTGAAATATACCATGTAAGGCTTTATATAGTTGAAAAATGGGGGTTTGGAGCGGCTCTCAAAAAATGTGGGATTCATTCCAAACCTCAAATTTAATGCAAACAAACTCTCCTTTCTTAACTTCTGGAATCCTAGCTGTGTTCGTGTATATCAAGCCTGCGTACGCATACGTGTGTATGCGTACACAGCCCTAGGGTTTCTGTGACCTTTATTTTCCAAAAATAGCTTTATTTTATTCATAAAAGAGTTATATTTTTCATAAAAACCTTCCTAAAGTCAATTTATAATTTGATCTAGCCCTAAACCAGCCTTGGGCTTTAGAATTTAATCATCATTAAGGAACGGGGGCCCGAGTCGTAAGGGGTACAAAATGCGGTGTCTATATAGCCTTCAAAAAGTCATCTAAGACTGGACAAACTAAAGTTGAAAAGGAAAAGAAAAACATGTCAGACGAGAATATATTATGTATACATATACATGAATAGAAGAAATGAATACCTGCAGGATGAGGACGACCCCACGCACCATCCAGAGGAGGAAATTTGTTTCTACCCATTATGGACACAACGGGGGAGTTGCCACCTAGTTTTTGCATTGATCTAGGAACCATATATATAGCGTCCTCTCGAGGAAGGACCTTTTTGATATTATTACCAAAGATATGGGTTCAAAGGTTAGGTATGATTTTTGGAAGGTGTTAGGCACCCAAAACTGCCAAACCCTAAGGTTGGCTCCCTCTCATTGTGTCTTATATCTTAACCTTATTAAAAGCACACTCAATATTGCATTGTAACTCACACACAAGCTAACATGCATCTAAGCATACAACATGGCATCAATCATCCCAAAAAGACCTAATCATCCATCTATCATGGCATCTCCTAACATTCATCTAGCATACATGTTATATCAACCTAGCATTCATCTAGCATTACATAACATAAACCCTAGCATGTTACTATCATACATGTCATCATATCACATCCAAGGCAGAAGCATGTAAACATTAAATCAAGGTAGAAACACAAGCATAAAATGATTCAAGCAAACATGTGATTAAGCATAACTCTTCCAGATGAACATGTTCAAGTTTATCATTAAACAAAATCATATTCAAAGATGCATGTTCATGTGAATGCATGACTTACCTCATTTATCTTGCAGCAACTCAGTACCTATGACATTCATGCATGAACATGTGAATGCGTGTTCATGGCATTAACACAAGACAAACCCTAATTTAATCATGTGCAAAGCAAACAAACAAAGAAGCATGTGAAACAGAAGCTCAAAACCATGAATACATGAAAAAGGATCTAAAACAGAAGCATTACATGTGCAATAAGAAACAAAATTAGAAAAACTAGGGTTAGGGTTTCTTGGCAAGATCATGTGCATGCATGAACAAGCTTGCATGCGCATAATCTAGCCTGCTTGCACAAGTAGGATTATGTGCACGTGGAATCCACCCTAGAAACCCTAGTAACACTTAAAATAGAGCAAAACTTCTAAACAAGAATTCTAACAACCTAACATGCTTTAAAACATAACAACTACATAAACCTAAGCTATATACACATATTGAAATATATAATAACAAAAAAAAAAAAAAACTAAAGCAAACAGAAAGGTAAAAGTACAAAAAAGAAAATAAAGGAAAAGAAAGTTTAGACTAATGTTGGAAAATTTAGACCCTGGTTGATAGAATTAACAAGTTTTAAACTCAAGTTGTTAATTAGATTTATTATGAATAAAACTTGTTAAAACAAACTAACATCAATATCATGTCAAAATCATGCACAGCGGAAAAGTAAATAAGACAAGATATGACGACCTAGGAAAACTAATGAAACAAACTAGTTTCACAATAAAAAACCTAGAAGGAAACCTTCCCGAAAAGTAATCCACTGTAATAAAGAGAAGTTTCAGATCTAGTACAAAATCTTTTTCCCTAGACTCTACAATCCCCGTAGATGAACTTACAGCAGAAACTTTCTACCGCTTCAAAACCTCTAAACTCTTTAATATATGAACGCTACCCTTTTGCGTGGATCTCAGTATGTGACTAACCAATGATGCACGGCTCCTAGTACGTGACTAACACACCAGTTTCAAGAAGATGTTGGCTACAAAATTCTTCACTTCATCAACAATGAAGATCAAGAAGCACTTGGTTACAAAACCCTAAGGAGCAAAGACGCAGTAGTTTCTTCTAGAGAGAATAAGGCATCGGTCACCTTTTGCATGTATTCTCCTTGTATTCTCTTATGTGACGGCCTTTAAAATAAGCCTTATATATGTCTAGGGTTGTCAGAAAAGAAACCCTACACAAATACATAAGCATGGGCCGAAAATCAGATATGAAAAACTGATTTTCGTAATTCTCGATAAATACCTCGATAGATAGCTATCTATTGTGCTGCTGTTAAGCTTTAATGAATCAACACTTCTTCACTTGTTTCTATGACAGATTTACATGGCTTCAATACTATACTTGAACTCTTGTTCTTTGAAGTATTAAACATAACCTAGATCTACCCAATTACAAGTAAAGTGTGTTTTGTTAAAGGATTAGCCAATTACATAAAATATGTCCTTAACAACAAATACCTCAAACACAAAAGCTTTTCAAGGTTGATTTTTGACTCTTCCCCTCACTCAAATCTATTCACAATTAAAAACAATAGTGATTAGTAATCTTAAACTTGAAGATTAAGGCCAGAAAAGGCCCTAATCAAAAGAAAATTTACTTGAGGATGTTTTGTGAAAAACTCCCTCTTTGATTCACTATTTCTAGTGAATCTTAGTGTTTTCCTTTAGGATTTCTATTTGTTTTGTGAAAAACTCCCTCTTTGATTCACTATTTCTAGTGAATCTTAGTGTTTTCCTTTAGGATTTCTATTTGCTTTAAAAAGGTACCATATATGGCTATTTATATTGTGAAAACGGCTCCTAGACAATGTGAGATTCGTTCCAAACCTCAGTCTTTAATGCAAAAAACTTGTCTTTCATAGTTTCTAGAACCCTACATGTACGCGCAGGATCGTGCCTGCATGTGCATGAACCATGGCTGCGCACACAAATTGATTCCTGCGTGTGCATGCCGAGGGTTTCCTTGGCCTTATTTTTCCAAAAAGATTTATGTGTTGATTAAGTTATTTTTTTCATTTCAATATTTCTCAAGTCAATTTAACATCTGATTGGGCCCTAAACCAGCCTTGGGTCTTAGAATTTCATCATCATTGGGGAACAGGGGTCAATGTCATAAAGGGTAGAAAATGCAGTCTCTACACCCACCTTAATGGGATCACTAGGCCAAAAACCATATACAAAGAAAAACTCTCACTTCCGCTCTCTATCAAACAAGGACAAAGACGTGACAAGCTTAAAAATTTTGTACCGGAGAGAAAATTGGAAGAAAACAAGTGACATTGGGATTTCAACAAGCTTGTAACAAAAGAGAAATTCGTTTAGATTTAGTAGAAAATTCCCTTCACTAAACTCCCTTCACAAGAGTTGCATTGCAACAATAATCGTCCAACCATTGGGATTAAGTTGGCCAAGGGCAATACCCTGCCTATGGAAGACTCTCTGGTAAAAGCATTCCAAGGAAACCTAAGGCCAGCTAAAAGAAATGATTCATATATGTCAATGCCAAGAGACCTTAGGGAACAACACCACTCATCTGGAGCAACAAGACAAGTACATACTGTTAGGATATGTGCCCTTAAATCCTATTGTATGATGCTATGTATGATATTATGTATGACATTATGTGAGAAATGATGTATGACTTAATATTGTGTTTAATAAAGTTGTTTTATTCTTATCTAAAATAATGGTAACATGAATATTCGGACATTATCAAATAGTCCATGAGATGCATAGTATGTGATTTATGTGATTTAGTCACAGAAGATATAGATCACAAGTTCTTTGTAAACTCAGAATTTTGGTTTGTAGTCGGTGATGAAATTGGGCATTTCATCTGCGAAGACTATAACATATTAACTATGATGATTTGTCTTTATCATGGAAGTGGTGACTTCTAGTTAATATGTTGATATGTTTTAAGAGTTAAGACATATTGAACTGGACCGCTGTGAGATTTATTATTCTCCTAACGACTGTCAATTGAATAATAAATCTCACGACTTGTATTCACATGAACTCTTAATCCTGAGAGAATAATGGACCTGATCATGAAATGTAGGTTGCTTTGATATATCAGGAGTGAGATCTAAAGTAACGGTCAAAACCTCAGTATGTTGGGCAGCCACATTTAGTGTTGATGGAACATATATTCTCAAGATGGAATTCATAGTCTCTTAACGGAGATATAAAATATTCCCTTGAGATAAGTTTAAGGGGTTCAGTTATTCAGAGAGTTAGGCCTAACCACTTTAGTAAGACTAAAGTATATATTTATGAAATTGGATTTTATAAATATATGGTGAATAACTTAAAAGAATTAAACCGGGTACTCAAGAATTAAGATGTAGTAATTCACAAAGTGGCAGTCTATATTTATGACTTTGTATTACTACGAATATTTTATGAAGGGGTTGCATGTATAATAAAGTCTTGGGATATAATTTATTAATGAGGCCTAGAGTGTAATTATATTTATATAGTGGTATTAAATATAATTAATGGTAACTTTGGACTTGTCAAGAGTTGATAGAAAGCCCAAGGCCCATTGGAGCTAGTGTCTTATTTGTTCCATTTTGGTCCCACTCCAAGCCACACACTAAAGCCCAATTGGGAAAGCCCAAAAGGCTAGCCCAATTAGATAATCAGTTATGTGGAGAGAAACATACAGAATTTTATATAGAATGAAATGGTTTGTATGTGAAATGTGATGAAAATAAGGGAGAGAGATACTCTTTCATATTCTCTCTAGAAAACATAGAACTGATTGAGAGAACACACATCTTGGGCATCAAGTGGAATTGGAGTGAAGATTGAAAGTGTTCCCGAGTACTTCTTTATTCGGTTTTGAATTTCACCGCATCAAGGTACACTCTCTTGTTCTTATATTCTGAAACCTACATAGTGCATGTTATCAATTGCGAATGAAGTAGATCCGTTTATTTTCCGCTGCGTATGTTTTGTATGCGATGCAAACATGTATATTACCTAACACATACATCATCGGGGAATTGATACCTATCCCTAAAGAAAGATAACCTATCAGCATCTATGGAACTTGAGACCCTTACATCACAACACACCATTTCATCATCTACCTCTTGAGAAGTAGGTAAAACAATAGGAGGAACAACTAGAGTGATGGACGGACTAGCAGACAATCCATACACCAATCTCTCCCTCAATTTCTTATAGACGACGTCCATATCAACTCCTGGAATGTCCAAACGAGGACTGTCATCCCTACTACTGCTACCACTATCACAGCCACTACTCCTATCACTAGACAAAGAAAATAATTTCTTGATCATAGTGCAAAGTTCTACAAAAACCTAAAAATAGCAAAAGAGGAGATTGGACTTGGAGCAAGATAAAGAAAACTAAGGATGAGAAACGGAGCCCAAATGAAGTGCGATGAACTATCTCAAAAGCAAAGTGTTAAGAAGGAGAATATAAGGAATGGAGAGGGCAAAAAAAGGAATTGACCTATTTATAGGCAACCAGGTGGGGCATCGAAGTGACACCAAAGAATTAAAGAGTGCCACATGTCAGCTAGTCCAAGCAACGAATCGACATGACCTCTAGACCACGCTAATCGAGCCACATGGCAACACCTACACCAAACAACTCCAACAAATCCCAAGAAGTCTCGTCTATGGTCCATTAACGAATCATGACACGCCACATGTCATCCCAACATGGAATCACAACGTGCCTTGTGTTAAAAAAAAAAAGGAGAAGAAACACTCTTCAACACAAATACAATGAGAAATGGCACAAGATACCTTTGACAAAGACATGGATGACCCATGGACTAGGGTGCAACTGATGTGTAATTAAAAAGTGTTTATCGTCCATATGAGTCATCCACAAGAACAACGTTCGTCCAAGACAATCTTCAAAAAGGAGAAAGGAGAAAGACACCATAAACATGAGAGGAGGTCGTCGAGAGAGATTACTGGTCATCCAAAGAGATACTGGTCATCCAAAGAAGTGTTAGTCGTCTACACCACAAGGTGTAGATAAGCAATAAACACTAAGTCAAATTTCAAGTGTTTTTCATTGACCACAAACGATCGGACCATGATCCACTATTCTGAGATGTGGGCTGAATTCCCTGAAATTCACTACACTCTCCCCATTAAGTCCACACATCTCCCACGATGTTAGTTTCACTCCAAACTTTCTATAAAAGGGACCAAGCCTTAACAAACCAAGGCATGTTTCACTACTCATCCATTGACAAAGCTTGAGTCCTAGAAAGAAAACTTACTTAACCGTCGGAGGGTCCTCGGCTAGTTCACCCTGGTCATCTTTGATAGTCTCTTTCTTTCTTTTCAGGTCATTCAATTGCCGTTGAAGCCTAGAGCATTCAGCCTACTAATTTTCAAGCATTATCAGCTTTATATCATGTCCTAATTTAGATAATGAGATAGGAAACATTTGTGGGCCAGTAGGATGAGAAATATTCATAGAGGTCCCAGAATAATTTATGGGTTATTTTTTGCTGAATAAATAAATAGGATTGGGGCACATGGCACGAGTGAAAAAATTGTACCTCATCACCAACTAAAATATGTTTCGACTTTCAAACAACCCATTTGGTTTTAAACGTTTAGAAAGACCTAACAATATAGATATGATTAGTAGCCTAAAAAATAGATATGATTAATGAAAATTAACTAATAACTGCCATTTGTATGTTTCTATAATCCACATATCCAGCTCATTCTTTGACTATATGTTTGGTTGCACTTGCACCTAAATCTACAATCCACTTAGGGAGTGTGTGAGCAACAAAAAAAATGTGAACAACTAATAAGCTACACATACATTAGAGCCCTTAATCCCTAACACTATTAAATTCGTCCATTTATTTGTGGGGGGGGGGGGGGGGGGGGGGCTCAATTAAAAGTAAAACCATTTAGTAGAGTTTTTAGAAGTTATTATAAATATTACAACAAATTATGTTCAACTTATATTCCAAAGAATTTAAAAACTTTTATAGTGTAACATTAAAGTATAAAATCAACTTGCATTTAATACATATAAAAAAAATATTTTGTATTAAATTCATTAAATACAAAATATTTTTTTTATTAGCATTAACATGTATGTAAACGTAAACTTTCATTTTAAACATATGAAAGAAATTGAATAAATATATACATTCATTCCATATATGCATGTTCTTGTACTTTGTTGTATGCATAAAAGAGAAAACATCAAGTCATTTTAAGGAACAAGCGAGTTTCGAAATTGATCTTTGCTCGCATATCTGGTCATTTAGTGCAAAAGAAAATAGTTGGCATAGGTAAAATAACCAATTTTAGCCCAAAAGTAATGCATTTTGTTGAATACGATTCGGAGGCAGTGCTCGCAACACTTTCATATATTATAATGACTTTTGGTGTCATAATGTTAGTAACAAATGTGAGTTTGGTGGAAATAAATTGGAAAGGAAGATGATAATCTTGTGTTTGATCATTATCTTTGAAATAATTTTATGCATTCATTCCACAATAATATTCATATTGCCACACAACTTGGCATACTAAAAGCAAAAGATATGTCCACCGAACACATAACCATCAAACTCATTAATCATTGTTTCAGTTGAGCACATTAAGTGTCTGCTACTCATAAGAATTTGTTTTTTTGTCTTATTGGCAATCGCTCTTAGAATGAGCTTAACTTCGACAATCTTAGATGCAATGAGGACATAATTCAAGTGAAAGTATTCAGGAGAAATAAGATATGGAAGAAGGAAGATGGTAATCTTGTGATTTATCATAATCTTTGTAAATAATTCTATACATTCATCTATTGGACAAAATGGGCAAATGCCCTTTTTGTGCAAAAAAAGTGGCATTTTGCCCCCTTTCCCAAACTAATTAGGGAAATGCCCCTCTTTTGTAACTCGATTTTTTTAAAATCAAGTTTTAAAAAAAAAAATTTCTGGAACCCTATAGCGGCGTTTTAAGAAGCCTATAGTGACATTTTCAGGACCTATAGTGGCATTTTGTAACTCGATCTCCATGAACTCGAGTTATAGGCAAATTTTTTTTATTTTTTTTACCTATAACTCAAGTTCATGGAGCTCGACTTTCAAAACGCCACTATAGGTCCTAAAAACGTCACTATAGGCTCCTTAAAAACGCCGCTATAGGGCTTAACTCGATTTTGAAAAAATCGAGTTTCAAAAGAAGGGTATTTCCCTAATTAGTTTGGAAAATGAGGCAAAATGCTGGATTGTTTTTTAAAAAAGGGCATAGGCCAATTTTGTCCTCATCTATTTACGCATGTTTTTGTAATATGATGTACACATAAAAGAGAAAGTATTAAGTCATTTAAAAAAAGGAGTTTTAAAAATGATTTTAAATGGCATATTTATGTATTTAGTACAATAAACAGTAACCATAGATTAAAATAACCAAATTTAGGCCAAACATAATGCATTTTGGTGAGCACGATTTTTTTTTTTTAAAAAGAAAAGGTGAACACGATCTGCATGCAATGTTTGCAACACTTTTACATATTAAAATTACTTTTGATGTCATAATGTTAGTAATGAATGTAATTTCATTACTAACGTAATGCCATCAAAAGTCATTGTAACATATGAAAGTGTTATGGTGCCATGGAATCGTATTTAGCAAAATGCGTTATTTTTTAGCTAAACTTGCTTATCATATTTGCACTAAATGAACAGATTTGCAAGTAAAAATAATTTTCAAAACTCACTTGATATTTTTAAAAGGACTCGATATTTTGTACAAAATATAACAATAAAATGCATGTATAGAATGAATATGTACAATTATCTAAATTCTTTCATATGTTTAAAAGGTAGGTTTATGTTTAGGTACATATTTATGTTTCTTAAAAAACTGTTAAATTTATTAAAGATAAACAAATAATTAAATGCAAGTTGATAGTTTTATTGTTTAATGTTGCCGATTAAATTTTTGAATTTGTTAGAATATAAGTTGAACCTCATCTGTTCTAATATTTACAATAATTTATAAAAAGAATACTCAATGGTTTTACATTGGAAAATGCATTCCCCCTATGTTTGGGGTAGTTCACAATCCCCCGACCCCCTACCCTCATTTTTGAAACCAACCAATTTTTCCCTCTATGTTTGGAAAATAAGCAAATACTCCCAATCCATTACTTTTTCAATTAAATCCAACTAAATTGTTTTGAAGATACTATTAGTCATACACAATAAAGAAGAGAAAAAGTTAAGGATTGCATTGTTGTTTTCCTGGTGTTAGCATTAGAAAGATTCCTTGGTCCTTTTAGTTTCAAGTTATCAACTTTCTATTAACGAACCTCCTCTAGAGAAGTTTTCTTGCTTGGAGTGCTTAGGAGTGCTAGTGCATGCAGATAATGTTTTTGAGCATTTCTTTTAACTATACCCTAATTCTTTTTTTTTATTTAAGCATGTTCTTCACATGTTCTTGATTGATTGCCATGTTAGATCTATGTTAGATCTAGGTTGTTCTTAGCTTTGCATGAGGGTTCATCACATAACACACATATTCGCCATGTTTTCAACTTCAGTCTTTTCCCTATGTTTTGCATGCCTAGATTAAGGTTTTTGCCATGCTCTTAAATGCTTGTTTCAATCTTTCAATAACATGTTATTGGATGATGTAAATTATTTTAATTTTGGATATGATCATTGGCCACTAAAGTCTAAAATAATGATTTTACCAGGCAGGGCGGGTGCTTAACACCTTACCAACTTGTAACCTAGCCTCCGAACTTAGATCCAAGGTTAGTAGATTAAGTTTTTCCTTATACTTTTTTAACTTCAAAATTGCAAGAATTAAAATTTTGTACTTTTCTTAGATTGTATCTAGGACCAAATCCATGTAATTTTCTAGTTATTTTCAAGAGATGTATAGTTTCAATTCAATTTATCAATAAAGATATTTACCTTTCAATTTGGTTTTCTCGTTTTTTTCAATTAAATAAGTGGCGGCTCCATGTAAAACCCTTAATCTAGGGGGATGATAAAATCAATACAACCTCCACTCTTGAGAGGCACTAACACAACTCCACGTAATAACATAGGTTAATGCCAAACCAACTGAAAGTGTTAGGTAGGGGGCATGGTCTCTCACAGAGGTAGAACCAAGCACAAAGATCCAAATAAGAGTTGCAAATCGAGCCATTGAAAATCGGCTTGCAAGGAAGGGGGCCCAGGAGCTTATATACACATGTTTAAACTTGCAATTAGGCAATGTGGGACACTTGGAACGTAACATACCACCACGCTTTGCAGCCGACATTCAAAACGACTCACTTTATTGACATTGACCTAATGGTAGGCCTTTTTCTTTTTGGTGCCTTCACTCACCTATCAATTATTCAATGACTTACCAAATATATACAAGACCAAAAAAAAAAAAATCCATGATAGATTGATAGTAAACTAAAAGTACCACAAATATATAGTATATACAAAATAAAATAATTATATTAAACTTTTGAACATTTGATTTTGTGAGAGTGAGAGTGTGAAATGGAAAAGTGAATGATGTTTTGAACTTTTGATTTTGTATTTAACTCAAACAAAGTTGTTTTAACGTGAAATTGGAATGCACTAACACTAGGTTGGTCACTGTTGATATCATATTTTATTTGCCATCGATTTGCATGTTAGACCCCCGAAAATTCCAAAAATATTAACTTTCTTCCGTAGGGCCGTGGAAGCATCTAGATTGATGTGGCACAACCTGTTGGCATCGGAGCACTCAAAGTGCCATTTTAGGTTAAATTGACCAAAATTCCCCTGGTCAACCTTGGGTTGACCGGAAGTCAAAGTTGGTCAAAATCATTTCAAAACAACAATTTTCATGTTTCTATAGCAAACCTGAGCTACTTAGTGATTTTCGTCAACTTTGACCAAGTTTGACCCGAGGTTGACTTCAAGGGCTCCAAAAACCCTAATTTTGATCCGACTGTTATAATAGCTTGGGATTTGCATTATTGCAAAGATTATTAAATTCATTTTCCAATGATTATTCATGGGTCGAAATCGAAGCTAAAACAGTTGAGATATCATGAAAACCGTGCAGAGCGCATCAGCTTGCTTCTCGAGGCCATAACTTTTGATCCTACCATCAGAATTTCAATTTCTTTAGTGTTCTAGAAACTAGACATTCAGGCCTTTCCAGAGAAACCAAGTTCAACTCAATCCAAGCCTGTGAAGACCTTAAAAATGGCCTCCCAAGTTAGTGGCCACTAAGTGGCCGTCAGTAGCCAAAAGGTCACCTTTTTGCTATAAAGACCCCTAGACCACCTTCAGATAATAAATAATAAAAATATAAATAAAAAACAAATTTTGGGCATTTGGAGCATTTTTCTAGGCAAATTCTCTCTCTTTTCCTCTCTAAATTCTCTCCCAAACATATCAAAAAACCTTTAATTCCTCTCTCTTCTCAACAATCTAAAGGTAGTGTTCTTGCACTCTTTTTCCTCTCCTTGGTCTTAGGACCTTGGATTTGAGGTTTTAAGGGTGTAGATGTTGCTTTTTAGCTACTACCTACAACCTTTGTTTTATCTTGCTTCATAAAATGTTTTATTGGTTTCCATAGTACATCTTTGTTTTATCTTGCTTCCTAGCATGTTTTATAGCTTTTCTAGCATGTCTCCTTGTTTCTTATCATGTTTTACCGCTTCGATGATGTTGGCCTAGCCTTCATGGGCTAGAATATGCCTAAATATTGTGTTTGTGCTTAAATCCATGTGCCTAGGTGCCTTTTGCCATGCTTATGCTTAGATCTATATCTTTATGTGCTCCATACCATGTTCATGTGTCTATATCTACATGTTGGTTGCTATGCCATGTGCTTCTAAAGCCTTTTTATCTCTTGTTATATCTCATTCTTACGTTTTGGCCACTTTGGGTAAAGTGTAGATCTAGATCTTGTGATCTAGGTCTTCATCCATACACCTAGGCCTACATCAAAGGGTTTGGGTCATTTCCTTTATGCATGTGTATACTTGCTTGCTTCTACGCTTTATATCCACGTTTACCTGTCTAGATCTAGTCTTTGCCATGCTTTGTACCCTTTGTGGGCTTGTGCTTGTCGGTCTTTGGGGCCACTTGCTTGTGTGGTTGCATCCGCCCTTCTTGTGGCTTGTTGGATGTGGCTGCTTGTAAGACACATCTCCTTGATGTTGGTGTACATGATACACACCTTTTTTCGCTCTGTGTGATGATGTTATTCTTGCTTTGCTGGCTTTATGCAACCCGTTTGGCTTTCTTTGCATTTTTGCACACTTTCCTACATGTTCATGCATGAGTTTGTGTGTCGTCCATACTCCAATCTTATGGAACTATGGACACCCAATCCAAACCTACATATGTCCTCTTAGGACACCCTCTTTTGTTTAGTAACATATTTGTTTGCCCCCATTTGGCTCTCTTTGATAGTTTGTCCTTTAGCTTGCTTTCCTTCTAGTTGTTTCTTTGCTTGTCTGTTGGCTTATTTCCTTTGTCATTGCATGTACACACTTGGAGCAAGGGTGCAACCCCCTAGGCGCGAGCAAAAAAGGGCAAGGATGCAAGCAAGAATATGCAAGCTCAAAAAGGACAATGTTTAGTAGATTAGAATGCCTAGCCTACCTGAGTGGTTACATCTTTCTCCCGCTCTCTTAGCCTTTTCTCTAGAGCATTGTTTTAGGGTTCCCCCTCTCCATGTTTTCTTGCATCTTGCTTGGGCTGCGTTTTCAGGGTATGGCAATGTTTGTTTTACATTTCCTATACCTTGCTGGGCGATATCCTTGGGACATCGGCAATGTCGACTTTACTTTCAAGCTCTGTGTGATAGCATTGTGGATGATGTATATATATCTATATATGCTTGTATGTGGGTAATTATGCACTTTTTGTGATGGACCCTCGTCGCTACATGAATGACCCACTCTAGCCATGAGTGTTCTTGACCTTGTAGTGTAGGTATGTGCCCAAGGCAATAGTTGTAGGAGCATATCCATGCTATATTGTGTGCATAATCATCGCGGGGTGATTGTCATGATCCATGTCACCAAGTGACATTGGTTTCCCCGTGTATGCAATGCGTATCAATATGTTTGATGCTCTGAGGGGCTCTGGCTCTTCCTGGCATGAGCATGTTGGCACACACCGTATACACAGGCATGAAACCCTGTCAGTGCGCCATAGCGGACCAAACGCGAAACTCTGCTAGATTTTCATCGTGAAAATGGGGCATCTTTGTGAGAATAGTGTTTTGTGTGCTATGACGCATTTGTGGCGAAGCGCTGCTATATTTCCACCATGAAAATAAGGCAAAATGCTGTCGGATTTTCGTCGTGGAAATTTGGCACTGATTCTAAGTACATTAGGGAAGCATCGATCAAGACCACCCTTTCCGAAACCAAACCTCAGAGCCCAATTCGATTAAAGCCTCGAAAGCTAATGCCAATAGCTTGATTTTTAATTGCCAACGTCCTTAAATTAAGATTTTACTATAACAAAGGATTGTCTACAAATAGGTGGTTTGAGGTGCCTAACACGCGGCACACCTAATTGCTGACATAAATACATACGTCCAAAGAATGGCATCAAGCTATACATTTCCGTAGATGACCCATGGACAAGGGGGCAACTGATGGTGTATTATAAAATAGGCCAACTCCATGGTCGTCCATGAGGGTCGTCCAGGGCAAGAATAGAAAGATGGACTTTGTATAGAACACTCATTCGTGACAAGGTCGTCCATCCAAAAAGATGTTTGGACGACCTCCATCCATTCCGAGCATGTTTCTCTATAGAAGTTTTGGACGACCTCCATATTCCTATTTCGGAGCACAAGTAAAAATCGAGGTTCATCGCTACAAAACCGGCTTCCAATGACGGTTATGGAAAATAAGATCAAACAATATAACTTCCATGGCAATTATGGAAGTTAACTCTGAACCTTTCGACCTCCTCAATGATAGGGAGAAGTTATTAGACAAGTAACCGCTTCAAGTGTATACTATATAAGAATTCATCTACGTCAAAATAAAGGGAGTTTTTAGGAACACTTCCAAATAGATTGGAATTCCAGAATTTGAGAGAAATACTGACTTTACCATCAAAGGGTTCTTGGCCGGTCCTCCCCAGTCACCTTTAATTGTGTGTTTATCTTTTTAGGTTTCCTAAGTGATTCTCTTGCCATTAAAGCCCGAAGCATTCAGTCTACTGTTTTTACTTTTTAACATCAGTTGGCGCTGTCTATGGGAAAGAGATTTTGTTTTCGCAATTAATCTTTCTTTAACAAAGACTGCATAATTTAGACAAGATCAAGGGCCACCAGCCTAGGCCATCAAGAAAGTACGGATGCCTCTAGTAATCCCCACCATGATTACTAATCAGCGCTTGTCATGCAACCGCCATCCATTCAACACATACAGTCCATGGCGGCCGCTATGGCAGAGTTAACTCGTCAAAACCAAGAGTGGACTAGGGAGATTGGCTTAAGAAAACACTGTCATGAAAGATATGCAGAGGGGCAAGCCCAAAGTCAGGAAGATAGAGGAGGAAATGCTGAGCCTGAGAGCCAGTCAAAGGTACGAAGGGTGCCACATTTGGAGAAGAAGATGGATCGGATGAGGAAGGTCATGGACGAGATGAGGGAGAACATGAGAAGGGTGAATCCCGTAGAGGATTTAGTTCATCGAATAAACTCCCCTTTCACGGCTTCCATCAATGGTCACCCTTTACCTCCAAAGTTCAAGATGCCTTCCTTGGATTCGTATGATGGAATGCGTGACCCTTTCAATCATATTGCTACTTTTAAGACTACAATGAACCTTCAAGGGGTTCCAGATGAAATTATGTGTAAAGCCTTCCCTAGCACTCTCAAAGGACCGACACGAGTATGGTTCAACAAGATACCTCTGAACACAGTGAGTTCTTCTGAAGAGTTGAGTAAGTTGTTTGTCAATAATTTCATCGGAGGACAAAAGCACAAACGTTTCTCGTCCAGCCTGCTAACCATTGAACAAGGAGAGAATGAAAGCTTGCGGTCCTTCATTACTTGTTTAACAGGGAAACCCTGACAATGGACAAAATGGACGACAAGTTGTTATTGGCAGCCTTCCATAATGGAGTTAACTCTGACTTATTCATTCACAAGCTTTACGAGCAAGAGCCTCAAACCATGGCTGAACTTGTCCATTCAGCCCAAAATTTTATGAATACAGAAGATGTGATTATAGCCAAGAAAAGGAAGAAAGCTGAGAGAATGAAAGCAGATCTCCCGCGCCACTCTGAACAAGGTCCTCATCCAAAGAAGGGGCGAACGGGAGAAAAGAAAGACAGAGACAACAAGAAGGCAGGCTCTTCAGCACGAAGTCAACAATATACGTCTTTGAACATGCCCCTGGAATAGGTGCATATGCAAATCAAGGATGATCCATCCTTGAAGTGGCCTGAAAAAATGAAGGGAGATCCCAACAAGCGTAATAGGAATAAGTACTGTTGCTTTCACAGAGACCATAGGCATGATACAGATGAGTGTTTTGATTTGAAGCAACAGATAGAAAATCTCATCAGGCAAGGGAAGTTGAGAAACTTTCTTGGGCGAGATCATAAAGAGGAGAAGTTGAAGGCAAAGTTAGAAGAACCATCAAGACTGCGGCTTGGAGAAATATGAGTCATTATAGGGGGAACCTCAATAGGATAATCTTCCAAGTCAAGGAAGATGTACCTGAAGATAGGGCAAAATATCCAACTTTCAAGATGAGGACTACGGATGAGCAAGCAATTACATTCACGAACGAAAATGCTGAAAGGGTCCACCACCCATATGACAACGCAATCGTCATTACTTTGCTTATTGCTGATTATACAACCAGAAGAATATTAGTAGACAATGGTAGTTCAACAAACATCTAGTACTATCCTGCTTTCCAGCAAATGAGGCTTGGACGAGACCAACTTCGTCCAGTGAACTCACCCTTGGTGGGATTTGGAGGTATAAAGGTACAACCCGTGGGTACTGTTACATTGCCTGTGGTGGTAGGAGCATATCTGCAATAGATAACTAAGGAGGTAAACTTTCTTGTGGTAGACTGTTTGTCATCATACAATGCCATCATTGGGAGACCAACTCTGAATAGTTGGAAGGCAGTAACGTTTACCTATCACCTGTCAGTCAAGTTCCCTACAGAATACGAGGTAGGACAAGTGCAAGGAGACCAATTAGCAGTGAGAGAATGTTACTTAGCCATGTTGGCTATGGGTGAGCAAGTTCAGACAATGAGCATTGAGGAGAGAAGAGTTGTTGCAAAACCCACCAAAATGCTGGATATCCCTTTGGACGAGAATGACCTTGAGAAGTAGTCTAGGGTCGGAGTAAGCATGGAAGAGAAAACAAAGCAAGACCTTATCCAGTTCTTAAAAAAGAGCATTAATGTGTTTTCATGGAGTCATGAGGACATGCCAGGTATAGACCCTAGTATCTTTACCCATCGTCTAAATGTACATCCTTCCTCCAAACCCGTACTTTAGAAGAAAAAAGTATTTGCACCTGAGCGAGATAATGCCTTTAAAGAAGAAGTTCAGAAGTTAACTATAGCAAAGTTTATTCAAGAAGTTTATTACCCAGACTGGTTGGCCAATGTAGTAATGGTTAAGAAGGCTAATGGCAAATGGAGGATGTGTGTGAACTTCACCGATCTAAACAAGGCCTACCCCAAGGATAGCTATCCATTGCCGCATATTGATCAGTTGGTGGACTCGACTGTAGGACATAGGTTGTTAAGTATTATGGATGTGTTTTCAGGTTACAATCAGATAAGGATGGACGAGGCAGACCAAGAGACGACATCCTTTATCACCAGTCAAGGCTTGTTTGTTACAAGGTAATCCCCTTTGGACTGAAGAATGCAAGGGCAACCTACCAAAGGTTGGTTAATCATATGTTTCGTCCACAGATGGGATGGAACATGGAAGTCTATGTAAATTATATGCTGGTGAAGAATTTAGACGAGGGGAAGCACTTAGACAACCTTCAAGAAACCTTTGATACGCTTAGGCAGTACAGCATGAAGTTGAACCCCAACAAGTGCACTTTTATAGTATCATCAAGAAAATTCCTCGGATTCATGGTTTCACATAGAGGAATTGAGGCAAATCTTGATAAGATTCAAGCAATACTAGATCTGAAGCCTCTACGAAGTATCAAAGAAGTCCAGTCTCTTACCGGACGAGTTGCTGCCCCTAATAGGTTTGTCTCTAAAGCTACTGAAAAATGTTTACCATTTTTCAAAGTTCTTAAAAGGCATTTGAATGGACGGACGTGTGTCAGAAAGCTTTCTAAGACCTTAAGACCTACCTCACTACAGCTCCCCTACAAAGTCCATCCGTGCCTGGTGAAGTGTTGTATTTGTATCTGGCAGTGTACCCACATGTAGTAAGCTCAGCTTTGATCAGAAAAGAAGGAAGGGTGTAAAAGCCGGTCTACTATACAAGCCGAGTGCTAAGAGGGGCAGAAGGACGATACCCAGTGATGGAAAAACTAGCCTTCGCTTTGGTTACAGCTTCTAGGAAGTTAAGGCATTATTTCCAAGCTCATGTCATCAACGTCTTGATAGATCATCTACTAAAGAAAGCAATGAACAAGATAGAAGTCGTAGGACGACTGATCCAATAGGCTATAGAACTTAGTTAGTTCAATGTCAAGTACCAGTCAAGAAACGTGATAAAAGTATAAGTATTGGCAGATTTCATTACGAAGTTTAGCCCGAGTCAAGAAGAGCTAGGTGAGCTGGATGAAGCTTAAAAATGGGTCGTTAATGTGGACGGCTCGTCCATATTATATGCAGAAGGGATTGAAGTTATACTCAAATCCCCGAAAGGAGACAAGTTGAAGTACGCCGCCTGTTTGCAATATTAAACCACCAACAATGAGGCCAAATATGAAGCTCTCCTTAAGGGATTGGAATTGGCTAAGTCCCTATGGGCGGAATCAGTAATAGTCCAAGGGGATTCTCAGTTGGTCATCAATCAAGTGAATGGAACGTGTAAAGCTAAAGAAGGCCGGATGAAGAAGTATCTAGACAAGGTAAGGTAGCTTGTCAAGAAGTTCAAAAAAGCCAATTTTTTTCAACTCCCTAGAAAGGAAAACATGGAGACAGATGCTTTGTCAAAAGCAGCCTCAACAGGGGGGGCTATGGACGAGTTTGATAGAGTCCAATACATGCCCAGCACAGATCCTCCAGAGGTACAGCAAATTGGAGGAGAAGAAAATTGGATGACTCCAATAGTCATCTACCTCAAGGATGGAAGGCTTCTAGAGGGCAAGGACGAGGCAAAGAAGTTGAGGATTAGAGCTGCCAAGTATATTCTTATAGACGAGGTGTTGTATAAACGAGGTTTTTCTCAGCCCTACTTAGGGTGCTTAGCCTCGGATGAGTCAAACTATGTATTGAGGGAGATTTATGAAAGGGCATATGGGAACCACTCAGGAGCATGAGCATTAATTCATAAGGTCATCCGTGCAGGTTATTACTAGTTAACTATTCAAACATACGCAAAGGCTTATATTAAGGTGTGTGACCAATGTCAATATTTTAGAAATATTCCCAAGCAACCATCGGAGTATCTCACCCTGATGATGGCCCCATGGCCCTTTGCACAATGGGAATTAGATATCTTGGGTCCCTTCCCACTTGGTACCAGGCAGATGAAATTTTTGGTAGTTGGGATTGACTATTTCACTAAGTGGGTAGAAGTAAAACCCTTGACAAAGATCACGCAACAGAATGTCGAGAATTTCGTCTAGAAGAACATTGTGTGCAGGTTTGGGGTGCCAAGGGTATTAATATCAGACAACGAACGATAATTTGATAACACACTTTTCAGGGACTTCTACGAACACTTCGGAATTCAGAATCATTACTCCTTACCCGCCCACCCTCAAGCAAACGGTCAAGTAGAAGTGGCAAACCGATCCTTGTTAAAGATCATCAAGACTCGGTTTGAAGGGGCAAAGGGAGTATGGCCAGACGAGCTACTAGGTGTTCTATAGGCCTACAGGACGACAGTGAGAACCCCCATAGGGGAAACTCCATTCAAACTAGCTTATGGAAATGAAGCAGTAATACCTACAGAACTACATATGGCCAATCACAGCGTAATGAAGTATCATGACGAGAATAACGAGGAGTAACTCTGCCTTAATCTTGATCTAATAGACGAGGTGAGGATGGATACAGAGCAAATGACAGCAAAGTATAAAAACCTCATGGCCAGGTAATATGATGCAATGGTGAAACCTAGGCGTTTTAACATAGGGGACGTCATCTTGAAAAAGGTCTCTTTAGCAACCAAGAACCCATCTTATGGAAAATTAGGACCTAATTGGGAAGGACCCTACAGCGTTATTAATTGCAAAAGACAAGGGCCATATTACTTGGAGGCCCTAGAAGGGAGAAAGCTAGAGCACCCTTAGAATGTTGAACACCTAAGAAGGTACTTCCAGTGAGATATCAGCCTAGATGACCATTATCCTCGACGAGATCACCTAAGATATCACTCTAGACGAGCCAAAGTTTGTGTTGCTTTATGCTGCTAGCATGTGTTGTTGGTATTATATGTTTTAACTCATTAACAGTGTATTAGTTTTTAAATTATGTGCTATGGGTTATGGACGAGATCATGAACTTTGACCATATTTGTTTGTATTTGTAATTCCCTAAGGGGCTCTAGCTCCAAAGCATGTGCTGTACTTGTGGACGACGTTATATTATAAATGTGGTTTGGATTTCCAATGTATATGATGCATAAATCTAATCTCCATTTCATCCACAAAATGGCTAAGGCCTAAAGACGAATAAAAAATCTCTGGACATAGGGATGTAACGTCTATAAGCTTTCCTTGAAATAAGGATAAAGCAAAGAAAAATAAGCTCAAGGCATGTTCGTCCAAACAATAGATAAGGAAAAGCCTGAAGCGTACTAGTCCAACCCATGGACGAGGAAATACATGCACAAGAATATTCAGTCCATTAATAGCCAGCTAAAACAATCCAATCCTTGGGCAAGTAAAAAGTTGAATGCATAAAAATAATTCCTATGGACGAAGATAAAACTAGCTGCCAAGTCTTAGGACGTGTAAAGTTGGAGAAACCAGTGCCATTCACAAGACAAGTTATACTTGGAAAACTTAAAGAATGGTAATATTAAACATGAGGAAATTCTTGTCATGAACGAGCCATGGTTGAAATCAACGTTATGGATGATGAAAAATAATAATTCATCCATATAACATGTTTAATAGTAAATAGAAAGCAATGGAAACATTCATTCATAAAAGTTTAAGGATGGACGTCCATCGTCCAAAAATCCTTACAAGTAAAGCTTAAAAAAGAGTTTAAGAGGCTCATCCAAAAAAGTATGGACGAGTTAAATGTACTTACATAACTTTGAATGGTCCCAAAACAAATGACCAAATGAAAAGAAAAGAAAGAAATACAAGGATAAACTAAATATCAGGATCTCGTCTTCATAAAGGAGGGGTGCTAACACCGGGGTCGTCCTGAGCTGCCTGGGTGGTGGCATCATCCTTTATGTTGATATCTTCTAAGCTCGTCTGGAGGAGGGAGCTTGTAGCAGCACCACCAAGGTTGAGTTTAATGGAGCTAAAGTCAACCTCAGGGAAGTTTTCCATAGCATCCATCCAGAAATCCTTAAAGTCGGCTGTGTAGTTGGTATCCATCAAGTCAGTAAATTGCTTGGATGCCTTGAACTCCACAACCGCATCTCCCTTTGCTTTTTCAAGAAGGGTACTCAACTCGTCATTCCTATTTTGGAGGTGATCAAGACGAGTATCCTTCTCTATAGCATCGGTCTTCAGCTCCTCAACCAAGTTTTGCAGCTCCTTGGCATCATCTTTCGCCTTAGTCGCCACCTCAGCCCACCTCTTGCACTTGTCCTTTACTTCCTGGATCCTCGTCTCCAGCAGAATCCTCGTCTTGTCCATTTCCGTTGCCTGCCTGGACACGGCGATGAACTTAGACATTGCCTACATAAGTAAGAATTTTGTTAAGAGTCAAAATTCATGTCTATATTATTGACAGGGCGAGATTAACAAAAGAGAGAGAGAGAGAGAGAGAGAGAGAGAGAGAGGGGGGGGGGGGAGAGAGACTTTACATACCTTAAAAAGGTCATGAACACCAGAGTGCTCAAACTCCTTCAGAGACATGTCATAGCATGCCACCAAGTCCTGGTTGGTCACAACCTTCTCGAACCTCTCCCAAGTCGAGTTTTCATTTTCAATGAGATTTTGAGGGACTCGTCGAGAAGGTTGAGACGAGGCAAGAACCTTGGCTATGGACGAAGTATCCATAGACGGAGGATCTCTAGGCTCAGAATCAACATCATGAATCTGGACAAAGGGCTACTGGGTAAGAAGGACAGGAAGGTTAGGCTTGACCACACCTGGCTTGGACGACCTGTACTTGGCCTTTTTCTCCTTATGTCAACTTGGAAGGTTCTCCAAGTCAATTGCTTGTGACAAGTTTTTTCTTTTGTCACCAATAGATGGACGAGGCTGGGATTGCACCCCCTGATGACTACCTCGTCCATCACTTCTTTGCCCTTGTTTTCCTTCATGGTTGCCATCCCTGAAAGAAAAGCGTTGAGTATTAGCTAAGTAGTACAAATCAAATAATGCTTATGTAATCTTTAAGTAAAAGAATACTTACGTCTACGAACAGTAAGCTCGTGAGCTAAAGCTTCCTTGGACGGCTCAGGACCTAGTCCCCAAGTGGCAAGACGTTGAAGACTTACCAAAGAATGGAAAATCCTGTTAGTGTATAGATGAGCCTTTTGGACTCATTCAAAATAGAACCTGCTCAAATGAGGTCGTCTAACACTTGTAAAAAGAAAAAGAAAAAAGAAAGAGTGGAGAATTGTTAGACGACTACAATCAAGAATAAGTATAACAAATAATAAAAAGACAATCATAAGCATACCTTCAGGACGAAGGTTCCCTAACTCTCCTGTATAGGGAGTAAATGGATCCCTGCTAACCTCAACAGGGTGTCCAACCCAAAAACTAGAGACGAAGAAGAACTCTGTCTTCCAGTTCCTATCTGAGGTGACTAGGGACTTTATTAGCCTATAATCTTTCCCTCTGGCTATGAATTGATAGAAGCCAAGGATTGGTTAATCTCGAAGGGTTTGTAGCAGTAAAGGGACTCGTCCATAGTAAGAGGGCGATCCCCCTCAAACACCTCCCTCCACAAAACTTGCATAAAGACAACTAGCCTTCATGCATTGGGATTGAATTAACATATACCTAAACCTAACCTAGTGAGCAACTCCCTAACAAAGGCATTAAAAGGCAACCTCAAACCGCCCAAGAGATAAGCCTCATAAATGCCAACACCAAAACGGGGTTGGCAACACCACTCCCCACACACAGGTAACCTAGGGTTCAGGTCATCAGGAATTTAGTACCAAGTCTTAAGGGAGTCTAGTCTTTTCTAGTCTATCTTGGAAGCGACCCCTATAGCACAACTGTAAACTATCTCAACCTCGTCTTGAACAGTAGGCAAGGGAGCACTTGTACCAGCCCTAGACCCGGACTCAACCCTCGTTGTAAGTTCTTCCTAAAGAACCTCTAAAGGAACCCCAAGGACACTAGACGTATATTCGTCCATGGTGTTTCCCCACTGCTGCTATCGCTACCACTACTACTACTATCACTAGAACCAGTAAAACTGCTAAGGTTGTGATACTAGTCTATGGCCTTATCAACGCTATTTCTAGATGAAGAAAGGACAACCTTAGACATTTTTTAAGAAAACTTAAAACCTAAGGACGAGAATGAAGAAAATGTTGGGGTTTATGCTCTAAAATCCAATTTATTGGCATGTCATAAATAATTAAACTGTTTAATAATATGAGACTATCTATAAATGAACTAATGGGACATTATCTTAGTCCATGAGACGTATATGATTTAGTCACAGAAGATATAAATCACAAGTTCTTTGTAAACTCAGAATTCTAGTTCGTAGTTGGTGATGAAATTGGACATTTCATCTGTGAAGACTATAACATATCAACTAAGATAATTTGTCTTAATCAAGGAAGTGGAGACTTCTAATTGGTATGTTGATATGTTTAAAGAGTTAAGACATATTGAACTGGACCGCTGTGAAATTTATTATTCTCCTAACGACTGTCAAATGAATAATAAATCTGATGACTTCTATTTACATCAACTCTAAATCCTGAGAGAATAATGGACCTAATCATGAGATGCAGATTGCTTTGATATATCAGGAGTGAGATCTATAAGTCACGATCAAAACTTCAGTATGTTGGTAGCCGCATTTAGTGTTGATGGAACATTCTCAAAATGGAATTCATAATCTCTTAACGGAGATATAAAATATTCCTTTGAGATAAGTTTAATGGGTTTGGTTATTCAGAGTGTTGGACCTAACCACTTTAGTAAGAAGTTACTAAAGTATATATTTATAGAATTGGATTTCATAAATATATGATGAATAACATAAAAGATTAAACCGAGTACTCAAGGATTAAGATGTAGTAATCTTCAAAGTGGTAGTCTACATTCATGACTTTGTATTACTACGAATATTTTGATGAAGTGATTACATGTATAATAAAGTCTTGAGATATAATTATTAATGAGACCTAGAGTGCAATTATATTCATATAGTGGTATTGAATATAATTAATGGTAACTTTGACCCATTAGAGTTAGAGTCTTATTTGTTCCCTTTTGGTTCCACTTTAAGCCACACACAAGAGCCCAATTGGAATGGCCCAAAAGGCTAATCTAATTAGATAATTAGTTATGTTTAAGGAGAGAAACATACAGAATTTCATAAGTCTTTCATGAGAGTTTTCTAAGTGGTTATCATAATGATCACATGAGAATATGAAATAGTTTGTGTGTGAGTGTTGGATATTCTCTTATTCTCTCCTTGGAAACTGATTGAGAGACTACACTTTCCTAGGCATTAAGTGGAATTGGAGTGAAGATTAAAAGTGTTCCTAAGTGCTTCTAATCTTTTGGTTTAAATTTCACTACACCAAGGTACGCTTTTTTGTTCTTAAATTCTGAAACTTACATAGTACATGTTATCAATTGTGAGTAGATCCATTAATTTTTCGCTGCGTATGTTTTGTATGTGATACAAACATGTATTTTTCCAACAAATGGTATCAGAGCGGTCTTCAATTCGAATCTGAATAACATGTTTTGTGAGTTTTGGAATTAGAGATAATAGTTTCATAATGTTAGAAGATTTTATATGCATTTAATTTTCTTCATGATTGTTGAAACTGTGATTTGATAAAAACTGATATTGATGTTATGATATTGTTTAAATATGAATTTAAGTATGTTAAATTCATCTTTAAGACTATAGCATCAATGGAATTCAGTTTTGATATCAAATTTTGTATATCATACTCATATGATAGTTGTTTGTTCATGAAAAACCATTGAAAACTGTCAATAATTGCTCTTTTAAAACTGAGAACACGCGTTTTTCGCTAGTAACTTCGTGAGAAGGTAACCCACGAAAAATGCTATTGAAGCACAAAACTGTTTCGCGGGTAAGCTTTACTCACGAAACAGTCGCGAGATAGTAGCGAAAGTTTTTGTCTGATTTTTTGTGTTTTCAATATTTTGCTTAACTCGTTTTCGTGGGAAGTGCTTAGTCACGAGATACTTGCAAGACAGTTGCGAAAGTTTTTTTTCTAAATTTTGTGTTTTCATTATTTTTCCTTACGCCTTTTTCGTGAGAAGAGCTTAGTCGCGAGATTCTCGCGAAAATGCATTTGAAGGGAATTTTGATTTTTTTCTAAATGTTTTCAAATGTATAAGGTGTAAGGTAATGTGTGATGAGATTACACATGGTTCTAATTAAAAAACCTAATGAAATTAAAGATATTAGTTAAATAGAACTCTTAGTCCTAAATAGTTTGGGATTTATCTTTTAAGAAACATTATAATGAGATTGGAATTGTTGTATGATTAAAAGTCCTTAATTTATTTTAATTAGAAGTTTTAATTAGATTAAAACTTAATTAAAAGGTATATAGTTTCTAATGAAATTAGAATTCTTAATCAAATAAGTTAAGGATAGAGTTCTATATAAGTAATTTTTGATTCATCAGTGTTTAAGGAATCCTAAATAGTTTAGGACTTCCATTTTAGTTAGTGATTCTAATGAGATTAGAATCTTCAATAAGTGCAAGGTTATTAGTTGTGATGGGATCGCAATTATTTAAAGAAAAACCCAAATAATGAATGGGAGTGCTGAAATAACATTTTTGTTAAGTTTATTGTAATGTGAATAGATACCTTGTCTTGACTTCGAGTCTTGCATTCCATGCGGAGGGTATTTACTTCACAGATTACAAGGTTAAACTTTTTTGTGATTGCGCGAATGGTCGTTACGCTATTGTGACTTGACTTAGTAACAACACATTGAATTTAACAATTAAACACATCTGATGTGTAGGGTTACAATTGTGATTAGATCACAATGATTTTATGATAATCCACTTGTTTTAAAATTTCTAGTGGGAGAGAGATTCAAGGGTTGATTCTCACGGCCTTTATTGCCGGTTTATACTAATGTGATTAGGCACCTCGCCTTCGCGTATATGCCTTGCTCCCTTCGGAGGGTGTTTAATTCATGGTACTACAGATTAAACCTCTTAATGATAGATGAAATGTGTTTTTACATTAAGAACGACCACGCTTTCGTGGAGTTACTTGGTGACCACATAGATTCTAGGCAATGGTGTACACTAGACTAAGTTTAATGTTAACCTCTCTGCAGAGCTATGTCATTATTACCTAGAGACTAAAGGAAAAGTGACAAATTATTTTTGTTTGGTAAGAGTTACCATGATAGCATTAATAATGAGAATAATTCTCGTCTGATCATAGTGGTTGGTATGACCTCGCTTCCAAGGAATATTAATTACGGGATTAGGTTATCGTTGCACCTAATATAATATGTTTTTATGGGTTCCATATTATATGGTTATGTATGCAAAAATTAATGTCCCTGTAATTATATTCATAGTCTCAAAATAAAGATGTCATAAATTTTATTTAGCTATTATTTTAATTGAATCACATTAACTAAGAAATAATTTTGGACATGGTGCTTAAAGAAGCTGAAGTACATAAATATGTTTTGATTCAGCATTGTCATAATTTCTTATGCATGATGCACTAAAGAAAGATAGCTTATGATTTGATCATAGTCTCCATTGAAATGCTAAAATGTTATATTGGCTTCTATCTCAAGTGTGTTACAGCATGAGATGCAAGAGTTAGTACTAGACTTAAACTTTATGTTAAGTCTAAATGAGATGTTTGGTATGAATCATATTGAGTGCTAAGAAAAGCTTAAAAAGTTCCAACTCTATATAATTTTATGAAAATATTTTATTTTTAAAAATTAATTGGAATTCTTGAATGTAGAGATTAAATGTAACAATCTCGTTTGGATATGATCCATAAGTCCTTATTAGAATCATTTGATCAATTCAGATTGTTTTGAAAATAAATTCTTTTTATGTTATCTGAATTGATGAGTGAGTTCTACGCAGCGGAAGACATCCTAAAAGTTAAGGCTAGGATCAATATGATTTAATTCTAATTCTTAGCCTAAACCGAAAGGTAAGGGTGGTAAGAAGAGGAATTATAGAACCAAACAGTTGGATAAGCAAGTTGCCTTAGTAGTGGCCAAAAGAAAATTGGACTCAAAAGCATGACCAAAAGGAAAGTGTTTCTGTTTTGGTAAAGTTAAGCATTGTCCATGATTTTCTTTTAGATGAAAATTTACATGTTTTACTTTTTAAAGAGAAAGTTTCTATCCTTTGGTATTGTATGTTTTGGCACTTATGTCTAGATCTTATTAATCTAAATAGTATTCAAGATTGGTGAAAGATGGGCTTGTAGAACCATTATTTTGTTATATTCCCAGTCTATGAATTCTATTTAGAGGATAATATGATCTAAGGTTCCTTTATTGTAAAGGAATAAAGTTTCAATGACTTCTTTAAGTCAGTGCATACATGAAGGAGGAATAAGTCTCTTTCAGAAATAGTAAAGTACATGATAAGTATTTCTATTTGCTTATTTCTTTTAGAGATATACTCTATGTATTACTATACATTTCTAAAATTGATTTCAAAAGTTTGTTCCTAGGACATTTATCAAATTGTGGATTGGGTGAATACCTAGTATATGATACTTCCACTTTTGGAGATGTCCAGCACTTGTGCTAGAAAGGAAGTCTAACAAATTGAAATCAAAAGATAGAAAAATGTGTGTTTATGATGGGTATCCAAAAGAAATTGCAAAAGATTGTTTCGGTAGTCATAAAGAATATAAGATGTTTGTAAAAGTACAAATACAAAGTTCTTGATTATGATTATGTGAATAATCTTAAAGCTAAACATATAAATGTTCTAGAAGAAATATGTCAGAATTTGTTGAAAGACAACTATTAAATATATTTAGCAATGAGATGGTTGTATTAGATATACCACAAGGTATTATTCTAAATGTATAACTAGTACACCGATACTATATCATAGTGAGAGGATTATCAATTATTAAATAAATTCACACTTTTGGAATAAACTTTTGAAGTCATTCCACAAGGATATGAATTTGATCCTTGGTCCTACGTAAAAAGGAAATAGATGATATGAATATGGATTACTGGATCAAGGTTATGTGAATAGAATTGGATTCTATTTAAAGTCTAGAACTTGTAAAGGCGCCTTATGGCATTAAGCCTATTGTTTTCAAATAGGAATACAAGTAAATGAGATTGATAGATTTGAAGGTGCAAACCTTCAAAGTCAAGACTAGTGGCGACAAGATTTATTCAGAAAGAAATGGTTCGATTATGAAAAGATTTTTTCACTAATAGTCAAGTTTAACTCTATCTAGATTCTATTATCCATTATTTTTTATTTGGATGAAATATGGCAGTGGATAACAAAAAAACTTCTTTTAGTAACAATCTTGAGGAAGATGTAACTAGACTTGAACATAGCAAAGAAACAGTAGTGTTTAGTATGCAAGTTGCTTAAATCCCATTTAAGGATTAAAGCAAGCATCTTAATCATAAAATATCATCTTTGATCAAGAAATCAAATTGTTTGATTTTGATCAAGTATCAAAAGCCCTTATGTGTGTAAAAGCTATATAGAATAATAAATTTCTTAATGTATGTTGATGACATTCTAATCATTTAGAATGATGTAGAGCTATTGTCATCAATGAAGTTTTTTGTTGTCTAATCCAGTTTGATATAAAGTACCTGGGAAAGACTAGTTACATTCTAAGAATTTAAACTTTGTTAAAATTCAGAAATTAGGATGTTGGGTCTATCTCAAACTGCTTAAATAGATTAGATTCTAGCCAAGTATAGCATGTAATACTTCAAGAAATGATTCTTTCCTTTTAAGTTTGAAGTTCCTTTATAAAGGACTATAGTCCTAAGACATATAAAAGGAAGAAGCATATTAAGATTGCTCCTTATATCAAATTGAAAGGAAGTTTTTATGCTATGCTATATACTAGGCTAAATATCTATTTTGCGGTGGGCATTGAAAGCAAATATCAATTGAATCAAAGATCACTTAATTTAGTGGGAACAAAGCATATACTCAAATATCTTAGGAGAATGAGGGATTATATGCTTGTCCACAAAAGTGAGGTTTTGATTGTTACTAGATGTACAAATATTGACTTGTAGTTTGATTGTGATTCATAAAGTTGGACTTCAAGATATGTGTTCATCTTAGGTGGTGAAGATACACATTAAGCGTAAGTATTATCTCATTAGAGAGATATGAGTACGTGAAAAGTTGTAGTAGAAAAGATAATTTATGGAATAAATTTGGTTAAAACTTGTTTCCAAACCTTGCCTTAGAGTGACTATGAATTACTTTAAAGGGAGATAAGTGTTGGATATATGGTAAATTGTCTTTGAGGGCAAGTGGGAGATTGTTGGGGTTTATGCCCTAAAATCCAATTTATTGGTATGTCATAAATAATTAAACTGTTTAATTATATGAGACTATCTATAAATGAACTAATGGGATATTATCTTAGTCCATGAGATGCATCGTATGTGATTTATGTGATTTAGTCACTGAAGATATAAATTACAAGTTCTTTGTAAACTCAGAATTTTAGTTTGTAGTCGGTGATGAAATTAGGCATTTCATCTACAAAGACTATATATCAACTAAGATGATTTATCTTGATCATAGAAGTTGAGACTTCTAGTTGGTATGTTGATATGTTTTAAGAGTTAAGACATATTGAACTGGACCGCTGTGAGATTTATTATTCTCCTAACGACTATTAAATAAATAATAAATCTCACGACTTCTATTTACATCAACTCTAAATCCTGAAAGAATAAAGGACCTAATCACAAGATGTAAGTTGCTTTGATATATCAGAAGTAAGATCTATAAGTCACGATCAAAACCTCAGTATGTTGGACAGCCGCATTTAATGTTAATAGAACATATATTCTCAAGATGAAATTCATAATCTCTTAACGGAGATATAAAGTATTCCTTTAAAATAAGTTTAATGGGTTTGGTTATTCAGAGTGTTGGGCCCAACCATTTAGTAAGGAGTTACTAAAGTAAATATTTATGGAATTGTATTTCATAAATATATGATGAATAACATAAATGATTAAACCGGGTACTCAAGGATTAAGATGTAGTAATCTTTAAAGTGGCAGTCTACATTCATGACTTTGTATTACTACAAATATATTAATGAAGAGGTTGCATGTATAATAAAATCTTGGGATATAATTATTAATGAGGCCTAGAGTGCAATTATATTCATATAGTGGTATTGAATATAATTAATGGTAACTTTGAACTTATCAAGGGTTGACAGAAAAGCCCAAGGCCCATTAGAGCTAGAGTCTTATTTGTTCCCTTTTGGTCCCACTCCAAGTCACACACTAGAGCCCAATTGGAATGGCCCAAAAGGTTAGTCTAATTAGATAATCAATTATATTTAAGGAGAGAAACATACAGAATTTCATAAGTCTTTCATGAGAGTTTTCTAAGGGTTATCATTATAATCACATGAGAACATGAAATAGTTTATGTGTGAGTGTTGGATATTCTCTTATTCTCTCCTTGGAAACTGATTGAGAGAATTGGAGTAAAGATTAAAAGTGTTTCCAAGTGCTTCTAATCTTTTAGTTTTAAATTTCACTGCACCAAGGTATGCTTTCTTGTTCTTAAATTCTAAAACTTACATAGTACATGTTATCAATTGCAAATGAAGTAAATCCGTTAATTTTCCGCTGCGTATATTTTGTATGTGATACAAACATGTATTTTCCTAATAGAAAATACCTGGATTTAGACAAAGGGAGACTATAGATGCGGGAAACTTCTAGACAATGCGCTAAGATGAGGGATGTCAAAGAAGAAAATTTTAGCAATGTAAAGGGTAGCGGAGGAATTCCACTATTTATAGGTAGCGGACTTTAGCATCTGAAACGACACAACCAACCAAAAGGTGACACGTGGCATGCTCCTAAAAAAAATGAATCGACGTGACCAGTCACCAGTAGGATCATGACACATGGCACATCTAATTGCTGACGTAAATACATATGTCCAAAGAATGGCATAAGGCTATACATTTCCCTAGACGACCCATGGACAAGGGGGCAAATGATGGTGTATTATAAAATAGGCCAACTCCATGATCGTCCATGAGGGTCGTCCAGCGCAAGAATAGAAAGATGGACTTTGTATAGAACACTCGTTCGTGACAAGGTCGTCCATCCAAAAAGATGTTTGGATGACTTCCATACATTCCGAGCATGTTTCCCTATACAAGTTTTGGACGACCTCCACATTCCTATTTCGGAGCACAAGTAAAAATCAAGGTTCATTGCTACAAAACTGCTTCCAGTGATGGTTATGGAAAATAAGATCAAACAATATAACTTCCATGGTAGTTATGGAAGTTAACTCCAAACCTCTCAACCTCCTCAGTGATAGGGGAAGTTATTAGACAAGTAACCGCTTCAAGTTTATACTATATGAGCATTCATCTACGTCAAAATAAAGGGAGTTTTTAGGAACACTTCCAAATAGATTGGAATTCCAAAATTTGGGAGAAATACTGACTTTACCATCGGAGGGTTCTTAGCCGGTCCTCCCCGGTCACTTTTGATTGTGTGTTCATCATTTCAGGTTTCCCAAGTGATTCTCTTGTCATTGAAGCCCGAAGCATTCAGTCTACTAATTTTACTTTGTTCCATAATAATATTCTTTAAAATCTTTTTCTCAATAGCTTTTGCATTCATTATGCAAGTTAACAATTAATTTACAAAAAAAAAAAATGATGATAAATAAATCTTTTGTTTCCTTTTTTTTTTTTTTTTTTTTTCTCTCTAGCCGAACGAGCCGAAAACTAACCTAATGATTTCTAAAACCAAATTTTTTTTTAGAAACAATTTCTACGATGCAAAACAACAATATGAGAAACAAAGAATTGAAACCACAACTGACTAAAAATTTTTGGCAAAAATACCATTTTGGTCCCTACATTTTAGGGTCACGGTTAATTTGGTCCCTACATTTTGGTAACAGTCAATTTGGTCCATGTTATTTTCAATTTGCAGTCAATTTGATCTCTATCATTAATTCACTAATGGAAAATGCCAATGTGACAAACGGTTTGTCCAATTGGCATGTTTAATGTTAAAATATTAAATCAAATGCTGATGTGTCTAATTTTTAGTTGCCACATCAGCAATTACATGGCAAAAAAATAGCCATATCTTCTTTTAAAAATATTTGTTTTTGAACCAATTTTTTTCCTTTACTAAATAAAAAAAACTAGACCATAAACATAAATTTGATTTAAAAAAAAAAAAAAAAAAACACGTTTCTCCGACTTACATATGCAAGTCTCAGTAACATATATTAAGTATTGTAAAAATCTAATCTATGACTACGACCAAATATAGGTCATCGCCATCCCTATTATGAACTCAATCCATCTCTTTCTCTGACCCTTCACCTATTGACTCTTATTACTGAGAAATATACCAAGGAAATCTGTGTCTTAACTCTGATTTGTTTTTCTTTATGATAGGGGTGAGTTGTCTAGATGGAGCCGTTAGCCCCTATCAAGCTGACGGGTGCTAAAGGATGACGGTCCTCCGCTCCCGTCGGCCAAAGCCGACGCCTCCAGCGCGTCCCGGTGGTGTAGTCTACCGGAGCTGACGGGATGGATAGGTGACGGCGTGAAGGTGAAGGCACCTACATGTATCTTGTCATGTACACTTCCACAAGGAGAAGAATCTTGTCGCATACGCTCCTGCTTGAGCAGGTATCTTGCCTAGCACGATTGCTCTCCAAAGGGATGTCTTGCCCAACACGCTTGTTGTCCAAGAAGTATCTTGCGCTCCACACTATTCCAGGGCAATTCCAGTAAAGGGATATCTTTCTAAGTACGCCTCGGCTCAGGCCCTACACTACTATAAATACTCCGAGCCCTTACGAATCGAGATACGCATGATTCTACCCGACTCTGGCACTCTAGAGTTGTGAGCAATACTAACTTAACCATCGGAGAGTCGTTGGCCGGTACCACGCCGGTACTCCCCTTTGAGGTTCCTTTTACCTGTGCAGGTTCACTCGGAGCGCATGAAAGCCCTGTAACTTACTGAGTTGATCTTTGACATCATCACTTTATATTGATGGGACTCTGAATGGATTCTTTAAAATCTGGGATCCCACTAAAAAGAGAACCTTCTCTAGTATTTTTCATTTGGTAGAACCGAGACCACCCATTTTCATAAAGACCTAGTGCAAGATTCTCAAGGTTATTGTTGTTTAAGAAGTTAGATTAATTACTTTTAATGGATTTGTGTTGTAGCTGTGTGTGTGTGTGTTTTTTTTTTTTTTGGTGGTGCTCTTCCAAATGTTTCTGTCAAGTTCTATGGTGGAAAAGTTTAGGAGTCAATTTTGAAAATTTCAGGTTTTTGAAGATGGGTGTGAAAACCTAGCATCTCCAAACTCAGATTCACCACAACCCAACCTTCAAGTACACCACAGAACCACCATGGTTCCAGTCCATGGCCACAAATCCGCTCCACTGGCAACCGTGCCAGCACCGCAAAATACCTCTAAGAGTTAAGACACCATTGCCGATCTTGTATTGAAATACATGTAACATCGCCTATCTCCTTGCTCTATGATGGATCTATGGTGTTGGACGGTTGTGTTGCAGTGAATCTGGGTTTGGGGTTTAGTCTGAATTTGGGGATTTTGGCTGAAACTTATGGAGTTAATTTGATCTTTCTTGATTGATGGCATAAAATTTACTATGAATGAAAGCCAAATTGAAGGTTAGAAAGAATATGATCTGTGATTGTTGGACTATAGATTAGTGTTTGGTTACCAAGAAATGGAAAGAAATGAATTAAAATGAAATTGGTTAAAAAATTGTAAGAATATTCAAAGAAGAAATAAAGAAAATGAAAAAAAAAAATTGGTTAAAAAAATATTAAAGCTGATGTAGCTTTTTTTTTTTTTTAATGTAATCGTTTGATGTGGCCACACATCAGCATCTGATTTAATATTTTAATACTATATATGTCAATTAGACAAATTTTTTACGCATTTTTTGTTAGTAAATTAATGATAGAGATCAAATTTATTGCAAATTAAAAATAACAGGACCAATTTAACTGCTAATAAAATGTAAGAATCAAATTGACCGCGATCTCAAAATATAGGAATCAAACGTGTTTTCAAAAGAAAAAAGAAAACAAAAACAAAAACAAAAGCAAAAACAAAAACAAAAGCAAAAAAAAAAAAAAAAAAAAAAAAAAAAAAAAAAAAAAAAACCAGTAGAACAACAATATAAATATTCCTATAAAAAAAAAATAAAAAATATATAAATATTAGCACAAACGACATCGTGTTAATCCACAGCAGTATTCTATTCTGGCTATAGGTTTCCCAGATCAAATAATAGTTACCGAGAAACCATCTTTAACCCCCTCAGGCTTCGACTCTCTCTCTCTCTCTCTCTCGCTTCAACTGAAACCTAAACAACAGAAGAAGAAGAGATGTTAAGAGTTGCAGGGAGGAGGCTCTCATCTCTATCATGGAGGCCGTCGCAGACAACCCCAGCTTTCTTCTCTCGCTCCCATAATCACTTCTTCTTAAATGACACCGACGAATCCTCCGACCAATCTTCCAGATCCATCACATCTTCCCATCGTTTTACAGATCTCATCAGAGGTAAGATTTACGGTTCTCCTTTTTTTTTTCCATTACTCACATCTGATTATCGTTCCATTTCCTTTGACCGTTATTTTGTTTCTTTGCCTTATTTAGGTTTTATTTTTTTTAGCGTAGAAAATTATACGAACGACGATGTTTTGCAATTTTAAATTTTAATTTGGTTGTTGCACTTTAAGGTAAGATTTTTATTTTTTATTTTTATTGTGGGTTAGTTCAGCTCAGAGATTCGTTTTGGAACCAGAAATGTGGGAAAATTATGTGTTTGCCCTTGTTTTCTTATTGGGTAGAGGTGCACAAGTTGAAATCAGATTAAGATTCTGTAGAATATCAGTTTATAATTACTTTCCTGGCAACCGTGTTTGGAATTTGGGATTTGGGATTTTATTGTATGAATCTCTCTTTGGATATGTGAGACCTTTATTAAGAAATGAAACTTTTATATAACAAAAATGCTTGAAATGCTTCTTTTTTAAATTAAAAAAAAAATTGGGGGGCCACTTATTGATTGTATTGTATGTTTCTGTGGCTAAAATAAATACCGTTCTAGATTGAGATTAGCTTTTGTTTATTTATCGGAGCCCTTGGGTGATTTTTGAACTAGCTTTACAACGGGTGTTCATCATTTGATTAGGATTGTATATGTGCACTGCACGAATATCGGGCCTTGGTGCAATGGCAAGTGCCTTCTACCAAAAGCAATAGGTCCTGTGTTTGCGTATGGGAATTAACCTTTTTAAATAAAAGAATGAGGTTAAGGAAGCCTATCAACTACCATCCTAGTGGGACCTTTGTGATTGGGTACAACCTTTTTTCTGTGCACCACACGAATATGCTATATGTTTGATGGTTGAAGCCTAGGGAGATCTATATAGGTCTCAAGGGGGTTACTTAAATATGGTCTTTTGTGATTATCCTAGAGACCATTTACATTTCTTACAATAACATTTTGGCAAGGAGCATACAGCAAGCTGCGACACTTAACAAACAAGTGCAGAGCTCCACAAACTTCAAACAAAAATCACTAATACCTCAGAGCAAACAGATCCAACAAAACAAAGCAACATTAGTGGCTAACTAATAATTCCCTAATTGACAAAATCAGGAAGACTCCACAGAGCAAGGTCCATTTTCTTATGCTAATTAAATCATATGCTCAATTTTGATGTGAACTCTTAAAAGGATTGAGACTGACATGATGCTTTATTACCAAGTTGGCATTCAAAAATGTTTCTATGGGATTTAATAATTTTTTATGCTTGTTCCTTAAATGCTTGGTTTATTGTTCCAGGATTTTCTACTGAAGCCCTCGCCCCAGGGCATGATGTAGGCATGGTCTCTGATATCCCAGCCACGGTGGCAGCTGTGAAGAATCCTACTTCAAAAATTGTATATGATGAGTTCAACCATGAACGCTATCCACCTGGTGACCCCAGCAAGCGTGCATTTGCCTATTTCGTACTGACAGGTGGCAGGTTTGTGTATGCCTCTTTGATCCGTTTACTTGTCCTTAAGTTTGTTTTGAGCATGTCTGCCAGCAAAGATGTTCTTGCCCTTGCTTCCCTTGAGGTTGACCTATCTAGCATTGAACCTGGAAGCACCGTTACGGTGAAGTGGCGTGGGAAGCCAGTTTTCATTAGGCGTCGAACTGAAGATGACATCAAGTTGGCTAATAGTGTAGATATTGGTTCTCTTCGAGACCCACAAGAGGACGCAGTGAGGGTTAAGGATCCAGAGTGGCTTATTGTTATTGGGGTTTGTACTCATTTAGGTTGCATTCCCCTTCCAAATGCTGGTGACTTTGGTGGTTGGTTTTGCCCATGCCATGGTTCACACTATGATATTTCTGGACGGATTCGCAAGGGGCCAGCACCATACAATTTGGAGGTACCCACTTATAGCTTCTTGCCTGAAAACAAGTTACTCATTGGTTGAGAATTGGTGAGGGAGTTGCGTTTTTGGAATTGAATTTTTACTGCAAGATCTCATAAAGATAGTTTCCTCTTCTCTGGGGAAGTCTGATGACTTAATTGAAAACGGAATTTGTTTTCCTTTTCGTCTGTTCAGTTATGTTTTATATACTTTTAACATTGTATCTGCTGCCAGTTTTGGACAAGGTCCCAGTGTTCTGAATAATACAGCTGGATTTTTGTTAATTTTTTTTAGTTGTAGTGGCATTTCCAATTTTATTCTATTGAAGAAAATAAATTGTGTGTGCTGTTGGTTAGGTATTTTTTTTTCTTTTTTCCTTTTTGTCTGTTAACATATCCCTTACATACTTTAAACCTTGTATCTGCTGCCAGTTACAGAGAAGGTGCCAATGTCCTAAATAATACAGATGAATTCTTGTTGAAATTTTTTGTTTTAATGGTATTTCCAATTTCATTCTAGAGGCTCAGTTTGTTTCATTCTAAAATGTTATCCGACATAAATCTTCTCAGCTGAAAACATATTTTTTTGGTGTTTAGTTGTATTTGTAAAAATGCTATGGAAATCATTTATTAGGTATGACATAAAGTATGCGTTTGGATATTGCTTATTTTGCTGAAAATTGAAAAGAATAAAAAAAATATTTTTTAATTACGGTTTAACACTATTTATTAGCCTATTTTTACTGTTCATGGCCAATGAACAGTGTAATAAGCTCTGAGCTAAAAAAAAAAAAGAAATTGAAAACGGGAGAAACGCAAACGTGGGAAGCGCAAAAGCGCTTTCCAAATAAAGCCAAATATGAATATTTCCTTCATTACAGAACTGGTATGCGTGTATATTTTCAACCAAATTCCATTTCGAAACTAGAAAACACCCAAAAAGACCAATACTCATTACAAGAGAGAAGGATCATACAGCCAAATTCCATTTCAAAACTAGAAAACACCTAAAAAGACCAATACTCATTACAAGAGAAGGGGAGGGGGTTGTGCGGAAAAGAGAGGAGTTGGGGCGGGGGTGTTGTCCACTTGTCATGCTTGGATTTAGAAATGTTAAATATATAATAAGTTTTATTATTGTATTTTCTGGTCAACAAGATATATTTTAAGGTTTGGTTTGATCAGGGTTTTATGACGAAACAATCACTTGAAAATACTACAAATAATTTTGAAAAACCTTTTACAACAAAATAAACAGAACCAAGAAAGTAAATTGTGCACATTGTTGGCGCACCATTTTATAATTAAAGATTTGCACCATTATTTTAGGGAAAATTATACTCTTTTTTTTTAGCAATAGAGAAAATTACAGTTTTGCACCCTAAATTCACATTGTTTATAATGTTTGTTAAACTATCACTCTGCACAATTGACACTCCAATTTGAAAGAATTGTATCAATGAGTACCTCGTCATTTAAATTAGGCATTAGCTGAGACAAAAAAATTGAATGTAATTACTAAAATACCCTTATTGGTTTCTAAAAACATTACAATTTCTATCTAATTGAACTTTCAATTCCAATGAAGGGGATTTTTTTATTTTTTTATTTTTATTTTTTATGTAACTCTCTTAGAGGACAAAACTTAAGTACAGTACCTTAAGTGCTGTTCATTAAGTTCCTTTCTTAAGATTCAGCCATGTCGCTACTTAACTAAAAAATACACTTCCATCCCGTGATAAAAAATTCATATGGCAAAATCTTAAAAATAGAATTTAAGGAATAATACCTAAGTACTGTACCTAAGTCTTGCCCCTCTGAAATTAGGGTGTCAATTGAATGAAATGATAGTTTGGGGAAGAGTGGGGGAGGAAAGTTCAGGGTGACGTGTAATTTGCCCTAATTTATGTAATAACGAATAAAAAATTCACATGACAAAATCTTAAAAATAGAATCTAAGTACTATACCTAAGTCTTGCCCTTCTGAAATTAGGGTGTCAATTGAATGAAATGCTAGTTTGGGAAAGAGTGGGGGAGGAAAGTTCAGGGTGACGTGTAATTTGCCCTAATTTATGTAATAACGAATAAAAAGTTATGCCACAAGCCGAATTGCTATTCCATCCGTACGTGCTTGAAATATTTTGGGCCGATGTCTTTTAGGGAACAGAGTGTTAAGTATTATATACACGTATTCTTGAATACCCAGTGCCACCAGTGCAAACCTAAATAATGGTGCCATGGTGGCTCTTGATTAGCATGGGAGGCGTTTCAAGCATATTGTAGTCATGCTTGCTGCAACATTCCGTTTTGGAGTAAAGGGCATGCTTCTCAACTACCTTGATGTAATTCATTGAAATGAATTTGTCATGATCCATATTTGAAATAATTCTAAATCGGCTGACTGCTTGTTATTTCAAAAATGAGTTTAATAGAGAAGACAGTTTTGCAATCACATTTCACATGTTATTGCGACCTAGTTCTAATGCTGGATTTAACAGATTACATGCTATTTGGGAGAGAGAGAGAGAGAGAGAGGTTGTTTTAATATAGTTTCAGCAAACAAGCAAAAGAGTATATGTATAATGTCGTGATAACCGTATGCCTTCTAGAGTAGCAACGTCACAAAAAATGCAGATTTGCAGCAACTAATGTTGTGTATAATCTTCTACTAAGCTATGAGCAGTAGGGACTTAGAGAAGAAACAGAAACCCCATTTACCATTGACCCAAACAATTAGGTGTCCTGGATGGGGACCAATGGCAGTTGGCCTCCATATGTATCCGGCAGCTGGCTCTCATCAATGTCACTCAGCAATGTGGATTTCAACTTCTTGTTCTCAACAAAAATTATCTGCAGAAGCATTGCAGACGTGTACACAGTTTAATTAGTTGATCGAATACATACCAAAGCTTTTTCCCGACATTTACCATTCTAGTATGCATGCACAGTGCATTTTGGAAAACATGTGCTCTTAAACATTTAAAAGCCCACTTGTAGAACTTTGACATCTTGAAAATAAGGAGCAATGATGAAATGTTTAATACTTTTATCTATACATACATACATACATATATCATAGTTGTTGTTTTTGTTTCAAAACATAATTGTAATATATAATTGCTTCTTTGTATTAGGGTTGATTTACATGCTTGAATGTGTATTTCTTGCAATCAAAGACATCTCATACCTTCTTTTTGGTTTTGCTGTCAATGAATGGGTAAACCATCTTCCATGCAGTCATGAAAATGTAAGGCACATGGACTATAATTAACTTGCCTAGCCTCTCTGGGAAGCAATCCTGTCATTAAAAAATCAAATTAATAATAATAAGCTTTTCTGGTGCAACCCTGCTTTGTACGATTAGCCTATGACAGTAAAATTTTATCATTGCCTAAATTTGGTTTATCTTGCACAACTGGAAAAGTAAGTCCCACAAATGGATTGGTGAATGTGTGGACTTCAATTGCATTGGTTCATTTAGTTGAGTTATACCAGTCAATATGGCATTTTAGACATAGGAATAGATCAAACCTGCAAGATAGAGAGAGCTGCTAGGTATCCTCGAATGTCACTGTTCGAGTATCCCCATCCTACAAGATCTCCAATGCACACAAACTTTTCCTCCCCTCTTGGCATTCTGAAAGACCAAGACAGCATACGCATGCATAAGCTACAGCCTATTAAAAGATCTATGTCTACAAAATAAAATTGACTCTTTATTCATCAAATGTAGGACACATAAGATAACTCTAGGGTCTGCTTGGCTTAGAAAACAAAAGGCATGGGAAATGTTATATAAAATTTCAAAAAAAATTTTGCTCAAACCTGCAACTACAATTGCTCTAAATTATCATGTATGGAAACCAGATTTTTTTTTTTTTTTAAATTAAATTTGGGGAGGCTGCTTTCTAGGAGATACATGGGTTGGCAATTTATATCTTATTATGTGATGATATAACACCTCAAATTAACACAGCATATCAAATTCACAAATATAATGATTCCTCAAAGACAATGGTATTCCCTCTCCATGATATCTTTCACCCATAAAATTTGAGAAATAGGCGTTTAATGTCATAATAGAGATGGGGAGAGCAACTTACCTAGAACATATTTTGTCTAAGCTGTAGACCACAAAACCTGCAAAAAGTAAAGACATCTCCATTTAGCTAATCACCAGCTCCTATTTGCAACAGAGAGATTGCACAAATCCAATTTGCTAGAGAAATAGAAAACTCAAGAAATATAGTTTTAAAGTCATAACATACGCTTGAACTCCTCTAGATTGTTCTGCTTATGCCTGCCACCAAAGCAAACCACGATCGGGCGTCCCTTCTTATCCAGGCCTTGCATAAACAGCTTGTTATGGGCTAGTTCATTTGAGATCTCGGATGTGGCTATGGAGCCATTAGGGACAAATGTACGCCTCCAGCTCAGGTACTTCAGGAATAGGTTAGAAGCCTTCTCAATATCTAGATCACGAGCCCGCAAAAATCTCCGAATCATCAAATCATCCACATCCTGCATAACAAAGTATATTCAAATACATATGAAACACATTGTAACTTCTCACTTGAGTCTACACATGAGCTTTAAGATACAAACTGGGTCTGCTTGCTTATAAGCACTTGAGGTTACCAAAATATAAGTAGAGGAAATTGTGATTAAATTTTCCATCATCTTTTCGGGGAAGGATTCTCTCCGGATCCATTTCACCGTTCAAATTATATGTTACAAATCTAAAAGCATACATAGTCTATAGAATGACATGTATTTTAAAATTTTAAATAAGGTGACAGTCTACACGCTCTTAGATCCAGAAAATCAAATGAAATCGACGAAATGGAAAGGATCCTGTTCTGACATTTTTCCAATATGGAAGTTCGATGTTCTAGACATCATGCAAATTGAAAGCCTTTATATTGTTTTTTTTTTTTTTTTTTTTTGCAGTAAATGCGGTACAAATTTTGCATTTTTTTTTGGGTTGTTGAATAGATTGTTGAAACAAATTTTATGCTATATTTAGCATATCCCCAATTAAATTGAATTGACCCTCGGCCTTCTTTACTCTCAAATTTGTTTATCTATCATTATAATTGGCACAAGCACAAAACCCCATTGGAGACACACACACACACACACACACACACACAAATAAAGCCGATGGTGAAGAAAGCGAGAACAAAGATTAAAAAATTTATCATAATTGAAAACAGGACAAAAAATAAATAAATAAGAATAAAAATGAAAGAGAAAGTACCTTGGCAGAGGGATCTTCTCTTTGAACAAGGGCTCTCATGATACCCACTTTGCTTTGCTCTATTTCATTCTCTTTCTCACTCATTTCCATTACGTTATTATTTCCCAACCTTTCCTCCTCTTCTTCTTGTTTTGGTTCCATTCCTTCTCTCAACTCCCTCTCCATTATCAACCACTTTTCCTTCTTTCCTTTCAATCAAAACCCAACTCCACAAATTAAATGTAAGAGTCTCTCTCTCTCTCTCTTAAAATATTTTAAGAGAGAGAAAAATAATGAGGAAGAAATGAATGCATAGAGTTAAGCTGATGTAGATGTGGCGCTGACTTCTGAGTCGTGACTTCTAACGGTATTTTAATCATGAGAACAGAGAAGAGCTTCCTTTCTAAGTAAAGACGTAAAAAAAAAAATGTTTAGACATTTCTGGTGAAGTTTGAAATTTCAACATTTCATGCTACTACTATTTTTTATTACTATTATTTGAGCAGAAACGATTTGATTTTTTTTTTTTTTTTTTTTGGGATGAAAAATAAACGGTTTTTTTTTTATTAGAAAAAATAAACGATTTGATTATATTGAATTGACGTAGGCATTTTTTGGCATTCCATTCCTAATTATCTATGGTTGTTGGAACTTGGAAAAAGCGTTTCTTTTGGGGTCCTGTTCCTCTAAGTCCAATCCCATTCAGTACCCTCTACTAGCCTATATAGGTTTGCGCCACGTCAGGACAAACAGGCTTAGCAGTTTATTTATTTTGCTAACGTGCAGCCTTAAGAGCGTTACAACTCACCAACCAAAATATAATAACTATACTCGCCGGTATCCAGTTTGCACCAAGCTCAACAACCTCTCTTTTTTCTTTTTCTTTTTCTTTTTTCTTCTTTTTTTTCTTGACTTGATATTTAGAGATAAGGATATTTTTTTTGAAACCAGATATAAGAATATTTGTACTACTGTACAAGCTCTGTTTGCATTCCGCGTTTAGCGCGGTGCGTTTCCAGCGTTTTTTTTTTTTTTTTTTTTTTTTTTTTTTTTTTTAAGTCAACGTGTTTGTTACTGTTTATTGATCTGAATAGTGATTTTAGGTCAATAAACAGTAATAAAGACTGTAGCAAACAGTAAAAAATATATATATATATATATATATTTTTTTTTCAGTTTTCAGTTTTTAACAAAATAAGTGATATTTAAACGCATACTTTAAAGTATCACTTAAGCTCACACGTTTGACAAATCGCTCAATAACTTAAAATCAAATTAATTTGTCAATAATATCTCAATACAAGTATTAAGACAATGTTCATCGTTAGAGCACCAAAAAGTATACTCTCTTCGTTCTAATTTGTTGGTCCTTTATTTTATTTTAGAATGTCTCAAAATAAAGTCTTCTTTCTAAAATTAATAAATAAAATTTATATTTTACCTTTTATTTTATGGAAAAAAATTTAGCTACAAAATTTTGTCTATAAAGTAAAAGGTAAGATATAAACCTTGTCCTTATTGTGATTTGGTTTTGATTTTCGAAATGTATAGGAGATTTTATATCTTACTTTTTACTAATTTTGTAGTTAAACTTTGTCTTTAGTTTATTTAAAAAGTCAATGTCATTATTTTTTTATAATTTAAATTAATGAAAGTAGTTTTGAAAACTTATACCTTTTTATACAGCAAACAAAATAATAAATAATATTTCTTTGAAATGTTGAATTTTTGAAAAAAAAAACAAAAAAATTGGAATGGAGGGAGTATTTTATTTCCTTTCTATCTAAACTCTTTCTCACAATCTCTATTCATACGCTAGTCCGCACATGTTGGCGAAGATGGAGGGTGAGGATGTTGGTTGAGCCATTCATGTGGTTTTAATTTGTTACACCCCTTAAAATATATTTTTTAAATTGTAATTTATATATATATATATATATATATATATATATATATATATATAAAGGCAAAGGAAGACCAACTAGGGGAGTTCACAAGCAAGGGACATTCTGCAAACTCCCCTCCCTAAAACAGATTCTGTACAAGACAAAATCATTTGGAAACATTCCATCAATGGAGATTACCAGGTTAGAACTGCTTATGAACTCCTTAATAAAGGAAGTGGAAACCTGGCTTTGCAAACCCAACTGAACCCAAAAATCTGGTCTAAGATTTGGAAAGTGAAAGCACCCCTCAAAATTAATCACTTTATATGGAAATTACTACACAATTCATTGCTTGCCTACTTTCCTAAATCTTAAACAGAGAGGTATTTGTTTAGATCCTACCTGTCCTCTCTGTCATGAGGAGGATGAAGCTTCTACGCACCTCTTTCTTCTTTGCCCTTTTGCTAGAGCCTGCTGGCATGGGTCTTCACTTGCCATTGATCTGATTATGCTAATATCTCTATTCAGCATTGGTTAAATATTCTGCTCACCAGGCACAATCTGAAGTTTCCAGACTCCATGGATTATTTGCAAGTTCTTTTTACTTATCTACGGACCATGTGGACTCATCGAAATAAAGTGGTACATGATGGAATCACCCCTAACCCGATGCAGGTTATTCTAATGGCTCAGTCTCTATCTTGCAGGCTAGGTACAAGGAAGCATTCACAGAACAGTCTTGCCAATCTGGGACCTCAAGAAGACCAGCTGTTGAACCCCAATCCGCAGCAAGACCATGGCAATTAATCATCAAAGTAGCTGGTAGCAGAAATAAGAAGAAGAAGCGAAGAGCCTATGCATATGAAGCAATCAATCCACAGGGAGTTGGTGTGTTTGTTGGTGTTAATAGTAGTACGGCTAGGACTGCAACAGGGTGCCTACTGGAAGCTGTGGTGGAAGCTAGCCTCACTGCAACTGCTCATAACTTCCAACGAGTTTTGTTTATAAGTGATTGTGGAGGACTTGTTAGAACCCTCAACAACAAGAGAGCTTCTATTTGGCAGGACACTACGAAGCTTGCTGATTCTTAACTTTCTTGTTCAAGGTGGTTTACTCTACAAAGTGATCTTAGTGCCCGCTTTGCTAGTTTAATTATATAAGTACTGTAGCTATGCAGGCAACTCTAGTGCCTTTTAACCAGCGCTTCAACTTTCTCAACTAAAAAACAGTCCGTTTTAAAACTACAAATTACACCCGTTTGATTAGGTATAGAACGTAACTTTTTGGAAATAGTTACGTTTTGAGTCTGTGAAGAGAACGAGCAAGCCATAAAAAGAGCTCTCAGGTCCATTGGTGAGAAAAACATAATTTTTTTTAGAAACTTTGAAAGTACTTTTTAGAATAATTTTTTAGAAAGTATTTTCACAATATTTTATATGTACATTGTTCTTTTTAGTAATTTATCACTCAAACTGTTACTTTTATAAGTGCTAGCCAAACATTCAAATTTTTTAAAAAAACACTTTTTAACAGCTTTTACCAAACACTCAACTTTTTTTAAAAATACTGATTCATACTGCACTTTTTGAATACCTCACTTTTTCAAAAAGCCCAATTTTAAAAAGTTGAACCAAACTCACCCTAATATCCTTTTGCACTCCTTATTTTTGGTATCAAAAAAAAAAAAAAAAAAAAACCATTGTCACCTCTTAATGTTTGAACTTAAAACCTATCCTAAAACACTAACGACTAAGGCCATGACTAACTTTATCTATTGCAAGGGAGTCAATATCAACTGTGTATATGTTTAATTATAAACTTCTATTAGGAAAATATGAATTCAGATATGAACATCGTTTAAAAAAAAAATAAAAATCAAATTAATTGACTCTTAAAATGGAGCTATTGATGAATTAATTACAAGTAATAAATAAATTACAAAAAATTTAGATGAAAATATTGATGGTTTGTAATTTTGTTTAGAACTAAAAGTTTTTTTTTTTTTTAAGAAGCTTTACAATTAGAAGAAAAATGCTCCAATTGACTAACTAAATTTATATAGATATGTATAATCAATAAAAATAACACCTAAGATTGATTGTGTCAAAAAAAAAATTATTAAGTGGATTAGTCATGTTATCAATTGAAAACAAAATATTAGCCAAAAAAAGTCTTATTATTAATTTTGAATCTCATTAAGCATAAAATGGATTTTAAATAAAAAAAAATTATAACATAGGTATTTAAATATATATTCTTTAATAATTTAATATCGGAAAAATATAACTTAAATTATTGCCTACTGTTGCAAATTTTATCCTGCTAACCTGTTTAGGCCACGCCATAAAATATTTGTTTGATTTTAATAATTGTAGCATGGCAGTAAACACGTTTATGTCCCACTCTCTGTCACTCTTACTCTTTGGAATGCATTTTACAATTACCTACACATGAGAATGTATTTTGCAATTTTTTTTTTTTTTTTTTGCCTATTTATTATTGACTGTATTTGTAGTAAAGCAAAAATCCTCGTTCTCTTTCACGTTATCCAATCTAATTCTCTTTTTTGCTTAACATTATGTTTGGGAAATTTAAAAGAATGAAATGGAATAAATTAGAACATGGTGTAAGTAGGGATGGCAATGGGGCGGAGCGGGGCCGGAGGATGGGATCTTCGTCCCCGCTCCACATGGTTGTTGCCCCTTTCTGTCCCCGCCTCACCCCGAGGTGCGGAGCAAACTACCTTGCCCCATCCCCGCCCCTTAGGGCCCCGCGGGAACGCGCCCCGCCCTTAATATAATTATATATATAAATAAATTTTTTGCTACAATAATATAAATCACAACAAAACAAAATGTTTTAAAATCCAAGCATTTAAATAAACCAAGTATTTAAATAGTCTAATATGTAACAACATAATTCAAAATTTCTTATAACAAAATAAACATTGTCTTTGCATGAACAAAATCATCAAGGATAATTGACTAGTTTTTTAACAAAATAAACGTTGTCTTATAACAAATAAAAATTGACTAGTTTTTTAAGAATAAGTTTCGCTTTCTCCCAATGTAGTGACACCACTTTCTTCTTTATAGATTCGGTACTATTACGAATTTAGGATTGCCTCTGCTCCTTTTCTTACTATAATAGCAATTAAAATAGCTTATTAATACGATAAGAAACAAACCTACTGCCTACTGGAAGCATTACGTGACCAACCTTTTTTTCCTTCCAACTGTGTTTTTTTAAACTTCAATAGCTATAAACAAAAATACCAATTTTAGATATAAAAAAAAAAAAGAACCAAAATTTAAATTGAAAAAAAAAAAACTGATTTAAGAAACCCTAAAACAAAAAGAAGATAGTGAATGAGATGAACCTAAAAGGCAATGTCTTGGACTTGGAGTGGAGTTTGGCTTGAAACTTGAAAAACACATATAAACTATAGAGCAAAGGGATAGGTCAAAGGGCGGCAATAACATTAGAGTTTTAAAATAAAAAATATTTTATCTCATGTCTTGTACTCTTGTGATTCACTTTAAATATTAGTGATTTAGGGTTTACTAAATTTACAATTATAGTCCTTATTAGTGCGGGGCGGGGCGGGACGGGGTAGGGATAAAAATACTAAACCCATCTCCACTCCGCCCCACCACCTTTACGAGGCGGAAAAAACCCACACAGGGTGGGGTGGTGTGGGACGGGGCAAAACTGCCATTCCTAGGTGTAAGTGTATTTTCCCTATTACATTTGGGAGTTTATAAAAGGGAAAATTGCAAGGAAAGATTTATATATATTTTACTATTATACCATTTACCTTTTATTTGTTATTTTTTTCCCTTTAAAATAGAGATAAGATTAATATTTCACATCCATTTCAATAAAGGAATGAGTGTTCCTCTCACTTGTGGGAGGAATGCTTAAGAGACAATAGAATGAAATAAGGCTAAGTATCCTCTTGTAATAACCATAGGATTGATCTTTGTTGCCTCTCCACTAGGACAATATTGGATATTACTTTAGGTTAATTTCCATTGACAGGGAAAAATAGCAAGATATTAGGGATAAGTGGCAATCCAGAGCAAGATATTGGGAAACATTAAAATAAATAAATAAATAAATAAAAGGAAAATTAGAGAACTCTCCTCTGACTAACGAATTTTACTTTGCTCATCAAATAGGAAAAGAGACGGAGGAAGAATGGCGTACATTGTCATTGACTGTTCCAACCTATTTCGAGAAAATCCAAAATCCTACAGCCTTTACTTCCAGCCACAGGCACACACAAAATAGGTGTGACCATTGACTAGTCCACGATATCAGCCTGCTTTATGTCAATTTCTTTCATGTAGACCACATCTTCTTCTTTATAAAAACATTTCTCAGATTAATAGACCAAAGTATCTATTTGGTTCCTATTAAAAAAAGTATTTATTTGGTGGGCTTTTTCCAAACCTTCACGAATTCACCAGTGAGATAGCCCATCCAAAAAAAGAAAAGTAAATATTTGGTGGGCTTTTGCCAAACCTTCGTAATACCACCACCACTTGAACTTCACAAATGTGAAACTAAGTTTCATGTGAGATTGATGTTCGATGCAAGAGTGTCCAAAAAAGTCAAAAGCCCATATTTTGAACGAATTTTCCCACCAATTTAGACTATTTAAAGTTTTACGAGTCATTTGTCTTTGTTTTCTTTTGACTTAAATGGGTAGAAATTGAGTCATTTGTCTTTGTTTTCTGTGTGTGTGTGTGTGTGTGTGTGAGAGAGAGAGAGAGAGAGAGAGAGAGAGAGAGAGGGCTATTTTTATTATATCTTCTACTACTGTTTTTATATCTATCAACATCTTTCTTTTCTTTCCTTCTTTACCTAAAGAGAGCAATTAATGGATCAAAACCATATTACTCACAAAAAGTTCCTAACTCCTTTTTAGCATATCTTTTTTCTTTCTCTATATATTTTTTAGTCTTAGATCATTACACAGCCATAGACCTGTTTTATTGATTGACGATATTATGTCACCATAAGTCAAGCTAGGATAGTCTATAGTTCCGTCAGTATTAACTATGTCAAGTCTAACTTCTTGAGCAAAGAAATAAGGTAAACCTGTAATAAATTTTTCTTTCCAGTAAGATTATTGGCAGTCATTTCTTCTTAGAACTTTTGAAATATAAACATCTTTATACCATCTAGAGTCTAAAAGTTGTAGACATCTTAAATTGATTAATACATCTGAAACTCTTTCTTTATATTGATTAGGATCTCCAACAAAATGTTTAGCTATGGTGAAAATTAAAGTATTAACTGCATCTTGTGAAGGCTGCCTGTTTGTCATTATAACACTTCCATCCGTTTCTCTTTTAACAGCTGTCAATATTTTATTTCTGTCATCATTATTTAAATAGTGATCCCACCAGCCTTTTAATTCGCCAGTAAAACCGGTGACAATTAAGTGAGCTATCTGATGATCTAATTTCCCATTATTCTTATAAACATTGGTGAGTAAAGTCATTTCATGTAAAAGGTTTATTATTTCATATTCTGACATCCCATCAATATTCCATTCATAAATTAGATCTAGTGAATAAGATGAGATATAAAAGATGGAACTATGCTTATAATTTCTTTTAGTCAATATGAATGGACTGACAATTTGACAGATATACCAAGCAAGATTGTGATAAATAACATACTCATACTTTTTACAATAATTTCAAATATTCATACAAAAGATGTTTTAATACAAGAAGTTTTGGCTACATCTTTTATATCTTTTCCACCAAATTCTTTTTCATGAGGTGTTTGGACTATATGTCGGTGCCTATGGAAAAAAGCAATGGGAGAGTAAAAATAAATCTCTGTTTCTATATCCTGTTTAAACTTCTTTATGACATTATTTGTCAATTGATTAACAAGTGATTTTTCTGTCTTTAGAGATGACAAATGTCTTTCTGTTCTATAGATTCTTTCTTTATCAATATCTTTTTGGATAGTGACTTTATTAAGGGAACAAATTTCTTTCAAGATTAGGGATGAAGTGCATCTAAAAACTAGCACATTATTTAATTCCTTTATCTGTCGTCAAAAGGAGGTAAAGCAAAGTCATAAAGGGCTTTATTAAAATAACTTTAGAATAAAAGTTTTTAAAAATAGTTTCAAAACATATTCCGTCATTACAAGTGAAAACATTAGGTAATTTATAATTAATTATCAACTTTTCTCCATTGGCCTGAGTTAATCTTTCAGATGATTTCTCATAATATTTTAAAGGTATTAATCCTTCTTGTATACAATTCATGCCAACTCTAGAATCTATCAAAGCAACTTCTATCAAAGAGAATTCTTTATTAATTACTAGAGTGACTTCTGTATGCGATTTTTGAATAATAACTCTGTCAATTAAACTCAGAATGTCATGTTTATTATGATCAATTCTTGATCATGTGAAATTTCTTTTTCTAAAGGGGGGCCTATCATTATTATGTCTGTTGTAGGAAAACCTGTCAAGTTTACTATTTCAGCAGTATTTTGTTCATTTATGTCTGTGGAATTATCCTTTTAATTTCTTTAATTTCTTGTTTTACCATTTTTACCTCTGTCATTAAATCATGTAGAGTTACTGGTTTATATCTACTCCATCTTGTTTCTTTTTTTGTCTTTCTTTTCTTATCTTTTTCTTTCTTAACTTTTTCTTCTTTTCCACATTCCATAACATGATGTCCTTATTTTCTACACTTAATACAAGCAATAGATATGTCTATAGAATCTTTCAATTTTAGTAAATAGCCTTTTTTATCTTTTAAATGATTAGGTAGGTTGTCTATCAATTTCATTATTATGTCTTTTTGTTTTCTCTTTCTATTATTGAGTTTAAGTGGTTTGGTTGATTTTAGTTCTTTCTTTCTGTTAACTTGATCTATCTCTTTTTTATTAACATTAAATATTTCCATTAATTTATTAATTATATCTTTTTCAAAATCTAATTTACAAATTTTTTTTAACAATTTTATTATGTCTACCACATTGTTTTTTAGTATATCCATATTTTTTGCATGTATGACAAATAGTATTTCTAGTATGTCTATTAGTATTCTCATTATCTAGAACAACTATGTCTCTTTTTATATCGCTTTTTCCCAAGGGTGAATTTAAAATTTTTATCTTTTTAGTTAATTCTACTAAACTATTATCTTGTGTGTCTGCCATAGATCTTTCAATTGATTTTAGTGTCTTATCAATTTCTTTCTTTAGTCTATCATTTTCTCTTGGACTATTATGTCTCCATTCTTTATTGACTAAGTCTATTAGATTGTCTTTTTGTCTTTCTTTTTCAATTTCTCTTATTATTATACCTTTTCCTCTTTCTATATCTATCATATCATCTTTTTCATGTATTGTTTGTATTGAACTAGTTTCTTTATAGGCTATCTTTAGAGTACTATTGTGTTGTCTTTCCATTCTTTCTATCATTTCCTTTACTGTTCCTCTTCTTATTATGCTCTTTTGTCTTTCTATGTCATCTTTCTCTTGTATTATTTCTATAGCAATATTTCCTTTCTCTTTATCTTCTATACATGTTGTTCTTTCCATTATTAGGCCATCTTTCTTATTATTACTCTTTTGTCTTTCTATGTCATCTTTCTCATCAACTTTTCTATTGGTTGATTTTAGTCTTTTAAAGCTTTCAGTTTTTCATAGAGGTCCAAAAAACTATAATTTTTTCTTTCTGCTCTAGTATATATAATGGATCTTTCAACAGCTTCTAAAGATTCTAAAGATTCTAATTTTTTATTAATCATGTTTAACAAACTATTATTATGTCTGTCAGTCTGTCGGTTGATTTTATCTCTTGTTAATACACTCCAATTATTTGTGTTATTATTATAGTTATAATTATCTATATCACTGTCAGAATCAGAATCTATTTCATTATAATCCATATTACTATTTAACCAATTATTGCCTATTTCTCTTATGCTATAACTTTCATCATAATCTATATTATCATAGTCCATGTTTCTTTTTAGTGTGTGCCTGGCCTAAGCGTAAACAAGCAAATAGATGATGAGCTGATAAACGTATTTATTCTATTTCCAAGCAATTAATAATTATTGCCGGAACTATTACTAACCACTGGTATCCTTGTTATCAGAACCACCTCCTCTGGAAACTCCATTGCGGGACCACCCAAATAACGCCTATCTATCAACTAACAAAACGGGCTGACCAACGCGAAACTATGGTTTGCCAATGAGTCTGAGGCTAACCAACACTATCAAGGAGCAAGTAGTGACCATAGTAGTAATATCTATTCCTAGTAACTTCTTAATTGCAAAGAAATAAAACTTATACATCTACCATCCATCGCTCTGATACCATAGACTACCCAAGAGAGAGCACAACAGTAATATGGAAACATAAACAATGATAAAATAGATGATAATGAAGAAAACATCAAAATAGATATATTCAAAATAGGTTAAAAAAGAATATGAAATATGAAAACAGAAACTAGTAAAGTCTTACTTGAATAAAAACTTCTGTCTTAGATAAAACTTGAAAACAAACTTTTGTCTTTGTTACAAGATTACAAAATAAAATCTGTTTGAAAGGTTACAAGATTATGTCAGTCTGAAGGGAAGGGTTACAAGATTACAAAAGAGAGGGAGGATTACATGAGTCTTTCTAAGAGAGAGAGAGAGAGAAGGCTATCTTCTTTTTGGACTTGTGAAATTTTTGGACTTGTCTTTTGTCTTCGGAGTCTGTCTTTTTATAGATGAAATAAACCATCGTATGTCTTCAAAAATAACCTGAGTAAGTAAAGTTAACTCAAGTTAATCTGTCGGTGGAAACTTGTAGAATATTGTAAAAACTATTATTGATAATCTGTTAGTGGAAATTTGTAGAATATTGTAGAAACTATTATTGATGAATAGTAATCCATCTGAATCTGTCTGGAAGCTATTCAAGCATGTTGGTGAATAGTGGTCTGTCATAATTATCTTTGGATGGTCTATCTGAGAGAGCTATTGTTCTGTCGTTCTAGTCTGTATTTGCATAGTTATCATAATCTAGCGGATCAAAGTCATCTTCATACTGCTCATGCTCATGGAGTACTCCATAATTGCCACATAAAACACAGTATGAAATAGGAAGATAGGTGGGGGAATGATTCTTTGTTATTATTTTGGGATCTCTAGTAATTTTCCTTTTCCCAATAAGCGTCCTTGCTGAAGGTCTTGGACCATATACAGCTATCCTGTTGGTGTAGCCATATAGGTGGAAGTCATGATCTAATTTTTTCTGTACTTCATAAATCTTATTACTCATGAAATTAGACTATTCTTGTGCTAGAACATACGGGTCATCAAGTGATAGATATGTGTCTCCTGTGTACCAGTTATAGTCAGGGCTACAACTAAAATCACTTATGACGACCAAAATGTGTGCTGGCTGAGCTGCCATATAGTAACTAGTATCCCATGCTGGGAGGGTGCTCCAAATAGTAAGCTTCATATAATTAAGTCCTCTAATTTGTGCAGCTACTTCTTGGATGACTTTAGGAAATAAGCTAATCTAAATTCCAGAAGTTAGGATTAACTTACTAATAAATCTACTTCTAGCATTTCAGACAACCATAAAGGATCACAAATCACTAAATCCCCTGTCTCAGTGTTGATAAGCAATCCCAGATAGGGATGATGTCCATCAAAAACTCTTTGTGCTTTTCCAAAACTTTCATACCAAGTGGCCTTGTGAGATAGCCATATGACATTTGTCATGTCTTCTATTTTGATAAATATTGTAGAGACTAAAATTTTAGAGTAAGACATCCATCTGTCATGGGAACTAGTCATGGCTTTATAAGTTAGTATATTCTATTGAATTTCAGGGGGTAAGGTTCTAATGGCAAGTCTCATTTTTTGCTTACTCTTAGGGTGAAGCTTTGAAAAGTTTGTTCACATAAGATAGCTTTTTAGAGATTGTGGTTCTGTCTTTATAGAGTTTGAATCTCCATCCTCTTTGCCAGGGAGTTGACTACCAAGTGCTTCAATAAATGTGTCAGTTCATTTAGACCCCTTAAACCCAACAGATTAACCTAGTGAATTAGCCAAGTGATTAACTTAGGTAATTTAATTAAAACTAGGTTAACACAAATAAGCAAAAACAATAAAGCAGCGGAAAATAAATAACACAAAGATATGATGACCCAGGAAAACCAAACCGGTAAAAAACCTGGGGAGGATTTGACCTAGCTATCCTCAAGGTAAACTGAATCCACTATGAAAGAATCGAAGTTTACACAACAAGACTTAGACCACTAACATCTTATTGCTACCCAAGTGTAGGAAACTTACTACCATGACCCCATGATAGCTCCGAGATCCACGGACTCCTTCTTTCTTGAATTCTTCAGCAAATCCACAAGCGCACCTGCTTGTATATCTTTGTGTTCTATTGATTCTGCAACTGTATTGATCTACACAACTCTTGACATCAATCTCAAGTTTGTAAACCCTAAGTGTATGTGAAGGTAAACACCTCTAGATCTCACAATGAGATTCACAAACACAGCATTCAGAACTCTAAAAACGTGGCTAGGGTTTTCCCTTATATACTTAGGGCAAAACATAAAACCCTATACATTAAATGGACTTGGGCTGAGTTGGAATTTTCTGCAGAAAAACGATCTGCCCGATTTTCGATCGATCGAGCCTAATTTTCGATCGATCGAGTTATACAAAAAGTGAACAGTAATTCTGCATAAAAACTCGATTCCAACTTTACATTAAGACCCATACTTTGAGCAAGTCTAACACACGACTAAACATTGTTTTGATCATGGTTTGCCAACATACAAATTGAAGTTCTAAATACATTAGATCCTAATCCTTAGAACCTAACAAACTCCCCCTTTGGCAATCCGTGACAAAACACAGACTTAACAAAAAGCTCAAAGTTACAAATTGAAATAGCCCATTACAAAATAAATAGCCACTTAACAATTCAACCTAAACTACTATCTAACAGTTGCAAAGTAGACAGCAGCTCGACTGAAAGTAACCTGTATATTCTTGTAACACTTAACAAACACATAAACGCATGTGTGGAAGAAAAAACAAGGAATATATAAATAAACTTTCTTGATTTCACATGACACAAAATAAAGACATATATCATGAATAACATCATAAATATAGATCAATAAGCAGAGTAGCATAGTGAAATAAGAAACATATACATAAAAATGTATCTCAACAAAAATATCTCCTAAATAAGAGCTAAAAATGTAAATACAAAGTGAAGCACCTAGATACAATCTAATAACTCCACAAGCTCCGCAGTATCACTACCAAGTAAACAAAAAACTCCCCCTAAAATGTAAATCTCCAAAAAAATAAACTCCTAGATACAAATGAAACTATGCACTCCATCCTTTTTGTGACGAATTGCTAAAGGGCACTCACTCATCATCAAAAGGAGGCGGAGGAGAATGACGAGAGCTCGCCAAATCAGCTCGTAACGCACGTAGCTCATCAAGAATGTCCACCAAAAGCTGACCATGAGCCGCCTGAACGGTCACGACAGTATCAAGAATCCGACGAAGGTCAGAAACCTCATCAAACGGTGGAGGAACATCAGCAGCAGCAGCAGCAACAGCAGGATCAGAAGACGTCCCAGCTGCATGAGTATCTGTAGAAGAAGACGGGGGTGGAGTGACACCAGAAGGCTCTACCCTAGGACGCTTAGAGCTAGCTCGAAGTTGAGCAACCCTTTGCCTCAAAAAGGTAGCACCGATAGGAGCAATGACATGTACAGGCTCAGAAGCAGGATACTCACCAAAACCAAGAAAAAGGAGAATCCTATGAATAAAAACGGGGAAGAACAAAGCATGAGCCGTAGAACTAGACTGATGAACCTCGTTCAAAGAACGAAGGAACAAATGTGGAAAACTGATAGGCGCATCAGTGACAAGAGCATACAAAAACACACATCGCTCAAGAGGGATGGTGTGGACATGCGAAATAGGCCACAAAGAATGACACGCTATCCTAAAGAAAAGATAGTGAAGCTCGGAAAGCTCACCAGAAGTGATCCAAGGATCAGAACCCCACTGGATAGAAGACCCAGTGATGTATGACAGGACGTCATCAAGGGGTGGAGACTCCTCGTAAGGAAAAACGAGATGGTCCACAATGGGTACCCCAAGAGCATCAGACACTACCAAAGGGGTAATGCGATACTCCACACCACGTAACCACACCTTTACCAAGGTGTCGTTATCGTAGACATGAATAGAGAGGTTCGAATAGAACTCTCTAATCAAGGTGGCAGGAGGAGGAGAATGCTCATACTCGAGCAAAGGTAACCAACCCCGACGCTCAAAGTTACGTCGCACCTTAGGATCCAACTCATCTAATAAGACCCTACGCTCAGCCCAAATAGGACGCCTAAGGTTCAGAGTCTCATAGGTGACTTGGTTTGACTCACTAGGGAACCGCTCAGTGTCAAAAGAAGGAGAAGGATCAGAAGTCCTATGGGCTCTAGTTTTCCTAGGCATAGTGCTAAGGAAAAGAGATAAACACAGAAAGAAAAGAGCAAAAACAAATAACCAAGGGCAGACTGCAAGTTAGCACAGCATAAAATATAGAAAATATCAATTCTATATGATGCATGAGCAAGAACACCAAATGATGCATGTACTAATGCAGTGACAAGTTCAATTGTGATCCAAATTAACAAAATTGGCTTGAGCAAGCAATATTTATCAAAAATACCCAATTTGAAAAACCCAAGTTTTCAAAACACAACAAATTGATTATCAACACAACATTCGATTAACTCAATATAATGATCAAATTAACCAATTTAACAAGCCAATTTCATCAATTTCAATCAAATTGAACAAAACCCCCAATTTTCTCAATTTCAAGCTCTAGAATTTCAAATTTTCCTCAAAACACCAAAATAATCAAATTAAACCACATGTAGAGCTTAGGTAAGGTGTCCCCACAAAAACCCATGAAAAATTTGAGAAAGAACCACCCAAAAACATTCCCAAATTTGCCAAAATACATATTCCGAAATTAACAAAAAAATGCATGATTTTCGAAAATAAATGCAAAGGAAGGGGCATAAAGGTCTTACCGGCCTTGAAGGAGAGAGATTGTGCAAAAAGAACGGAAGAAAACGACAAATCCACCCAAAAATAGCTTGACCGGTTGGTAGGAGACAAAAAGAAATTTTGAAAAGTTTTGAAAAAGCGAAAAGACACTTGAAAAGCTCCTTTTTAAAAACATCCAGCACGATTTTCGATTGATCGAAAATTACATTCGATCGATCGAAAATACCTTCGATTGATCCAAATTCAGCTTGGATCGATCGAGTCAACCAGAAACTTTTTCATTGATTTTAAAACATTTTCGATCGGTCGAAAATCAGTTTCGATCGATCGAAATTCTGGAAAAATTAATTTTTTGAAAAACACACCAAATTCAGTGTAGTCACTTCTCAAAGCATCAGATTTTATGAGAAAAATGCATGAGTATGAGATGAGATGTTTTCCAAAAACATATGAATTCAACCCAGATTTCTTCAAATCAAAAATTTCTTTCAATACCCAAAAAAAAAAAAAAAAAAACAAGCAAACATGTTCTGCATAAATTTCCCGAAATTCTCAAACTAGGTTGGTCAGGCCAAATAACACACACAAACATGTACACATTTTAGCAAGGAATAACTTGTGTAGTGTGTGCCACTAGCATAAGCTTGAGAAACATGTGAGGTGATATACACATAGAGATCAATCACAAGTTCTACAAAATCCATCACATGAATTTGAAGGAGACTATTACTTAAAGAGTTACATCCTATAACTCCCACATCTCCTAGAATAAAAGCTTATAATCATGTAAGTTTCTTGATTTGCCTCATTAGTCAAATTAATTAATTAGAAACTTAATAATATAGCCGGGATAATGTACACACCAATTTTATTTGAATTTGTGAGATTATCATAGCCCAATAATGTACACACCAATTTTAATAGAGGCTACACCTTATTTTCTTTTTGTGCATGTGCTACACTTTCTCGAGCACAAAATCTTACGATATGCACTAAGATGTTTATGATTGGCTAATAAACAGTGGTGAGATGGTTATTTATGCCTTTCTCAATAAGTTCAAGTCCAACAATCAAAAACATAAGACTTCAAGATCAAGATCATGTGATCAACAAATATAGCATCTTCCCACACAACATACACAACAAACTTTAGCTAGTAAAGTGCAATAGAAATAAGTGCATCAAAGCTAAACAAGGTACATTCATATGACATGTAAAATTTGATTGACCAACATTGTCTTCAAATTCAAGAAAAAAATAGCAAAACACAATTTGCAAAAATTTTTTTTTTATTTTATAAACAAAGAAACAAACATCCTAGAATGAAATGCATAAATGTAATGCAATGCAAATCCTAGAAACAAAGGTCACAAAAAAATTGAGCAATGAAGCACAAGGACCATGTCAGACAGACTCAATTAGATCGAGCCTTTTGCATCCAAAACTTTTTAGATGCAACTCTTGCATTGGAGTTATGATTCACTTTAGAATTATGAGAAACTCCAGGATTGGAATAAAGGTTTAACGCCTTTACCAATTCACCAATAAGTACCATAGGATCATGTGCTTGAAGCACAGGTACTTTAGTTTTATTTGCTCGCTTCGCAGCTTGCAATTTAAAACAATTTGGACGAATGTGTCCAGGTTTTCCACAAAAATGACAAACCCATGCAGGCTTATCATGCAATTTGCCCTTAGTAGAAGTAGAAGCTCTAGAATGAGAAGCTTGAAGATCAACCCTAATCTTTCTATGTGGAGTAACATTTATAGGTTTGACAGGTTCACTCACCGAGGGTTTGACAATCTCACTCTTAGGAGGTTCAGAAGAAGGAACAAATTTAGTGGAAGAAGGTTCAAGCACAGAAATACTTTCCTCATAACCTAAACCAGTTTTATCAGAAGGAGACTTTTGAATACTCAGCATGTGATCAAGTTTGGAGCTTGCAGACCTATTAGTTTGTTCTCTAGCAACAGATAAATCAAGTTCCAAACATTTAACTTTATCAAGTAAGAGCATGTTCTCAGTCTTCACATTATTTAAAAGCTCATTTGCATCAAACAATTTAACAAGTAAAATTTTCTTTTCAAGTTCCAAAGATGCAATTTTCTTCAAGCCTAACTCAACATTCATGGCATCCTTTGCAGCAACTTTGCAAAGTTTATTGTAGGCTTCCTGTAAATCTGCATCCTCAGAGAGTTCCCCATCAGAAGGGTTCTCTTCAACAGACATGCTTTCATTAACTACCGTAGTAGCAGTGAAAGCAATGAAGTTTCCATCCTCATCACTAGCGGATTCATTGTCGGAAACTTCATCATCACTAAGGGTTACAGCCATAGCTTTACCCTTAGACCTCAAGTATGTAGGACATTCAGATTTTAAATGACCATACCCTTGACAACCATAACATTGTCGTCCCAAAGAATTATTAGAAGGCTGTCCCACTTTCTCCTTAGGTTTTTCAGTGTTATTGACTTTAATGGGATCATTCTTCCTAAAATTTTTAGGTTCAACAGTGTTCTTGCCTCTTGCCCTTCTGTTATTGTTCCTAAGAAAGTTTCTAAAGTTCTTGGCAAGATAGGCAATCTCTATAGCAGAGAGTTCATCATCAAATCCACCATCATCAACAGACTTAAGAGCCATTGATTTGGATTTGTTAGTCTTGGGGAGGTCTAACTCATAGGACTTAAGAGATCCTACAAGTTCATCCACAGGGATGGAGTCCACATCCTTGCTCTCAGTGATGGCAGTCACTTTGGGTCTAAAATCCTCAGTCAAAGATCTAAGAATCTTCCTAACAATTTTAGGTTGATCATAGATTTCACCCAAATTATAAGCAGAATTAACAATATCATTCAATTTAGCATAGAATTCATCAAAGGATTCATCATCATTCATTCTTATGCTTTCAAATCTAGAGGTTAATTGCTGCAACTTATTAATCTTAACTGCCTTCGTGCCTTCATGCACAGTCTGGAGGATTTTCCAAGCAGTATGAGCAACCTCAACATTAGAGATTCTCTTAAATTCCTCCATGAAAACAGCATTAAAAATAGCATTCATAGCTTTGCTATTAAAAGCGGCTGCCTCCTTTTGAGAAGTTTGCCACTCACTCACAAGAGTAGTGGGCTTCTCACATCCGTATTCAACGGAATTCCAAACTCTCTCATCAATGGATTTCAGGAAAGCTTTCATCCTTACTTTCTAATAAGCATAGTTGTTTCCATCAAAGTGAGGTGGAACAACAAGAGAGTGTCCGTGTTCCATGACAACAGGGGTCAAGGATCAGCTAAAAGATCAAAGGATCAAAACAAAAGCTACCTGCTCTGATACCACTTGTCAGTTCGTTTAGACCCCTTAAACCCAACAGATTAACCTAGTGAATTAGCCAAGTGATTAACTTAGGTAATTTAATTAAAACTAGGTTAACACAAATAAGCAAAAACAACAAAGCAGTGGAAAATAAATAACACAAAGATATGATGACCCAGGAAAACCAAACCGGTAAAAAACCTGGGGAGGATTTGACCTAGCTATCCTCAAGGTAAACTGAATCCACTATGAAAGAATCGAAATTTACACAACAAGACTTAGACCACTAACATCTTATTGCTACCCAAGTGTAGGAAACTTACTACCATGACCCCATGATAGCTCCGAGATCCACGGACTCCTTCTTTCTTGAATTCTTCAGCAAATCCACAAGCGCACCTGCTTGTATATCTTTGTGCTCTATTGATTCTGCAACTGTATTGATCTACACAACTCTTGACATCAATCTCAAGTTTGTAAACCCTAAGTGTATGTAAAGGTAAACACCTCTAGATCTCACAATGAGATTCACAAACACAGCATTCAGAACTCTAAAAACGTGGCTAGGGTTTTCCCTTATATACTTAGGGCAAAACATAAAACCCTATACATTAAATGGACTTGGGCTGAGTTGGAATTTTCTGCAGAAAAACGATCTGCCCGATTTTCGATCGATCGAGCCTAATTTTCGATCGATCGAGTTATACAAAAAGTGAACAGTAATTCTGCATAAAAACTCGATTCCAACTTTACATTAAGACCCATACTTTGAGCAAGTCTAACACACGACTAAACATTGTTTTGATCATGGTTTGCCAACATACAAATTGAAGTTCTAAATACATTAGATCCTAATCCTTAGAACCTAACAAAATGCACTGGTGCTAACAAGATGTAATTCCAAAGCCTTAAGGGTCTTTTGGAATAAGGGTTTTTGTCTGAGGGTGAAGGCTGCTTGGAAATTATCAAGAAGTAATCTATATATATATATATATATATATAACATCATGAATGATATTTTCATCTCATTCAGTCATTTCACTATTGTTTATATTGACGATGTTCTTGTTTACTCTAAATCTATTGATGAACACTGGAAACATTTGCATTCGTTTCTAGATACCATCAAAAGAAATGGTCTTGTTGTCTCTGCCAAGAAAATCAAATTGTTCCAAACTAAGGTTCGTTTTCTTGGTTTTGATATTAATGAAGGTCAAATTCATCCTATTGACAGAGCTATTCAATTTGCTGATAAATTTCCTGATATTATTACTGATAAAACTCATCTCCAACGATTCCTTGGTTCCTTGAATTATGTTGCTGATTTTTATAAAGATTTGAGGAAACAATGTAAGCCTCTTTTTGATCAGCTACAAAGTAATCCTCCTCCTTGGACCTCTATCCATACTACTCTTGTTAAACAAATCAAAATTCATGTCAAGACTTTACCCTGTCTTGGTATTCCCACTGTTAATGCCTTCAAAATTGTTGAAACTGATGCTTCTGATATTGGTTATGGTGGTATTCTGAAACAGCAAGTTTCACCAGATTCATCTGAACAAATTGTTCGTTTCTACTCTGGAATCTGGAATACTGCACAGCTAAACTATAGTACTATTAAAAAAGAAATTTTATCTATAGTACTATGCATATCAAAGTTTCAAAGTGATTTGTTAAACCAAAAGTTTTTACTTCGTATTGACTGTAAAAGTGCTAAATATGTTATTGAAAAAGATGTTGAAAATATTGCTTCAAAACATATTTTTGCTAGATGGCAAGCTATTTTAAGTGTTTTTGATTTTAATATTGACTATATTAAAGGCTCCCAAAATGCCATCCCTGATTTCCTTACTCGTGAATTTCTGCAGAATTCACACATGGCGAGTAGGCGGTCGAAAGACAAAGGCCCCGCCAAAGACCCAAATGAAACCCAACTTGTTAAACGTGAGCCAACCTCCTCTTTACAGACTATTAACCGTTTTACCACTCTAGGGACCATACCTAAACCCAATTACTCTTCAGTTTTAGCCTCCTCCTATGATCCCTATTCCATTACTCCTGTTCACCAACCTATTAGGACCTCCTTTCCTAAAAATACCTCCCAGTATATTAGGAAACAATATTTCCAAAACCTATTTTCTATTGAACCCAATCGGTCCTCCTTTGTTGACCCCCTGCAGTTAGCCAAGAGTTACTTCCCCACAAACTTCCACTGGATCCCTGAACATGGTGAAAAGAAACTTGGCTACTATTCTGATCTGTTGCGCCATGAAAGGTCCATCATTATTAACACCATTCCGGATAACAAAGACACATCCAAAATTATTTACCACAGTGTCTACATTGTTAATGTCATTACAGAAAGTGAATGGGGTTCCTCCCCGAATATTACAAGGATGATGCCAAAACATGTCATCCCCTATTCTTATCATGATTATATTACTGCATGGTTCAGATTTATGCTTCACCAGAATGATACCATGACTCATTCCTGGTTTGTTAACTTTGACAAAAAATTCACTGGTACGTTGCCCTTCTGGTTTGCCCGATGGTGGTCTCAGTTTGGACTTATTATTGAACTCCTTCCTACACCCTTACTGGAGGCCTTCAAGCTATTTGAAAAAGGATTCAAGCCTAATCCTCATACTGTTAAGGCTAAATTTCCTGCTTTGCTCTATTTTGTTAACTATCACAAGGTTCCATGGATTCTCAAATGGCAATATGAGATCAATATTGACGAAAATGCTCTTGCCAGATACTGGTATGTCAAGTGGTGGGATAAGTTCCCGCATATTGAAAGAATTGTTGCCACAACCAACAGAGAATGTTCAAAATTTATTAACGACAAATGTTCACCATCCAGCCAGATCCCTACTGCAGCATATTTACCATCCTCTTCATCAGCAAAAAATATTAAACCAAAAAAGAAAAGCTCTCCCCTTGATGACCTTAGGAGAGATCCTGATGCTTTATTTGCTCTTCTCAAGTGTGCAGAAATCTTGGTTGCCAGCAGAACTACTGAAGAAGAAAAGTCAAGTGCTTCTTCCGAAGAATCTGTGGCCAACAATCCCTATTCACCATATGACAAAAAATTATTTGGTCATGAAGAAGATTCTCCACAAGAAGGAGAATTTTAGCCAATCTCATTATTCACTCTGAGTAAAGCCCCGCTCATTGCTCTCTCTGTCCCCCAAGGGAATCTAATGATTACTTTGTTGACTGCCTTTCGGCACAAGACGACAAAATGTCATCCTCTGCCAACTATTCACTCACGAGATTACTGTTCACTACTGTTTCCAAAAACAAAGAACAACAAAAAGGTTTTTCAAAACCCAAAAAATTGACTATTAATGAACTTCAGTGCGAAATTAATATTGTTCACCGTGAAATTTCTGATTTGAGAACTAAACTCAAACAAACTAATGTGGCCGAAAAAGATGATGTTACTAAAACTATTGACTGTTATGTTAATCTTATTGATAAAGTGCTTCCTCCAAAATGGTTTACTAAAGTAAAAATTGTTGTTTCCCATGATTACCATTTTGATGTTATTGCCATGATTGATTCTGGTGCTGATTTGAATTGCATTCAGGAAGGTCTTGTTCCTTCCAAATATTTTGAAAAGTCTACTGAAAGACTTGCTTCTGCTAATGGTTCTCAAATGAGAATCAAATATGAATTAAACAATGCTCATGTTTGCCATGATAATGTTTGTTTCAAGATTCCTTCTGTTCTTGTTAAAAACATGCATGACAAAGTAATTCTTGGTCTTCCCTTTATTAATACTTTGTATCCCTTTCTTGTTGAACATGATGGTATTACTACTGACCCTTTTGGTCAAAAAGTGAAATTCAAATTTGCCTCAAAATCTGAGATTGATGTTAACCATGATTTGAACATGCTGCATGCTAAAGCTAATCATCTTAGTTTTCTTCAAAATGAAGTAAAATATAAGAAGATTGCTGATCACCTTTCTGATCCGTTATTAACTTCAAAAATTGATAATTTTCAAAAAATATTGACTGCTCATGTTTGTTCTGATTTTCCAAATGCTTTTTGGCATAGAAAAAATCACATTGTTAACTTACCATATGTTAAAGATTTTTGTGAAAAGAATATTCCTACTAAAGCTCGGCCCATACAGATGAATTCTGAATTGGTAGAGTTTTGCAAAAAGGAAATTGATGATTTATTAAACAAAGGTTTGATTAGAAAGAGCAAGTCCCCCTGGTCATGTGCTGCTTTCTATGTTCAAAAAAATGCCGAAATTGAGAGAGGAACACCCCGCTTAGTTATTAACTACAAGCCTTTGAACAGGGTCTTAGAATGGATTAGGTACCCTATTCCAAACAAAAATGACTTAGTTCACAGGTTGAGTGATGCGGTGATATTCTCCAAGTTTGATTTGAAGTCTGGTTTCTGGCAAATCCAGATTGCTGAGGGTGATAGATACAAGACTGCTTTCACCACTCCTTTTGGTCATTATGAGTGGAATGTGATGCCTTTTGGTCTGAAGAATGCTCCTAGTGAGTTCCAAAACATCATGAATGATATTTTCATCTCATTCAGTCATTTCACTATTGTTTATATTGACGATGTTCTTGTTTACTCTAAATCTATTGATGAACACTGGAAACATTTGCATTCGTTTCTAGATACCATCAAAAGAAATGGTCTTGTTGTCTCTGCCAAGAAAATCAAATTGTTCCAAACTAAGATTCGTTTTCTTGGTTTTGATATTAATGAAGGTCAAATTCATCCTATTGACAGAGCTATTCAATTTGCTGATAAATTTCCTGATATTATTACTGATAAAACTCAGCTCCAACGATTCCTTGGTTCCTTGAATTATGTTGCTGATTTTTATAAAGATTTGAGGAAACAATGTAAGCCTCTTTTTGATCGGCTACAAAGTAATCCTCCTCCTTGGACCTCTATCCATACTACTCTTGTTAAACAAATCAAAATTCATGTCAAGACTTTACCCTGTCTTGGTATTCCCACTGTTAATGCCTTCAAAATTGTTGAAACTGATATTGGTTATGGTGGTATTCTGAAACAGCAAGTTTCACCAGATTCATCTGAACAAATTGTTCGTTTCTACTCTGTAATCTGGAATACTGCACAGCTAAACTATAGTACTATTAAAAAAGAAATTTTATCTATAGTACTATGCATATCAAAGTTTCAAAGTGATTTGTTAAACCAAAAGTTTTTACTTCGTATTGACTGTAAAAGTGCTAAATATGTTATTGAAAAAGATGTTGAAAATATTGCTTCAAAACATATTTTTGCTAGATGGCAAGCTATTTTAAGTGTTTTTGATTTTAATATTGACTATATTAAAGGCTCCCAAAATGCCATCCCTGATTTCCTTACTCGTGAATTTCTGCAGAATTCACACATGGCGAGTAGGCGGTCGAAAGACAAAGGCCCTGCCAAAGACCCAAATGAAACCCAACTTGTTAAACGTGAGCCAACCTCCTCTTTACAGACTATTAACCGATTTACCACTCTAGGGACCATACCTAAACCCAATTACTCTTCAGTTTTAGCTTCCTCCTATGATCCCTATTCCATTACTTCTGTTCACCAACCTATTAGGACCTCATTTCCTAAAAATACCTCCCAGTATATTAGGAAACAATATTTCCAAAACCTATTTTCTATTGAACCCAATCGGTCCTCCTTTGTTGACCCCCTGCAGTTAGCCAAGAGTTACTTCCCCACAAACTTCCACTGGATCCCTGAACATGGTGAAAAGAAACTTGGCTACTATTCTGATCTGTTACGCCATGAAAGGTCCATCATTATTAACACCATTCCGGATAACAAAGACACATCCAAAATTATTTACCACAGTGTCTACATTGTTAATGTCATTACAGAAAGTGAATGGGGTTCCTCCCCGAATATTACAAGGATGATGCCAAAACATGTCATCCCCTATTCTTATCATGATTATATTACTGCATGGTTCAGATTTATGCTTCACCAGAATGATACCATGACTCATTCCTGGTTTGTTAACTTTGACAAAAAATTCACTGGTACGTTGCCCTTCTGGTTTGCCCGATGGTGGTCTCAGTTTGGACTTATTATTGAACTCCTTCCTACACCCTTACTGGAGGCCTTCAAGCTATTTGAAAAAGGATTCAAGCCTAATCCTCATACTGTTAAGGCTAAATTTCCTGCTTTGCTCTATTTTGTTAACTATCACAAGGTTCCATGGATTCTCAAATGGCAATATGAGATCAATATTGACGAAAATGCTCTTGCCAGATACTGGTATGTCAAGTGGTGGGATAAGTTCCCGCATATTGAAAGAATTGTTGCCACAACCAACAGAGAATGTTCAAAATTTATTAACGACAAATGTTCACCATCCAGCCAGATCCCTACTGCAGCATATTTACCATCCTCTTCATCAGCAAAGAATATTAAACCAAAAAAGAAAAGCTCTCCCCTTGATGACCTAAGGAGAGATCCTGATGCTTTATTTGCTTTTCTCAAGTGTGCAGAAAACTTGGTTGCCAGCAGAACTACTGAAGAAGAAAAGTCAAGTGCTTCTTCCGAAGAATCTGTGGCCAATAATCCCTATTCACCATATGACAAAAAATTATTTGGTCATGATGAAGATTCTCCACAAGAAGGAGAATTTTAGCTAATCTCATTATTCACTCTGAGTAAAGCCCCGCTCATTGCTCTCTCTGTCCCCCAAGGGAATCTAATGATTACTTTGTTGACTGCCTTTCGGCACAAGACGACAAAATGTCATCCTCTGCCAACTATTCACTCACGAGATTACTGTTCACTACTGTTCACTGTTCACGCACGAGTTTACTGTTCACTCACGAGATCACTATTCACTGTTACTGTTCACTATTCACTTTTTGAAAAATTTTCCTATATAAGGGGGGCTGTCCCTTATTGTTAGTCAGAAGTTGATTTAGGAGTTAGTTTTTGTTAAAAAACACTTCCTTGAGTGAGCTTTAGTCTTGTACTTCTCCTAAAACTCCCCTGGAACTATTCCTGTTGACAATCCGGTAACCACTACCTTTGTAAGTTACCACTGTTTATCCTTGTTCACCTGTAATCCTATAACTATTAATCTTGTACATTGTTCATTACTTTCAATATTAATCAAGTACTTTCATATTCATTACTACTTTCAATTATCATGATGATATACTGCTTGGCTGGTTTTACCGCCTTATTAATCGTTTAAATTACTCTGTTTACTAATTGTTTTAATGATATATTGCTTGGCTGGTTCTACCGCCTTATTAATTGTTTAAACTATTTTGATTATTAATTGTTATACCGCCTACTTGGCTGGTTCTACCTTGTTTATTGTACTATCTCTGTGCTTTTGGTGCTTCCGCCTCTTTTGCGCTTGTTCCCCCTCGTTGTTGGTATCAGAGCCATTCCTTCCTTGGCCGCCGGTAGTTGTGTTGTGTCCTTGCTCCCTTGTTTATGTTGTTCCGAACCTTTGGTGCTTCGTTGTTGTGTTCTATCTTGTGATCGTTGGCGCCACCCTAGTGTAAAGTGAATTCCGAGAGCCGAGATTCTGTAAGGCCCGTGTTAGCCGACGGACAGGCGTTGAGGGCATGAGTGAGGGTATACGGTTGTTAGGGTATGTGTTACGAAATGCAACGGTTATGAGAGAAAACATGATAATTGAGTGTTAAAATTAGGAGTGCATGGGTAAGATGTGGAGATCCAACTCTTCTGTTAGCTCCAGGACTGTGTGTCCTCCTGATATTGTCAATGAAATTGATCAAGCTGTTCAAGAAGGTAGTAAGCCTTTTACCCATATTTACCATGAAACTGATTTCACAAATATTCAACAATATCCTTATGGAACTGTTAAAATGAGTTTTCTTGATAAGAAACTTATTGATGAATATTTACAAAAAAGTTCTGTTAAACCTGATTTGAAGCTAAAGGGTGTTTCAAGTGATAACTCCCAAATTAGCACTGCTTTTTATTCAACTCAAAAACCTGCTGAAGAAGAAGAAGATACAAAATCTGTATCTCCTGCTGCTTCTGATTTTGCTACTGTTGAACCTCCTATTTTTCAAAACAACCAGTTAAGAGTTTTAACTGCTCTTCCTAAAAGTTTTGAAATGGATCTTGTTTACTTGGCTAAAGAAAGTCTTTCTCCCAAAAACAGAGAGATAAGACACTATTACAGAGATACTTTCTCTCAGTCCGAAAAAGATCGTATTAAACGAAAATGGAGAGAAAAAATGATGTTGTTAAAGAAAAATATTCTGTTTTATGATTTTCTTAAAAATCATTACGTTTCAAAAGATCCTATTCAACAAAATCATTTGAACGTAATTAAGAAATCAAATTTTGTTAAACCTGACAAAACAATTGTAAGGTCTAGCCATCCTCCTCTTGAGACGGTTATGATAACTTGTCAAAAGACGGAAGTGAAAGCTTCTCCTTTCAAAATTGCTGATGTTGAGACTCCTGCTTCTGGAATTATTGAACAAAACAATTTTACAAATGAGTCTTTGCATATTATTGGTCAACAGCTTGACCGTATTGAAGAAAAAATTGTTAAACAAACTGTTTCTACAAAAGCTGAGAAACCTTTGATTGATTTACCCAGTCAAAGAGAAAAAATTACTTTTAAAACTTCTCAGTCAAAAACTCTTGACATTGTTGACAAAATGCTTTCTGATTTAAAAGTTAAATCTGAAGGTACTTCTACTTCCAATATTGCTGCTGTTATTTCAAGAAATGATAAAGAACCTGTTTTTGAAAACACAGATTCTGAGTCATCCTCTTCTGTTGAACTTAAAAATGTTTTTGATAATGGTCTACCAGAAATTAAAAGATTTGTTGGAACCAACCCCATATCTTTTACAAAAAACTGGTATACTAAACCTACTCCTCCTGACATGCAGTTTGAAGAAAGGATTTTTCAATCCCAATTCTCTGTCTCTGCTGATAAACTGTATGAATGGAATATTGATGGTCTTGCTGAACAGGAAATTATTAACAAAATGGGTCACATGTCTATGGTTGCCATTGCTTATATGAACAACCATGACCTTGATCATCCTGAGATTGTTGAACTTCTTTCTACTGGTTTTACTGGCACTCTTCGCGGATGGTGGGATTCGTATCTCACTGAAGACTCCAGAGAATCTATTAAACGTGCTGTTAAACTGAATGATGAAGGTCTTCCTATTTTCGATGAAAAAAGGAATTCTGGAATCCCTGATGGTGTTAACACTCTTATTCACACAATATTAAAACATTTTGTTGGAACCATTACTAATGTTTCATCTCGAGTTTCAGATTTTCTGAATAATTTGAGATGTCCTACTATGTCTGATTACAGGTGGTACCATACTGTCTTTCTTTCTAGAGTGATGCTTCGAAAAGATTGCAAGAAGCCGTATTGGAAAGAAAAGTTTATTGACGGTCTGCCTCCTCTTTTTGCTCATAAGGTAAAGCAAGAATTAATTGGTAAAAATGATTCTATTGACTATGAAACTTTGACTTATGGTGATATTTTAAGCACTATTAACAAACTTGGTATTAACATGTGTAATGATGAAAAACTGTTAAAAGACAAATTAAAAAATAAAACAAAAGCTAAATATGAAATGGGTAATTTCTGCGAACAATATGGTTTACCTCCTATTGCTCCTTCGAGACAAAAGAGAGATAAACATGATAAAATTGTTCACAAAAATATTCACCATAAAAGACACCAAACCAATTTTATTAAACCAAATGATTTTTATGATAAAAAGAAAACTGTTTCTAAAAAATATGTTCACCAAAATCCTAATAAAGGAAAATGTTTTAATTGTGGGAAATCTGGTCATTATAGCAAAGACTGTAAAGCCAAACCCGGAAAATTCAAAAGTAAACTCAACATGTTAAACATTAATGATAAAGATCAAGAAGATCTAATCCGAATCCTTGAATCAAATATTTCATCTGATTCTTTCGATGACGATTTGTCTTCATCTGATTCTTGCTATCATTCTGCTGATGAATCTTCTGATTCACCCAATATTAAACTTGGTTGTAGAGATTCTTGTTGTAACACTATTACACATATTAACACTCTCACAAAACATGAAGAAAATGAAAAATTGTTAATTTCTTTAATTAACCAGATTCAAAATCCCGAACTCCAAAAAGAGTATCTGGATAGGTTTAAGAAAAATCTTACTAAGACTGAAGATTCTAAAAAACTTAAATCAACAATAAGTTTTGAAGAAGTCTTGGAAAGATTTAACAAGAAGAAACCCAAAGAATTAACTATTGAAGATTTAAAACAGAAATTAACCATTGTTGAACAAAACATTGAATATTTACGTCAAGAACTTGAAACTGTTAAACTTGATAATATTAACATCAACCAAGAACTGTTAATCTTAAAAATGGATAAAAATATTGACACACATCATTCTGATAATGAACAAGATGAGCCTAAAGACAGAGATGATTCCAGTCAACAAGCTCCTCTTTCTGATACAGGTATTACTGAGGCTATTAACTCTATATTGAACAAATCTATTCCTCCAAAATGGTTTACAATATTAAACATTGTTGTTTCTCCTGTTTACAATTTTGATGTAATTGCTATGATTGACTCTGGTGCAGATATGAATTGTATTCGAGAAGATTTAATCCCTCCTGAATACTTTGAATATTCCTCTGAGAAACTCATTTCTGCCAATGGCTCCCAAATGAATATTAAACATGAACTCCCAAAAGCCTATATTCACCATAAAAATGTTGCTTTCCCAATTCCCTCTGTTCTTGTTAAAAATATGCATGACAAAGTGATCCTTGGACTTCCCTTCCTTAACACTTTGTATCCATTTCTTGTTGACCACAATGGAATTACTTCTGATCCTTTTGGACAGAATGTACATTTCAAATTTGTTTCAAAACCTGATACAGATATTAACCATACTGTTAATTACCATGCTGCAGGGTCATCCCTAAGCAGACTTGCTGCTCATACTACTAATACCACTAGTAAGTGGGTATATGCTACCACGTGCAAGTGGAATATTATGACTTCCTCGGCAGAGAGGAGGAACAAGGGGAAAGGACCGGCGGTCTATCCTCAAGACGAAAGGCTCCCGGCGGGACAACCTTTTGTAATGCATGAAGGCGCATCTTCTAGGAGAAATCCTAGTAGATCAACATCCCTTCAGGAATCTGTCCCGGCAGAGGTGACATTTTCCAGTGATGATATACATATTACTTTACAGGAAGTTATTTCTAAGGCACTGCAGTTTCACAATGGAAATTTCAGTGATCTACCCACTCCTGTTAAAGTACTTATTGACAATCTCCATGCAGCCTATACTACCAGCAATCGCAGACTTTTCAAGAAGACCCTTCAGGCTCTTGAAATACATTTTGTTAACCTTGCCATCAAAAATGATGTCTACGAACGCCTAATTATTGACCTTGACTCCCAAATACAGAAAAACCCTGTTAACCAGACCCTGCCATTACATGAGGCTTTTGCAAGCCATTCTATTCACCATGGTATTTACACTAGTCAACTCTTTGGCAAAGAGGATATCCATTCCATGGATAAATTGACTTTAATGAACACAGATTATGCCAAATTGAGTCTTAAGACACAATTTAGTGTAAGATGTGCTGTTGCCAACTTGCCTTCAGATATACAGAAATGTATTTTTGAAAGTAAGGCTATGTTTACGTCCTTTGATCTATGGCACGACTATTTCAAAAAACTAGTAACCGCAACTATTCCAGATCCAGATGAACTGGATGAAGATGATAATGTTTTTATTCAACTAGACTGGGAAGAATACTTTGGGAAAAGCTCCCGTGTTTACGAAAGAAAGATTCACCCTTTTCCTGGTCTCCTAATTAATTATGAAGATGATGAGCTAGATGAAGAAGACATGGATCCAGACTGGTTATCTCAAATGTTTGAGTTTGGTTTTGTTAGAATGATCAGAGTCTCAAATCGATCTCAACTTAGCCAACTCCCGCAAATTATTCAACAAGCTGTGGCCCGCACTGGAAGCCCTTCTGTGACTATTAGATGTTGGAGCACTCTTCCAAAATGGGATACTGATAATTGGATGAATGTGCAACCATCTAAGCATCTTGTTCTTGTTAACGGCTACTCTCACCAAGGACCATGGTACAAAGGAGATTCCTACCTGTCCTACAAAAGTCCTTATTCTCTTGCTGAATGTTGGAGAAATTATTTCAATAATCAAATTCTAGAGGTGATTCAAAACCTTTGGAAAGATTATCACTTCGAAGGGAATACAGACAGAATTACTGTTTTCGGTCTCAAGCCCTACGGAGTTGCTACCCAACATATCTCTATTGCTGATTATATTAACCCAAGGAACTTCACCAATCCTCTCAAGGAACCTGTTTACGAACATCTGCTATATTGTGGTTTCTGCAATCAGTACACCACCTACCATGAGCATGACTGCGACAATGAGCCCACATGGGATCCTCGCGATAATTATTCAGATTATTGCGATACTGACTGATTATTCACTCTGAGTAAAGCTCCGCCCATTGCTCTCTCTGTCCCCCATGGGAATCTGTTGACTACGTTACTTTCGGCACAAGACGACAAAATGTCATCCTTTGCCAACTGTTCACTCACGAGATTACTGTTCACTACTGTTCACTGTTCACGCACGAGTTTACTATTCACTCACGAGATCACTATTCACGGTTACTGTTCACTATTCACTTTTTGCTTTTATTTTCCTATATAAGGGGGGTTGTCCCTTATTGTTAGTCAGAAGTTGATTTAGGAGTTAGTTTTTATTAAAAACACTTCCTTGAGTGAGCTTTAGTCTTGTACTTCTCCTAAAACTTCCCTGGAACTATTCCGGTAACCATTACTCTTGTAAGTTACCACTGTTTACCCTTGTTAATCTTGTGATCCTGTAACTATTAATCTTGTACATTGTTCATTACTTTCAATATTAATCAAGTACTTTCATATTCATTACTACTTTCAATTATCATGATGATATACTGCTTGGCTGGTTTTACCGCCTTATTAATCGTTTAAATTACTCTGTTTACTAATTGTTTTAATGATATATTGCTTGGCTGGTTCTACCGCCTTATTAATTGTTTAAACTATTTTGATTATTAATTGTTATACCGCCTACTTGGCTAGTTCTACCTTGTTTATTGTACTATCTCTGTGCTTCTGGTGCTTCCGCCTCTTTTGCGCTTGTTCCCCCTCGTTGTTGGCAAGGTTAACAACGAGGGGGAACAAGCGCAAAAGGGGCGGAAGCACCAGAAGCACAGAGATAGTACAATAAACAAGGTAGAACCAGCCAAGTAGGCGGTATAACAATTAATAATCAAGATAGTTTAAACAATTAATAAGGCGGTAGAACCAGCCAAGCAATATATCATTAAAACAATTAATAATCAAAGTAATTTTAACAATTAATAAGGCGGTAGAACCAGCCAAGCAGTATAGCATCAAGATAATTGATAGACATGAATCAAAATAGATGAATATGAAAGTACTTGATTAATATTGAAAGTAATGAACAATGTACAAGATTAATAGTTACAGGATTACAAGATAAACAAGGGTAAACAGTGGTAACTTACAAAGGTAGTGGTTACCGGATTGTCAACAGTAATAGTTCCAGGGGAGTTTTAGGAGAAGTACAAGACTAAAGCTCACTCAAGGAAGTGTTTTTAACAAAAACTAACTCCTAAATCAACTTCTGACTAACAATAAGGGACAGCCCCCCTTATATAGGAAAATTTTTCAAAAAGTGAATAGTGAACAGTAACAGTGAATAGTGATCTCGTGAGTGAATAGTAAACTCGTGCGTGAACAGTAAACAGTAGTGAACAGTAATCTCGTGAGTGAATAGTTGGCAGAGGATGACATTTTGTCGTCTTGTGCCGAAAGCAGTCAACAAAGTAATCAACAGATTCCCGTGGGGGACAGAGAGAGCAATGGGCGGAGTTTTACCCAGAGTGAATAATGAGATTAGCTAAAATTCTCCTTCTTGTGGAGAATCTTCGTCATGACCAAATAATTTCTTGTCGTATGGTGAATAGGGATTATTGGCCACAGATTCTTCGGAAGAAGCACTTGACTTTTCTTCTTCAGTAGTTCTGCTGGCAACCAAGTTTTCTGCACACTTGAGAAGAGCAAATAAAGCATCAGGATCTCTCCTTAGGTCATCAAGGGGAGAGCTTTTCTTTTTTGGTTTAATATTCTTTGCTGATGAAGAGGATGGTAAATATGCTGCAGTAGGGATCTGGCTGGATGGTGAACATTTGTCGTTAATAAATTTTGAACATTCTCTGTTGGTTGTGGCAACAATTCTTTCAATATGCGGGAACTTATCCCACCACTTGACATACCAGTATCTGGCAAGAGCATTTTCGTCAATATTGATCTCATATTGCCATTTGAGAATCCATGGAACCATGTGATAGTTAACAAAATAGAGTAAAGCAGGAAATTTAGCCTTAACAGTATGAGGATTAGGCTTGAATCCTTTTTCAAATAGCTTGAAGGCCTCCAGTAAGGGTGTAGGAAGGAGTTCAATAATTAGTCCAAACTGAGACCACCATCGGGCAAACCAGAAGGGCAACGTACCAGTGAATTTTTTGTCAAAGTTAACAAACCAAGAATGAGTCATGGTATCATTCTGGTGAAGCATAAATCTGAACCATGCAGTAATATAATCATGATAAGAATAGGGGATGACATGTTTTGGCATCATCCTTGTAATATTCGGGGAAGAACCCCATTCACTTTCCGTAATGACATTAACAATGTAGACACTGTGGTAAATAATTTTGGATGTGTCTTTGTTATCCGGAATGGTGTTAATAATGATGGACCTTTCATGGCGTAACAGATCAGAATAGTAGCCAAGTTTCTTTTCACCATGTTCAGGGATCCAGTGGAAGTTTGTGGGGAAGTAACTCTTGGCTAACTGCAGGGGGTCAATAAAGGAGGACCGATTGGGTTCAATAGAAAATAGGTTTTGGAAATATTGTTTCCTAATATACTGGGAGGTATTTTTAGGAAAGGAGGTCCTAATAGGTTGGTGAACAGGAGTAATGGAATAGGGATCATAGGAGGAAGCTAAAACTGAAGAGTAATTGGGTTTAGGTATGGTCCCTAGAGTGGTAAATCGGTTAATAGTCTGTAAAGAGGAGGTTGGCTCACGTTTAACAAGTTGGGTTTCATTTGGGTCTTTGGCGGGGCCTTTGTCTTTCGACCGCCTACTCGCCATGTGTGAATTCTGCAGAAATTCACGAGTAAGGAAATCAGGGATGGCATTTTGGGAGCCTTTAATATAGTCAATATTAAAATCAAAAACACTTAAAATTGCTTGCCATCTAGCAAAAATATGTTTTGAAGCAATATTTTCAACATCTTTTTCAATAACATATTTAGCACTTTTACAGTCAATACGGAGTAAAAACTTTTGGTTTAACAAATCACTTTGAAACTTTGATATGCATAGTACTATAGATAAAATTTCTTTTTTAATAGTACTATAGTTTACCTGTGCAGTATTCCAGATTCCAGAGTAGAAACGAACAATTTGTTCAGATGAATCTGGTGAAACTTGCTGTTTCAGAATACCACCATAACCAATATCAGAAGCATCAGTTTCAACAATTTTGAAGGCATTAACAGTGGGAATACCAAGACAGGGTAAAGTCTTGACATGAATTTTGATTTGTTTAACAAGAGTAGTATGGATAGAGGTCCAAGGAAGAGGATTACTTTGTAGCCGATCAAAAAGAGGCTTACATTGTTTCCTCAAATCCTTATAAAAATCAGCAACATAATTCAAGGAACCAAGGAATCGTTGGAGCTGAGTTTTATCAGTAATAATATCAGGAAATTTATCAGCAAATTGAATAGCTCTGTCAATAGGATGAATTTGACCTTCATTAATATCAAAACCAAGAAAACGAACCTTAGTTTGGAACAATTTGATTTTCTTGTCAGAGACAACAAGACCATTTCTTTTGATGGTATCTAGAAACGAATGCAAATGTTTCCAGTGTTCATCAATAGATTTAGAGTAAACAAGAACGTCGTCAATATAAACAATAGTGAAATGACTGAATGAGATGAAAATATCATTCATGATGTTTTGGAACTCACTAGGAGCATTCTTCAGACCAAAAGGCATCACATTCCACTCATAATGACCAAAAGGAGTGGTGAAAGCAGTCTTGTATCTATCACCCTCAGCAATCTGGATTTGCCAGAAACCAGACTTCAAATCAAACTTGGAGAATATCACCGCATCACTCAACCTGTGAACTAAGTCATTTTTGTTTGGAATAGGGTACCTAATCCATTCTAAGACCCTGTTCAAAGGCTTGTAGTTAATAACTAAGCGGGGTGTTCCTCTCTCAATTTCGGCATTTTTTTGAACATAGAAAGCAGCACATGACCAGGGGGACTTGCTCTTTCTAATCAAACCTTTGTTTAATAAATCATCAATTTCCTTTTTGCAAAACTCTACTAATTCAGAATTCATCTGTATGGGTCGAGCTTTAGTAGGAATATTCTTTTCACAAAAATCTTTAACATATGGTAAGTTAACAATGTGATTTTTTCTATGCCAAAAAGCATTTGGAAAATCAGAACAAACATGAGCAGTCAATATTTTTTTGAAAATTATCAATTTTTGAAGTTAATAATGGATCAGAAAGGTGATCAGCAATCTTCTTATATTTTACTTCATTTTGATGAAAACTAAGATGATTAGCTTTAGCATGCAGCATGTTTAGATCATGATTAACATTAATCTCAGAATTTGAGGCAAATTTGAATTTTACTTTTTGACCAAAAGGGTCAGTAGTAATACCATCATGTTCAACAAGAAAGGGATACAAGGCATTAATAAATGGCAACCCAAGAATCACTTTGTCATGCATATTTTTGATAAGAACAGAGGGAATCTTGAAGCAAACATTATCATGGCAAACATGAGCATTATTTAACTCATATTTGATTCTCATTTGAGAACCATTAGCAGAAGCAAGTCTTTCAGTAGACTTTTCAAAATATTTGGAAGGGACAAGTCCTTCCTGAATGCAATTCAAATCAGCACCAGAATCAATCATGGCGACAACATCAAAATGATAATCATGTGAGACAATAATTTTGACTTTAGTAAACCATTTAGGAGGAAACATTTTGTTAATAAGATTAACATGACAGTCAACAGTTTTGGCAACATCATTCTTTTCAGCCATAGCAGTTTGTTTGAGTTTATTTCTCAAATCAGCAATTTCACGGTGAACAGTATTAACTTCGCACTGGAGTTCATTAACAGTCAATTTTGTAGGTTTTGAAAAACCTTTTTGTTGTTCTTTGTTTTTGGAAAGAACATTGCAACAAGAGTTAATAGGAATCAAGATTGGTTTTTCAATAGTTTGTAAAACATCTTTTGGGTCAATAGTGTCAAGGGGTTTTGACTGAGAAGTGTTAAAAGCAATTTTTTCTCTTTGACTGGGCAAATCAATCAAAGGTTTCTCAGTTTTTGTAGAAACAGTTTGTTCAATAATTTCAGGAGTTTCAGCAGCAGCAATCTTGAAAGGAGAAGCTTTCACTGCCGTCTTTTGACAAGTTATCTTAACCGTCTCAAGAGGAGGATGGCTAGACCTTATAACAGTTTTGTCTTGTTTAACAAAATTTGATTTCTTAATTACGTTCAAATGATTTTGTTGAATAGGATCTTTTGAAACGTAATAATTTTTAAGAAAATCATAAAACAGAATATTTTTCTTTAACAAAGACATTTTTTCTCTCCATTTTCGTTTAATACGATCTTTTTCAGATTGAGAAAAAGTATCTCTGTAATAGTGTCTTATCTCTCTGTTTTTGGGAGAAAGACTTTCTTTAGCCAAGTAAACAAGATCCATTTCAAAACTTTTAGGAGGAGCAGTTAAAACTCTTAATTGGTTTTGAAAAATAGGAGGTTCAACAGTAGCAAAATCAGAAGCAGCAGGAGACACAGATTTTGTATCTTCTTCTTCTTCTGCAGGTTTTTCATCTTTAGTTGAATAAAAAGGGGTGCTAATTTGGGAGTTATCACTTGAAACACCCTTTAGCTTCAAATCAGGTTTAACAAAACTTTTTTGTAAATATTCGTCAAGATCAAGGTCTCTTTTGGAAACACTTTCAGATCCAGCAAAGGAATGTCTTCCTTCATTGATTCTTAAAGGTTTCTTATCAAGAAAACTTATCTTAACAGTTCCATCAAGATATTGTTGAATATTAGTGAGATCAGTTTCATGGTAAATAGGTTTAGCAGGAGGCGAAACATTTTCCAATAACCATTCTTTAGGAAGGTTCACATCTTCCCAACGAATCATTTTTGGAACTTCAATTTTCGCATCAGAAGTTGAACATTGAATTAACATGGTTTTACCAGAAGGATCTCTAACATGAGCAGCTTTAGGATTCAACTGGGAACCCACAAGTCTGTAGTAAATTCGGTAAATAAGAGCAAAAGGTTTACTACCTTCTTCCATATCATAACCAGAAGTTAACACATTTAAAGTCAAAGCTTTAACAATATTAGGATCATCAAGAGCAAGACAGATATCAGGGTAAACATCAAAGTAAATAGGACCATCATACAAAGATGCAGTAATCATGCCAAGAATGCTATCTTTAAATTGCCTAAATCTAGCATCTCTTAAGCACATCAAAGCAGAAGCATTAATACCTTTTCTTGTGAGAGGTTTAACAGCAACTTGAACAAGACCAATGTGTAAATATTTTAATTTAGTAGCAAGAAATTCGTTAATATTTGATTTTGAAAACAAACAACATTTTTCATGATGTCTGGAAATAGAAAATGTTTGTTCAACAGTTCTTACTCGGTACTGAGAAAATCCAGTATTCTCATGCCAAGAAGTATTGTAAATGTGTTTAATATTAACCTTGGGGATATTCCATCTTCGGAAATCCGAAATTTCTTTCTCTTGAACAACTTGATCTTCTTCATTGATAATATCAGGAGGACACGCAGTCCTGGAGCTAACAGAAGAGTTGGATCTCCACATCTTATCCATGCACTCCTAATTTTAACACTCAATTATCATGTTTTCTCTCATAACCGTTGCATTTCGTAACACATACCCTAACAACTGTATACCCTCACTCATGCCCTCAACGCCTGTCCGTCGGCTAACACGGGCCTTACTGAATCTCGGCTCTCGGAATTCACTTTACACTAGGGTGGCGCCAACGATCACAAGATAGAACACAACAACGAAGCACCAAAGGTTCGGAACAACATAAACAAGGGAGCAAGGACACAACACAACTACCAGCGGCCAAGGAAGGAATGGCTCTGATACCTTTCGTCTTGAGGATAGACCGCCGGTCCTTTCCGCTTGTTCCCCCTCGTTGTTGGTATCAGAGCCATTCCTTCCTTGGCCGCTGGTAGTTGTGTTGTGTCCTTGCTCCCTTGTTTATGTTGTTCCGAACCTTTGGTGCTTCGTTGTTGTGTTCTATCTTGTGATCGTTGGCGCCACCCTAGTGTAAAGTGAATTCCGAGAGCCGAGATTCAGTAAGGCCCGTGTTAGCCGACGGACAGGCGTTGAGGGCATGAGTGAGGGTATACGGTTGCTTAGGGTATGTGTTACGAAATGCAACGGTTATGAGAGAAAACATGATAATTGAGTGTTAAAATTAGGAGTGCATGGATAAGATGTGGAGATCCAACTCTTCTGTTAGCTCCAGGACTGTGTGTCCTCCTGATATTGTCAATGAAATTGATCAAGCTGTTCAAGAAGGTAGTAAGCCTTTTACCCATATTTACCATGAAACTGATTTCACAAATATTCAACAATATCCTTATGGAACTGTTAAAATGAGTTTTCTTGATAAGAAACTTATTGATGAATATTTACAAAAAAGTTCTGTTAAACCTGATTTGAAGCTAAAGGGTGTTTCAAGTGATAACTCCCAAATTAGCACTGCTTTTTATTCAACTCAAAAACCTGCTGAAGAAGAAGAAGATACAAAATCTGTATCTCCTGCTGCTTCTGATTTTGCTACTGTAGAACCTCCTATTTTTCAAAACCAATTAAGAGTTTTAACTGCTCTTCCTAAAAGTTTTGAAATAAATCTTGTTTACTTGGCTAATGAAAGTCTTTCTCCCAAAAACAGAGAGATAAGACACTATTACAGAAATACTTTCTCTCAATCTGAAAAAGATCGTATTAAACGAAAATGGAGAGAAAAGATGATGTTGATAAAGAAAAATATTATGTTTTATGATTTCCTTAAAAATCATTACGTTTCAAAAGATCCTATTCAACAAAATCATTTGAACGTAATTAAGAAATCAAATTTTGTTAAACAAGACAAAACTGTTATAAGGTCTAGCCATCCTCCTCTTGAGACAAATTGTCAAAAGACGGAAGTGAAAGCTTCTCCTTTCAAAATTGCTGATGCTGAGACTCCTGCTTCTGGAATTATTGAACAAAACAATTTTACAAATGAGTCTTTGCATATTATTGGTCAATAGCTTGACCGTATTGAAGAAAAAATTGTTAAACAAACTGTTTCTACAAAAGCTGAGAAACCTTTGATTGATTTACCCAGTCAAAGAGAAAAAATTACTTTTAAAACTTCTCAGTCAAAAACTCTTGACATTGTTGACAAAATGCTTTCTGATTTAAAAGTTAAATCTGAAGGTACTTCTACTTCCAATATTGCTGCTGTTATTTCAAGAAATGATAAAGAACCTGTTTTTGAAAACACAGATTCTGAGTCATCCTCTTCTGTTGAACTTAAAAATGTTTTTGATAATGGTCTACCAGAAATTAAAAGATTTGTTGGAACCAACCCCATGTCTTTTACAAAAAACTGGTATACTAAACCTACTCCTCCTGACATGCAGTTTGAAGAAAGGATTTTTCAATCCCAATTCTCTGTCTCTGCTGATAAACTGTATGAATGGAATATTGATGGTCTTGCTGAACAGGAAATTATTAACAAAATGGGTCACATGTCTATGGTTGCCATTGCTTATATGAACAACCATGACCTTGATCATCCTGAGATTGTTGAACTTCTTTCTACTGGTTTTACTGGCACTCTTCGCGGATGGTGGGATTCGTATCTCACTGAAGACTCCAGAGAATCTATTAAACGTGCTGTTAAACTGAATGATGAAGGTCTTCCTATTTTCGATGAAAAAAGGAATTCTGGAATCCCTGATGGTGTTAACACTCTTATTCACACAATATTAAAACATTTTGTTGGAACCATTACTAATGTTTCATCTCGAGTTTCAGATTTTCTGAATAATTTGAGATGTCCTACTATGTCTGATTACAGGTGGTACCATACTGTCTTTCTTTCTAGAGTGATGCTTCGAAAAGATTGCAAGAAGCCGTATTGGAAAGAAAAGTTTATTGACGGTCTGCCTCCTCTTTTTGCTCATAAGGTAAAGCAAGAATTAATTGGTAAAAATGATTCTATTGACTATGAAACTTTGACTTATGGTGATATTTTAAGCACTATTAACAAACTTGGTATTAACATGTGTAATGATGAAAAACTGTTAAAAGACAAATTAAAAAATAAAACAAAAGCTAAATATGAAATGGGTAATTTCTGCGAACAATATGGTTTACCTCCTATTGCTCCTTCGAGACAAAAGAGAGATAAACATGATAAAATTGTTCACAAAAATATTCACCATAAAAGACACCAAACCAATTTTTTATTAAACCAAATGATTTTTATGATAAAAAGAAAACTGTTTCTAAAAAATATGTTCACCAAAATCCTAATAAAGGAAAATGTTTTAATTGTGGGAAATCTGGTCATTATAGCAAAGACTGTAAAGCCAAACCCGGAAAATTCAAAAGTAAACTCAACATGTTAAACATTAATGATAAAGATCAAGAAGATCTAATCCGAATCCTTGAATCAAATATTTCATCTGATTCTTTCGATGACGATTTGTCTTCATCTGATTCTTGCTATCATTCTGCTGATGAATCTTCTGATTCACCCAATATTAAACTTGGTTGAAGAGATTCTTGTTGTAACACTATTACACATATTAACACTCTCACAAAACATGAAGAAAATGAAAAATTGTTAATTTCTTTAATTAACCAGATTCAAAATCCCGAACTCCAAAAAGAGTATCTGGATAGGTTTAAGAAAAATCTTACTAAGACTGAAGATTCTAAAAAACTTAAATCAACAATAAGTTTTGAAGAAGTCTTGGAAAGATTTAACAAGAAGAAACCCAAAGAATTAACTATTGAAGATTTAAAACAGAAATTAACCATTGTTGAACAAAACATTGAATATTTACGTCAAGAACTTGAAACTGTTAAACTTGATAATATTAACATCAACCAAGAACTGTTAATCTTAAAAATGGATAAAAATATTGACACACATCATTCTGATAATGAACAAGATGAGCCTAAAGACAGAGATGATTCCAGTCAACAAGCTCCTCTTTCTGATACAGGTATTACTGAGGCTATTAACTCTATATTGAACAAATCTATTCCTCCAAAATGGTTTACAATATTAAACATTGTTGTTTCTCCTGTTTACAATTTTGATGTAATTGCTATGATTGACTCTGGTGCAGATATGAATTGTATTCGAGAAGATTTAATCCCTCCTGAATACTTTGAATATTCCTCTGAGAAACTCATTTCTGCCAATGGCTCCCAAATGAATATTAAACATGAACTCCCAAAAGCCTATATTCACCATAAAAATGTTGCTTTCCCAATTCCCTCTGTTCTTGTTAAAAATATGCATGACAAAGTGATCCTTGGACTTCCCTTCCTTAACACTTTGTATCCATTTCTTGTTGACCACAATGGAATTACTTCTGATCCTTTTGGACAGAATGTACATTTCAAATTTGTTTCAAAACCTGATACAGATATTAACCATACTGTTAATTACCATGCTGCAGGGTCATCCCTAAGCAGACTTGCTGCTCATACTACTAATACCACTAGTAAGTGGGTATATGCTACCACGTGCAAGTGGAATATTATGACTTCCTCGGCAGAGAGGAGGAACAAGGGGAAAGGACCGGCGGTCTATCCTCAAGACGAAAGGCTCCCGGCGGGACAACCTTTTGTAATGCATGAAGGCGCATCTTCTAGGAGAAATCCTAGTAGATCAACATCCCTTCAGGAATCTGTCCCGGCAGAGGTGACATTTTCCAGTGATGATATACATATTACTTTACAGGAAGTTATTTCTAAGGCACTGCAGTTTCACAATGGAAATTTCAGTGATCTACCCACTCCTGTTAAAGTACTTATTGACAATCTCCATGCAGCCTATACTACCAGCAATCGCAGACTTTTCAAGAAGACCCTTCAGGCTCTTGAAATACATTTTGTTAACCTTGCCATCAAAAATGATGTCTACAAACGCCTAATTATTGACCTTGACTCCCAAATACAGAAAAACCCTGTTAACCAGACCCTGCCATTACATGAGGCTTTTGCAAGCCATTCTATTCACCATGGTATTTACACTAGTCAACTCTTTGGCAAAGAGGATATCCATTCCATGGATAAATTGACTTTAATGAACACAGATTATGCCAAATTGAGTCTTAAGACACAATTTAGTGTAAGATGTGCTGTTGCCAACTTGCCTTCAGATATACAGAAATGTATTTTTGAAAGTAAGGCTATGTTTACGTCCTTTGATCTATGGCACGACTATTTCAAAAAACTAGTAACCGTAACTATTCCAGATCCAGATGAACTGGATGAAGATGATAATGTTTTTATTCAACTAGACTGGGAAGAATACTTTGGGAAAAGCTCCCGTGTTTACGAAAGAAAGATTCACCCTTTTCCTGGTCTCCTAATTAATTATGAAGATGATGAGCTGGATGAAGAAGACATGGATCCAGACTGGTTATCTCAAATGTTTGAGTTTGGTTTTGTTAGAATGATCAGAGTCTCAAATCGATCTCAACTTAGCCAACTCCCGCAAATTATTCAACAAGCTGTGGCCCGCACTGGAAGCCCTTCTGTGACTATTAGATGTTGGAGCACTCTTCCAAAATGGGATACTGATAATTGGATGAATGTGCAACCATCTAAGCATCTTATTCTTGTTAACGGCTACTCTCACCAAGGACCATGGTACAAAGGAGATTCCTACCTGTCCTACAAAAGTCCTTATTCTCTTGCTGAATGTTGGAGAAATTATTTCAATAATCAAATTCTAGAGGTGATTCAAAACCTTTGGAAAGATTATCACTTCGAAGGGAATACAGACAGAATTACTGTTTTCGGTCTCAAGCCCTACGGAGTTGCTACCCAACATATCTCTATTGCTGATTATATTAACCCAAGGAACTTCACCAATCCTCTCAAGGAACCTGTTTACGAACATCTGCTATATTGTGGTTTCTGCAATCAGTACACCACCTACCATGAGCATGACTGCGACAATGAGCCCACATGGGATCCTCGCGATAATTATTCAGATTATTGCGATACTGACTGATTATTCACTCTGAGTAAAGCTCCGCCCATTGCTCTCTCTGTCCCCCATGGGAATCTGTTGACTACGTTACTTTCGGCACAAGACGACAAAATGTCATCCTTTGCCAACTGTTCACTCACGAGATTACTGATCACTACTGTTCACTGTTCACGCACGAGTTTACTATTCACTCACGAGATCACTATTCACGGTTACTGTTCACTATTCACTTTTTGCTTTTATTTTCCTATATAAGGGGGGTTGTCCCTTATTGTTAGTCAGAATAAGATGCTTAGATGGTTGCACATTCATCCAATTATCAGTATCCCATTTTGGAAGAGTGCTCCAACATCTAATAGTCACAGAAGGGCTTCCAGTGCGGGCCACAGCTTGTTGAATAATTTGCGGGAGTTGGCTAAGTTGAGATCGATTTGAGACTCTGATCATTCTAACAAAACCAAACTCAAACATTTGAGATAACCAGTCTGGATCCATGTCTTCTTCATCCAGCTCATCATCTTCATAATTAATTAGGAGACCAGGAAAAGGGTGAATCTTTCTTTCGTAAACACGGGAGCTTTTCCCAAAGTATTCTTCCCAGTCTAGTTGAATAAAAACATTATCATCTTCATCCAGTTCATCTGGATCTGGAATAGTTGCGGTTACTAGTTTTTTGAAATAGTCGTGCCATAGATCAAAGGACGTAAACATAGCCTTACTTTCAAAAATACATTTCTGTATATCTGAAGGCAAGTTGGCAACAGCACATCTTACACTAAATTGTGTCTTAAGACTCAATTTGGCATAATCTGTGTTCATTAAAGTCAATTTATCCATGGAATGGATATCCTCTTTGCCAAAGAGTTGACTAGTGTAAATACCATGGTGAATAGAATGGCTTGCAAAAGCCTCATGTAATGGCAGGGTCTGGTTAACAGGGTTTTTCTGTATTTGGGAGTCAAGGTCAATAATTAGGCGTTCGTAGACATCATTTTTGATGGCAAGGTTAACAAAATGTATTTCAAGAGCCTGAAGGGTCTTCTTGAAAAGTCTGCGATTGCTGGTAGTATAGGCTGCATGGAGATTGTCAATAAGTACTTTAACAGGAGTGGGTAGATCACTGAAATTTCCATTGTGAAACTGCAGTGCCTTAGAAATAACTTCCTGTAAAGTAATATGTATATCATCACTGGAAAATGTCACCTCTGCCGGGACAGATTCCTGAAGGGATGTTGATCTACTAGGATTTCTCCTAGAAGATGCGCCTTCATGCATTACAAAAGGTTGTCCCGCCGGGAGCCTTTCGTCTTGAGGATAGACCGCCGGTCCTTTCCCCTTGTTCCTCCTCTCTGCCGAGGAAGTCATAATATTCCACTTGCACGTGGTAGCATATACCCACTTACTAGTGGTATTAGTAGTATGAGCAGCAAGTCTGCTTAGGGATGACCCTGCAGCATGGTAATTAACAGTATGGTTAATATCTGTATCAGGTTTTGAAACAAATTTGAAATGTACATTCTGTCCAAAAGGATCAGAAGTAATTCCATTGTGGTCAACAAGAAATGGATACAAAGTGTTAAGGAAGGGAAGTCCAAGGATCACTTTGTCATGCATATTTTTAACAAGAACAGAGGGAATTGGGAAAGCAACATTTTTATGGTGAATATAGGCTTTTGGGAGTTCATGTTTAATATTCATTTGGGAGCCATTGGCAGAAATGAGTTTCTCAGAGGAATATTCAAAGTATTCAGGAGGGATTAAATCTTCTCGAATACAATTCATATCTGCACCAGAGTCAATCATAGCAATTACATCAAAATTGTAAACAGGAGAAACAACAATGTTTAATATTGTAAACCATTTTGGAGGAATAGATTTGTTCAATATAGAGTTAATAGCCTCAGTAATACCTGTATCAGAAAGAGGAGCTTGTTGACTGGAATCATCTCTGTCTTTAGGCTCATCTTGTTCATTATCAGAATGATGTGTGTCAATATTTTTATCCATTTTTAAGATTAACAGTTCTTGGTTGATGTTAATATTATCAAGTTTAACAGTTTCAAGTTCTTGACGTAAATATTCAATGTTTTGTTCAACAATGGTTAATTTCTGTTTTAAATCTTCAATAGTTAATTCTTTGGGTTTCTTCTTGTTAAATCTTTCCAAGACTTCTTCAAAACTTATTGTTGATTTAAGTTTTTTAGAATCTTCAGTCTTAGTAAGATTTTTCTTAAACCTATCCAGATACTCTTTTTGGAGTTCGGGATTTTGAATCTGGTTAATTAAAGAAATTAACAATTTTTCATTTTCTTCATGTTTTGTGAGAGTGTTAATATGTGTAATAGTGTTACAACAAGAATCTCTACAACCAAGTTTAATATTGGGTGAATCAGAAGATTCATCAGCAGAATGATAGCAAGAATCAGATGAAGACAAATCGTCATTGAAAGAATCAGATGAAATATTTGATTCAAGGATTCGGATTAGATCTTCTTGATCTTTATCATTAATGTTTAACATGTTGAGTTTACTTTTGAATTTTCCGGGTTTGGCTTTACAGTCTTTGCTATAATGACCAGATTTCCCACAATTAAAACATTTTCCTTTATTAGGATTTTGGTGAACATATTTTTTAGAAACAGTTTTCTTTTTATCATAAAAATCATTTGGTTTAATAAAATTGGTTTGGTGTCTTTTATGGTGAATATTTTTGTGAACAATTTTATCATGTTTATCTCTCTTTTGTCTCGAAGGAGCAATAGGAGGTAAACCATATTGTTCGCAGAAATTACCCATTTCATATTTAGCTTTTGTTTTATTTTTTAATTTGTCTTTTAACAGTTTTTCATCATTACACATGTTAATACCAAGTTTGTTAATAGTGCTTAAAATATCACCATAAGTCAAAGTTTCATAGTCAATAGAATCATTTTTACCAATTAATTCTTGCTTTACCTTATGAGCAAAAAGAGGAGGCAGACCGTCAATAAACTTTTCTTTCCAATACGGCTTCTTGCAATCTTTTCGAAGCATCACTCTAGAAAGAAAGACAGTATGGTACCACCTGTAATCAGACATAGTAGGACATCTCAAATTATTTAGAAAATCTGAAACTCGAGATGAAACATTAGTAATGGTTCCAACAAAATGTTTTAATATTGTGTGAATAAGAGTGTTAACACCATCAGGGATTCCAGAATTCCTTTTTTCATCGAAAATAGGAAGACCTTCATCATTCAGTTTAACAGCACGTTTAATAGATTCTCTGGAGTCTTCAGTGAGATACGAATCCCACCATCCGCGAAGAGTGCCAGTAAAACCAGTAGAAAGAAGTTCAACAATCTCAGGATGATCAAGGTCATGGTTGTTCATATAAGCAATGGCAACCATAGACATGTGACCCATTTTGTTAATAATTTCCTGTTCAGCAAGACCATCAATATTCCATTCATACAGTTTATCAGCAGAGACAGAGAATTGGGATTGAAAAATCCTTTCTTCAAACTGCATGTCAGGAGGAGTAGGTTTAGTATACCAGTTTTTTGTAAAAGACATGGGGTTGGTTCCAACAAATCTTTTAATTTCTGGTAGACCATTATCAAAAACATTTTTAAGTTCAACAGAAGAGGATGACTCAGAATCTGTGTTTTCAAAAACAGGTTCTTTATCATTTCTTGAAATAACAGCAGCAATATTGGAAGTAGAAGTACCTTCAGATTTAACTTTTAAATCAGAAAGCATTTTGTCAACAATGTCAAGAGTTTTTGACTGAGAAGTTTTAAAAGTAATTTTTTCTCTTTGACTGGGTAAATCAATCAAAGGTTTCTCAGCTTTTGTAGAAACAGTTTGTTTAACAATTTTTTCTTCAATACGGTCAAGCTGTTGACCAATAATATGCAAAGACTCATTTGTAAAATTGTTTTGTTCAATAATTCCAGAAGCAGGAGTCTCAGCATCAGCAATTTTGAAAGGAGAAGCTTTCACTTCCGTCTTTTGACAAGTTATCATAACCGTCTCAAGAGGAGGATGGCTAGACCTTACAATTGTTTTGTCAGGTTTAACAAAATTTGATTTCTTAATTACGTTCAAATGATTTTGTTGAATAGGATCTTTTGAAACGTAATGATTTTTAAGAAAATCATAAAACAGAATATTTTTCAAAACAACCAGTTAAGAGTTTTAACTGCTCTTCCTAAAAGTTTTGAAATGGATCTTGTTTACTTGGCTAAAGAAAGTCTTTCTCCCAAAAACAGAGAGATAAGACACTATTACAGAGATACTTTCTCTCAGTCCGAAAAAGATCGTATTAAACGAAAATGGATATATATATATATATATATATATAACCGAAGTTTCTGAAGCTTTTATAATTTTCCATGTCGACACAATATTAAAAAAAAAAAAAAACTTTTCTAAAACCCGACATTATTTTAAAGAAAAAAAAAAAAGCCAAAAGCCTAAAACCCAAAAATTTCCTTAACCCAAAAAGTTTTAGTCTTGGAATTCAATCTCAAAGTAAGCAATAATAGAAATACATGTTTGATATGATTCTCTCTCTTATATACCTACCCCTGTTTTTGTTGTCTCTTTGGGTTTGAGTTATAATATACATACATATAAGTTTAGATCTTTCAATTGATTTTTTGTCTGTTAAATGGATCTTAATATGCTTTTTATGTCGTTTTGGTTTTCAAAATTTGTAAAATTAGACTCAATTGAGAATATTTTGTATTATATACGATTTTTTCAATATGATCTTTTTCAAGTTTCAGTTTTAATTGATTGATATGGGTTAAAATTCAGATTGAAATCGGTTTAAATGGAACAGAGCCTCAAAGTTATGTTTTAATTATACGTCTTTAATTAGGTTTTCTATCAATTTAGGGATTTCAAATTCTACGGGTTTTGTAAGAAAATATTGTAAATATCGATGGGTTTCATAGTGGAGATAGTATCGATTTAATGGTTTTTTTTTTCTGTGTTTTTGAAAGGCCTAAGAGTTGGCCTGATGATTAATTTATTTTGGCTGAAAAATTAATTCATATTGATGTAGATTGTGGTTTTAGAATTTTCAATGATATGTATGGGCTGTGTGTTGAATATAGTTATGGGGTCTAATAACAATTTTAGGCACGGTTGTTTTGATGCTATATAGTTATTGGGTTTTGTTTTAGAAAATCTTCTATTTTGAATGACTCTTATTGAATGGGTGCAGGTTGTGACCTCAGATTCTTCATTGAGTTTTCATGGATTCACAGATATCATAAGTTAAATTTAGGAGTTAACATTTTGAATTTGTATTTTTGGATTTATTCTTCCATAAGGTAAAACCATTTCCCTTTTTGTTTCAATGAATTTTTATAACCTATATATAATAAAAGAAGCAAGGAAGTATGTAGGGCAGTATATATACTAATAGTTGCCACTGTTACTCCCAAATTCTATGGAACTATGTTTTGAACTCTTGATTGAAGCTTTTAGGTAACTGCTAGGCTCCCTTTGATTTAATTGAAGTCGTGATTATTTATTTGATATTTGGTTTTTCAGATGGGAGTTTTTTAATTTTTTGTTGGTTTCAGTTTTCTGCTTAAGTATCATGCTTGGTGTGAGCAGAGTGTTCTTGCTGTCTCCACTATTACTGTCAATTCTTTCATCACACACACACACACACACACACACACACACACATATTTATATATTATTTTTTCACTGGGAAATTGTTATTCTTATCTTGAGGACTTAGTTGGGATTTATGTATTCTTTTTCAATCTGATTAGTGGTTCCATGTTTCATAGTCTAATTTGTTTTCCTCATATCCTCTATTGTTTAGGCTGTTTCTGCACAAGCATTGCAAGGGAACCATTATGGACTGCGGTTCAATGCTCACCCATTCTGCACTAAAAATGGTTTGCTTTGTTCTCTCCAATCATATTTATGATTCATGTATAAATTTAGATATCTTTTAAAGTTTTATCTAGGAGAATTGTATCAATAATGAGTTCAAAGCTAAGTGTGTAAATTACATGATATGTCATGTGTTTAGTTAGTGAGAATATTATTTCCCTAGGAATTTTTAGATATTGATGTGAAAGCCATCTTAGTAGTTGTGTCTATATTTAATGCTGCTTTTATTTGCTTATCCCACTTTGAAGACATTTAAAAAAAAAAAGTACTAGTTGATTACATACCATGTGTTGGTTTTAAAACTAACGCTTGACTAGTAGTTTTATGTTATTAGTGTGTTACCTAAACTTTTGATGATGGATGTGTCTATTTCAACAAACTTTTGAGTATGTTGAGTCATATTATGAGTAGAAAGCTAGCCTATTCATTTTAAAGTGGTTTTTAAGCAAAGTAAATAAATATTATTTTTCTCAAATTATTCTGTGCATTGCACGGGTTAGTGATTATGTACAATCAAAGTGGAAGAGACAAAAATAGTTGTTAACATCCACTTACACAATAGTTTTCTCGTGCATTACACGGGTTAGCAACTAATAACCATTTTCTTTATGTTCTTTCTACTAAGATAAGTCTATGCCCTATGGTATTCTATTTGATTTTCATTGCTTTACTTTTCTGCAAATTATTCAATCCAATAGATTTGTGGATAAGCATCTTGTTTTTTTTTTTTTTTTTTTTTTGGATAGGAAAAGCATCTTGCTTTGTTTGGTAATTTGGTGCTTTTTTTTTTATTGTATAATTTTTTTTTTCACAAATTTGTTATTACATTGATATTTTGAGCTATATTTGTTTCTTTTTTATTTGTCTACGGTATTTGGATCTTGTTTCAATGAGTGGACCAATACCATTGGGTGTGTAAGTAAAACAACTTGAGTTTCTTCTTATAGTGTTATAATTTTTTCAATGATATGATTATGATTTAAAATGGTTTGGAGAGCTGCAAAGATATGTTTGATCCAAATTCCAAAAGGAGCAGCTATGCTAATTGTTACTTCCTATAAGATGCATTTAGATGTTATTTATGCTGCCACTTCCCCTATTGTTATATCACTGAAGTACTCTCTAGACTTATTATATTCATAAATGTTTTTGACTGATTTCTGTCTTTGAAAGGGACCCGAATAATGGTAGGTGGCTCCTTTGCAAATCAAATTCTTTTCGAAGCTACCGGCCAAATTCCACTTTGATGATAGAATATTGAAGGGTTGATTTGGAACCATTGTAATGTTTGAACAGTAGATCTCCCAGGCAATACTACCAAAAGAGTATAATCAGCCTAACTTATAGTTATCTAATCTAGAAGAAACTTGAAAGTCTCAAATTTTGGAAGCCTTGAACTATTTAGAATTGGTTTTCTAAAGGATCTTGTTGTTAGTCATGTGCTGTAACTTTAATGACTTAATTTTAAAAAGATTGCATTAAACGACTTCATTTTAAGAGGTCTGGCTATTTTGGTGCATTAGGTGTAGAACTGGTGGAAAAAGTAGAGGTAAAGGTAGAGGTGGAGATGGAGGAGTATGAAGCCTTTGAAAAGTTTGGAAACGACATCTGACCTTCTGGTATGATATCTTCCTTTTGTTTTTTATTTTAAAATATTTTATCCAGTTATTTAATCTATATATATATATATATATATATATAAACCAAAGCCTTTAAAATTCTCACAATTTTCCACATCATCATTTTAATTTATAATTTTTTTTAATTTTTAAAACTAAATAGTGAGAGAGTCCTAACAAGAGTCTCTCTCTCTTTTTTCCTTATCATTTTAATTTATAAAAAATTTTAATTTTTTAAACTAAATAGTGAGAGAGTCCTAATAGGAGTTTCTCTCTCTTTTTTCCTTAATCCTAATAGGAGTCTTTCTCTTTTTTTTTTTTTTTTTTTTTTTACGTGAGTCTTTTTTTTTTTTTAATCTAAAGTGAGCCCTTTTAAAAAAAATCCTAATTCTAACGTAAGTTTTTTAAAAAGTTAAAATTTTCGGTTTTACATTATATATAGATAATAACAATGATGTGGCAAGCTCTAAGAATATAAGAATGCAATTTGTAGATCTACTATCAAGATAACATAGATTAGATTGGTAGTGGATAGTAGATTTAATTGCAGTTGAGTATTATGTGAAGTTATCACTATAGAATAGCCCACGTCGGAATGTGTTATGTGAAACTAATGATATGAAAGAAAAAGAGTTTTTCTAAATCATTATATTGAAGAAATTAGTTATTTTCATTCATTTTCAAATATACATTTTTAAAATTTAAGTCATATATCTTTAAGTAAAATAAATACTTTTAATTTTTATTTAACTATCCCGTACATCGCACGGATTAGCGACTAGTTTTGATTAACTTTGCATTAGTTAATGGTTTAATGATTAATATAGATTTGTTGATATTGAGACTGAGGGAAAAAGAAAATGGGTTTTAAATCTTAATCTTAGGTCTCATATTCTTTTCATTGTTTAGGATTGAATTTAATTCTAAAGTGATGATTTCTCTCTCAATTGTCTATGCTTCTGAGGATGTGTTACGTCTTTGTCTAATTCTTTGGCTAGATTAAAAAAGTTTAGATAAATTATTGACTTTTTGTTTGATTTGGTTTTACAGATTTTTGTAGATTAGGTATTTTGTTATATATTTGCTTTTCATAGTGCTTATTAAAATTGCCTGTATTGGATATTGTATGATAGTAGTAATGTTTTTTAGAGACTGTTAATTATTGATTTTGTCCTTTTCAATGTTGGGCTATTTTGGGTTTTGCATGTAATGCTATTCTTAAAATTTTAGTTGATAATTTGTTTGAGTGATGAGGGGGGGAAATCAAATGTCTTGATTTGAATTATATAGAGAAGCAAGTATGGTTAAGCTATATATAGGTAAATCATTCCAAATTTTTGCAACATTCCCCGTTATAATGTTTTGAAGATAAAATGTTAAGGATAGTCTTTTTAAAATATATATATATATTATGCAAAGGGTCATAATTTACTGTTTCAGTTTTTTTTTTTAATAACATATATGATGAGTATTTTTGATATATGTTATGTATATTAAGCTAGTTTAGGGGTGATATTGTCAAATTTACATCTTGAGAACTTTGAAATCTTTGTGAATATGTAATTTTTATGTTTGTCTAATCTTGGCTTTTGAGTAAAATTTGATGGCCAAAATTGCACGATATTTGTCACAAATAAAAAGATATACGTTGCAACTAACAATGGCAAAATTGCTAATTGATGTACATCATTAAAATGTTGAATTTTGGTTAAAAGGTTGATATCAATCTAATTTTTAGCATCTTTCACAATTTTAAGTGAATACATGTAAATTTATTCAAATGTTAATTTTTATGCCTTACAGGGTTTTGAGGAATACATAAATTTAATTCTAGATGATGCTGGAAAAGTCAACATCAAGAGGAAGAGAAAAAAACTTTAGATGTGTTCATTTTCCTTTACTTTTAATCTCCCAAATGTGCATGCTTTGAACGTGGTACATCTATTTTATTATGGGTCGCTAACATCAAAAGAAATGTAGAGAGTAGATTCCTCTTAAGAGATGCAACACAATAGCCATCTCTCTCTCTCTCTCTCTCTCTAAATAGTGGAAAGTGATGATTTTAGCAATTGTCTAAATTTTCAATCCCATTAAGGTCTAGCATCTTTGTTTATTGGTAATGTTGGAATTTAGATACATCTTGGACATCAAGAATGATTAATATAATTTATGAAAGATATACGATTGAATGAGTATGGAGTTAAGTATATTTGTGTAATTAATTGTATTGGAGTGTACTTGTATCAGTTATATATTTTTTAAATATGATCTCATGCTCTTGGTTATCACAATATCTCAGTGCATGTGATAGATTTTATTACTTTGTAAGTGATAGATTTTATTGGTTTGGTATATATATTGATTTTTTTTTTCATATTAGGGAAGTTATCAATAGTTTTCCCATGCATCGCACGGGTTAGCGACTAGTTTAATATGAAAAGGAAGGTTTGTAAATTCTCCGTCTTTTTAAGTATTCATATTTTAGTAATTCTTTATTAAAACAAATTCCTTGGATAAAACATTTATACTTCTGTCATGATTTTTGGGTCCTAACATTTCTGTTTGGGTAGGAGAGTCAGGTTGTGGTTGGGCTTGGTGAACATTCGGGGTTGGTTGTGTAGTTTCTGTCGGGTAATAAGTTGTTTCTATCTGAGTTGGGGTTCTTCTAGTGTTTATAGGAGGAAGGAGTATAACTTGGGGAAGATTTTGGGGAGGTAAGGGCCTGAAATCAGAGAAAGGTGTCTTAGAGGAAAAGGAGCTTTTAGGGGTAAACATCGTAGGAGTTTTCCTGTCTGAAGAACTACTAGATCTAATAAGGCTGTAGGTTTGTCTGTCTTTTAACATCTCTCAATATTTTAAATAAATTAGTAAATTAGATTTTGAAAAAGATATAATAAATAAATTAATGGAAATATTTAATGTTAATAAAAAAGAGATAGATCAAGTTAATGGAAAGAAAGAACTAAAATCAACCAAACCAAATTTTTTTTTTAGAGAGTTTCAACATATGGTGTCCGATCCTGATAATATATGCAAAATTGGAAATGCATCAAAGGAATGGCATCTAAATCATTTGTCAACAATCCTTAAAGTTTCTTGAGGTATTCCATTTGGATATATGTGGACCATTAAAAACCTTGAGTATTTAATTATTATTTATTCATATGTGTTTTACTTAATAATAATAAGAGTGATAGATAAAGACTCGTCCTATTAAAAATAATTTTTGAACTTATAACATTATTTGGTAAATAGATGTCTTTGGGTGAATAGACGTACTCCTTGATGGAAGGAGTATAAATAGATAATCAACTTTAAATTTGAAGAGGTCACTAGTCTAACCTTTGAAAAAACATGTATTCTCCATCAAAGGGTTTCTAAGGAGAAGACTATAGACAAGAAAAATCCATTCGTAATTCTTCATCATGCAGTAAATTTTCCTCTTCAAATCATTTGAACAAAAATGATACAAGGAATGTTAATTTCTCCTGCTGTTTTAAGATATCTCACATTGGGTTGGGTTCATGGAAAGTATAGAAATTGCAAGTATGTTCAGATGATTAATTTCATGAAGCTCCTCTAAGAGGTGTTACTATGTAAAATTTTGAGCAAAGGATAACAAGTAACAACGAAGTTGTCCATATGGAACGTAAGTACCTGCTTCTCCAGTTCTACTTTGAGAACACAAACTGCATATATTTACAAGTTACAACAACAGTTTTGCCTTGACAACCCTAGGAATGCCTTTACAACTAAAAAAGAGTTGATCCTTTATAACCTTTTGGGTGTTTTTCATATTTTATTATTTATTCTTATGAGCACAAAGTATGTTGTACGTTTGTAATACACGTTATCTTTTTCTTTTTCTTTTTCCACTTTCGGACTACGGTAAGAATCCTTAAAGCCTAAAATCTTTTACTAAAAAGTAAAAACCTTTCAATTAGGCATTTAATTTATGATCTAATTTAACCTTGATATCTAGATTATCCAAACATAATGTGCTTGGATGTTTTTAAAATTAAGTAAGGAGGTGGGGAATAATTAGTCTTTTCATTTGTAATTTTGTTAATATGGTAAGAGTAAATTTGATAATTCATTTGGTTAAGCATTTTTATGCTCCACTATCCCTCCAAATCTCTCCAATTTGGAGGAATTAAAAATTAGAGGTTAGAAGTAGTTCAAATCCCTCCAAACTCCTCCAAATCCCTTCCCGTCCTTCCTTAAAAAACATCCAAACAAGGTAATTAAATTACTCCCCCTCCTTCCCCCCAACATCCAAACATAGCATTATTTTCTAAAAATTATTTGCTCCTCCCCACACCCCCCCCCCCCCCCAACAAAAAAAAGAAAAAGAAAAAAAAATCATTGTACAAGGTAAACTTGAAATATCTCCTATATCTTAAATATGTTTTAAACATCAGGAATAGTAAGTGAAAATAAATTTTTTTATTTTTTATTTTTATATAAGATAGAAATTATATTTTAGTCTTAATCTGAGTGTATATGTGTGTGAACTTTTTTCTTATAGACTTGAATCCTACCCCCCTCCCTTACAACACAAGAACTTTGTCCTTGTGGAGTGATCATCACGTTAATGGTGGGCTGTGTATGTGAAAATAATTAACCTTTTGAAGTGTTGAATTTCAAATAATTCCATACATAATAAATTTATTGTTAAATTTGATTGCTTTCCTAATGTAGTATTGTTATAAATATCTTAGGACATGTCAAATGATGGATTAGGGCATCCTAATGATAGGATCCTTTGCATACAGAAGTGGCTAAACTATGGACATAAGCAAAAGATTCTAAAACATGTGTTAAAATACTTTTAATAACTCGTACAAGAAAAAATGTTTATCAAAAAAACAAAAATCGTTGCAATAAAATATGTCTCATTGTAATAGTTGATGCTAGTTGTTGTAATAAAAATTTGAAATAATAGATGTTGGGAAACTTAGACCCTGATTGATAGAATTAACAAGTTTTAAACCCAAGTTGTTAATTAGATTTATTATGAATAAAACTTGTCAAAACAAACAAACAAACATCAATATTATGTCAAAATTATGCACAGCGAAAAATTAAATAAGACAAGATATAATGACCCAGAAAAACTAATGAAACAACTAGTTTCACAATAAAAAAACTTGGGGGGAAACCTTCCCAAAAAGCAATTCACTACAGTAAAGAGAAGTTTCAGATCTAGTACAAAACTTTTGTACCTAGACTCTACAATCCTCGTAGATGAACTTACAGCAAAAACCTTCTACCGCTTTAGAACTTCTAAACTCTTCAATATATGAACGCCACCCTTTTGCACGGATCCTAATACATGACTAACCAATGATGCACGGCTCCTAGTACGTGACTAACACACCAACTTGAAGAAGATGTTGGCTGCAAAGTTCTTCACTTCATCAACAATGAAGATCAAGAAGCATTTGGTTACAAAACCCTAAGGCGCAAAGACGCAGTAGCTTCTTTCAGAGAGAAGAAGGCATCAGTCACCTTTTGCATGTGTTCTCCTTGTATTTTCTTATGTGACGGCCTTTAAAATAAACCTTATATATGTCTAGGGTTATGAGAAAAGAAACCCTACACGAATACATAAGCATGGGCCGAATATTAGATCTGAAAATCTGAATTTCGTAATTCTCGATAGATAGTATCTGTCGAGCCTCGACCTCGATAGATAACTATCTATTGAGCAGCTGCTGAGATTTAATGAATCAGCACTTCTTCACTTATTACTGGGACAGATTTGCATGGCTTCATTTATAAATAATCTCATATAATTAAACAATTTAATTATTTATGATATGCCAATAAATTGGATTTTAGGGCATAAACCCCAACAATATCCCACTTGCTCTCAAAGACAATTTACCATATATCTGACACTTATCTCCCTTTAGTGTAATTTATAGTCACTCTAAGGCAAAGTTTGGAAACAAGTTTCAGTCAGATTTATTGTATAAATTATCTTTTCTACTACTACCCAAGTACTCATATCTCTCTAATGACATATTACTTACACTTAATGTGTATCTTCACCACCTAGGATGAACACATATCTTGAAGTCGAACTCTATGAATCACAATCAAACTACAAGTCAATATTTGTACATCTAGTATCAATCAAAACCTCACTTTTGTGGATAAGCATATAATTCCTAATTTTCCTAATATATTTGAGTATATGCTTTACTCCCACTAAATTAAGTAATCTTTGATTCAATTGATATTTGCTTACCATACCCACTACAAAATAGATATTTAGCCTAGTATATAGCATAGCATAAAGACTTCCTATTGATATGGTATTAGGAACCATCTTAATATGCTCTTCCTTTTATATGTCTTAGAACCATAGTCCTTTATAAAAGAACTTCAAAACTTAAAAAGAAAGAATCATTTCTTGAAGTATTACATGCTAAACTCGGCTAGAATTTAATTTATTTAAGTAGTTTGAGACAGACCCAATATCCTAATTTCTGAATTTTAACGAAGTTTAGTTCTTTGGATGTGATTAGTCTTTCCCAAGTACTTTATATCATACTGAACTAGACAACTAAAAATCCATTGATGATAATACTCAACATCATTCTAAATTATTAGAATGTCATCAACATACATTAAGAAATATATTATTCTACATAGCTTTACACACATTAGGCCTTTCAATACTTGATCAAAATCAAAAAATTTGATTTCTTGATCAAAGATGATATTTTATGACCTAGATGCTTGCATTAGTCCATAAATGGACTTTAAGCAACTTGCATACTAATCACTATTCTTTCTTTACTATGTACAAGTCTAGTTACATCATATAGATGTCTTCCTCAAGATTGCTACTAAAAGAAGCCTTCTTGATATCCATTGCCATATTTCATCCAAATGAAATATAATGGATAAGAGAATCTATGTTGATATCCATTGCTATATTTCATCCAAATGAAATATAATGGATATGAGAATCTAGATAGAGTCAAATTTGACTATTGGTAAAAAAATCTTTTCATAATCGAACCATTTCTTTCTGAATAAATCTTTTCACCACTAGTCTTGACTTTGAAGGTTTGCACCTTCAAATCTATCACTCTCATTTACTTGTAAACCTATTTGAAAACAATAGGCTTAATGCCTCTACAAGTTCTAGACTTTAAATAGAATCTAATTCTATTTACATAACCTTGATCTAGTAATCAATATTCATATCATCTATTGTCTTTATGTAGGGCCGAGGATCAAATTCATATCCTTATGGAATGACTTCAAAAGTTTATTCCAAAGTATGAATTTACTTAATAATTGATAATCCTCCCACTACGATATTGTACCGGTATACTAGCTATATATATATATATATATATATATATAGAATAATGTCTTGTGGTGTATCTAATACAACCATCTTATTTCTAAATGTATTTTATAGTTGTCTTTTAACAAATTCTGGCATTTTTCTTCTAGAACAACTATACATTTAGCCTTAAGATTATTTACATAGTCATCATCAAGAACTTTGTATTTGTACTTTACAAACATCTTGTATTCTTTATGACTATCAAAACAATCTTTTACAATTCCTTTTTGGATACCCAATATAAACACACATTTTTCTTCTTTTTTATTTCAATTTGTTAGACTTCCTTTCTAGCACAAGTGCTGAACATCTCCAAAAGTGGAAGTATTATATACTAGGTTTTCACCCAAACCACAATTTTACAAATGTCCTAGGAACAAACTTTTGAAATCAATTTTAGAAAATGTATAGTAATACATGGAGTATATTTCCAAAAGAAATAAGCGAATGGAAATACTTATTATGTACTTTACTATTTCTAAAAGAGTCTTATTCCTCCTTCATGTATGCACTGACTTAAAGAAGTCATTGAACTATACTCCTTTACAATAAAGGAATCCTAGATCATATTATTCTCTAAATAGAATTCATAGATTGAGAATTTAACAAAATAATGGTTTTAAAAGCCCATCTTTCACCAATCTTGAATACCATTTAGATTAATAAGATCTAGACATAAATACCACAACATACACTACCAAAGGATGGAAACTTTCTCTTTAAAAAGTAAAACATGTAAATTTCCATCTAGAAAATAATCATGGACTATGCTTAGTTTTACCAAAACGGAAACATTTTCCTTTTGGTCATGCTTTTGAGTATAATTTCCTTTTGGCAACTACTAGGGCAACTAGTTTGTCCAACTGTTTGGTATTATAACCTATCAGTTCAAGCTAAGAATTTGAATTAAATCATATTGATCCTAGCCTTAGCTTTTTGAATGTCTTCCGTTGTGTAGAACTCACTCATCAATTCAGATAACATAAAAAAAAATTTATTTACAAAAAAATCTGAATTAATCAAATGATTCTAACAAGGACTTGTGAATCATATCCAAATGAGATTAACATTTAATCTCTACATCTAAGAATCCAATTCATTTTAAAAAATATTTTCATAAAATGACATAGAATTTGAACTCCTTAAGCTTTTCTTGGCACTCAATATGATTCATACCAAACATCTCATTTAGACTTACTATAAAGTCTAAGTCTAGTTCTAACTCTTGCATCTCATGCTGTAGCACAATTGAGATAGAAGCTAATGCAACACTTTAGCATTCAATGGAGACTATGATTACATCATAAGCTATCTTCCATAAATGCATCATGCATAGGAAATTATGATAATGCTGAATCGAAACAGATATATGTATTTCAACTCCTTTAAGCATCATGTCCAATATTATTTCTTAGTTAATGTGATTTACTTAAAATAGTAGCTAGAGAACAAAATTATGACAACTTTATTTTGAGACTATAAACATAATTACAGGGACATTATATTTTGCATCCATAACTATATAGTATGAAACCCAAAAAATACTATACTAGGTGCAACGATAACCTAATCCCGCAATTAATATTCCTCGGAAGCGAGGTCATACCAATCACTATGATTAAGCGAGAATTATTCTCATTATTAATGCTACCATGGTAACTCTTTCCAAACAAAAATAATTTGTCGTTTTTCCTTTAGCCTCTAAGTAATAATGACATAGCTCATTTGGGAGGTTAACATTACACTTAGTCAAGTGTACACTATTATCTAGAATCATGTGTAGCCATATTTTATCTCCCTTTAAAGTGTTTAAAACCTGTAGTACCATGAAACAAAGCACCTTCTTTTAGGATCGCGAGGCATATGCGACAAGACGAGGTGCTTGTTCACACTACTTTAAATGGGTAAGTTCAATCTTGTAGTACTATGAAATAAATACCCTCCTTTGGGACCGCGAGACATATACGCCAAGACGAAGTGCTTGCCCATACTACTATAAACCGATAATGGAGGCCATGAGATCTAACCCTTGTATCTTTCTCCCACTAGAAATTTTAAAACAAGTGGATTGTTTTGAAATTATTGTGATCTAATCACAATTTTAACCCTACACATCAAATGTGTTTAATTGTTTAAATTCGATGTGATGTTACTAAGTCATGTCACAATAGCGTAACGAGCAGTCACGCAATCACAAAGAAGTTTAACCTGGTAATCCGTGAAATAAATATCCTCCACATGGAATGCAAGACTCGAAGTCAAGACAAGGTATCTATTCACATTACAATAAACTTAACAAAAGGGTTATTTCAGCACTCCCACTCATTATTTGGGTTTTTCTTGAATAATTGTGATTCCATCACAACTAATAACCTTGCACTTGATAAAGACTCTAATCTTATTTGAATCACTAACTAAAATGGAAGTTCTAAACTATTTAGGATTCCTTAAACTCTAATGAATCAAAAATTAGTTATATAGAACTCTACCCTTAACTTATTTGATTAAGAATTCTAATCTAATTAGAAACTATATACCTTTTAATTAAGCTTTAATCTCTTTAAAACTTCTAATTAAAATAAATTAAGGACTTTTAATCATAAAACAATTTAAGACTAAGAGTTCTATTTAACTAATATTTTTGATCTCATTAGGTCTTTTAGTTAGAACCATTTGTAATCTAATCACATATAGCGTTACACTTTAAATATATGAAAACACTTAGAAAAATTCAAAATTCTCAAGCTCGATCGATTCTCGATAGCTGTTCGATTGATCGAGATACAATCTTGCTGGCTCGACAACTTCCCGATAGCTAGTCGATCGACCGAGAAACAATCTTGCTGGCTAAATAGCTTCCCGATAGCTGGTCGATTAATCAAGAAATTTTCTGTAATCTCGATAGATGTTCGATCGATCGAGTCGCGTAAAATTTGAATTTTCCAAAATTTTTCTAAGACAGTTTTCAACCGTTTTTAATGAACAAACAACCATCAAATAAACATGATAGACAGAGAATGATATCAAAACTGAATTTCATTGATGTTATAGCCTTAAACTTCAATTTAACACACTTAAATTCAAATTTAAACAACATCATAACATCAATATCAGTTTTTATCAAACAATAATTTCAATGTCCATGCAGAAAATTGAATGCTTTATTTTCTAACACCATAAAATTATTATCTCTAATTCCAAAACTCACAAAACATGTTATACAGATTCGAAATTAAAGGCTGCTTTGATACCATTTGTTGGAAAAATACATGTTTGTATCGAATACAAAACATACGCAGTGGATAATTAACGGATCTACTTCATTCACAATCGATAACATGTACTATGTAAGTTTCAGAATTTAAGAACAAGAAAGCGTACCTTGATGCGGTGAAATTCAAAACCAAAAGATTAGAAGTACTTGGAAACACTTTTAATCTTCACTCCAATTCCACTTAATGCCCAAAAGTGTGGTTTTTCAATCAGTTTCCAAGGAGAGAATAGGAGAGTGTCCAATACTCACATACAAATCATTTCATTTCTTATATGATCTTAATGAAAGACCCTTATGAAAAGTCTTGTGAAATTCTATATGTTTCTCTCCTTATATATAACCGATTATCTAATTGGGCTAGCCTTTTAGGCCATTTCAATTAGGCTCTAGTGTGTGGCTTGGAGTGGGATCAAATAGGGAACAAATAAAACTTTAACTCCAATGAGTCTTGAGCTTTTTTGTTAACTCTTGACAAGTCCAAAGTTACCATTAATTATATTCAATACCACTATATGAATATAATTGCACTCTAGGCCTTATTAAAAAATTATATCCCAAGACTTTATTATACATGCAACTCCTTCATTAAAATATTCGTAGTAATACAAAGTCTTAAATATAGACTGCCACTTTGAAGATTAATGCATCTTAATCCTTGAGTACCTGCTTTAATCCTTTATGTTATTCATCATATATTTATGAAATCTAATTCTATAAATATATATTTTAGTAACTCCTTACTAAAGTAGTTGGGCCCAACACTCTGAATAACCAATCCCATTAAACTTATTTCAAGAGAATATTTTATATCTCCGTTAAGAGATTATGAATTCCATCTTGAGAATATATGTTCCATCAACACTAAATGCGGCTGCCCAATATATTAAGGTTTTGACCGTAACTTATAAATCTCATTCCTGTTATATCAAAGCAACCTACATCTTATGATCAGGTCCACTATTCTCTCAGGATTTTAGAGTTGATGTAAATAGAAGTCGTGAGATTTATTATTCATTTGACAGTCGTTAGGAGAATAATAAATCTCACAGCAGCTCAGTTCAATATGTCTTAACTCGTAAAACATATCAACATATCAACTAGAAGTCTTCACTTCCATGATCAAGGCAAATCATCTTAGTTGATATGTTATAGTCTTCGCAGATGAAACGCCAACTACGAACTACATTCCGAGTTTACAAAAAACTTGCAATTTATATCTTCTGTGACTTTTCACATAAATCGCATACTATGCATCTTATGAACTAAGATAATGTCTCATTAGTTCATTTATAAATAGTCTCATATAATTAAACAATTTAATTATTTATGGCATGCCAATAAATTGGATTTTAGGGCATAAACCCCAACATTGCATCATGTGAAGTTGTGATTTTCCATAGCATTTGGCTTTATTCCATGCCAAATTTGTTGTAATTTCATTCATTTATTTCCTTGTATTTTTGTAGGATTTTATGTATATGAGTTTAGTCTAGAGTTGGTAAATATTTTCTCAACTAGTGGAACTAGGGACTGACTTACAAGTAGCTCGAGATTGCGGCACCCATGAGTGATCATGTGAGGAGCACATGAGGTAGTTCAAAAGTATGCTACTACCAGGGTGTCTTAGCTTATTTTGTTGAAACAACTATGCATCTTTTTTCTTTCTCTATATATACATCTCTTTCCCACAAATTTTAACCAAGAAATTGAGGGTTTTACAAATTAGAAATACCCACCTTTAAGAGAGAGCTACTCATCCCTTAAGAGAGAATTCCTTGTAGTCTCTTTTCTTCCCTTTCCTAATTTACATACTTTGAAAGGAGATTCCACCCAAATACAACTCATACATAATCTGAGTGTTAAGAATGTTTTGGAGCTTAAAAGGCATTAGAGCTTGATCACATATTCAGAAGGTAGGCGTGGTGGTGCAATCGGGCAGTAGGGAAAGCTAGTAATGACAAAATTTGGAGTAGTCAGTTGGTAGCAAAAGCTTGGAGAGCTTAATTACAGTAGGTAGATTAGGCTTGGACGGTCTCCTTGATTATTCTTATACTCCAGCTTATTTACTAGTGAATCATTTCTGGCTTAGAGGGCCGCAGAGGGTTTTTACATCACGTTCTTTGGTTTTTCTCTTCAATAACACATCGGATGTTATCTTGGGTTTGATATTTTTTTCTCTACCACCTTTTACATTATAACATTGCAACTTTATGTTCATCCATGCAATTGTTTGGTAGTTCGGTTGATTAATCGGTTAATTACGTAAATTTTGCATTAATTATGATTAGCTTAAAATTAATTAAGCCGTAATTAAATTTTTGGGGCGGGGGAAGGTCTTAATAAGCATCTAGTAGTTAGACTAGTGCGCACTTTCACATCATAAGCAAAATGTTATTGGTAAATATTGTAATGCAAGTAAGTGTAGAACTTTGCATGACTTTTGTTGCGAAAATAAAGCAAAACTTTGATAAAAATTTCTTCTGAAGTAATTTTTAACATTTTATCAAAATAAAGTCATTTTTAACATTTTTTTTATATAAAAAAGTTTAAACAATACTCATTAAACAACAATATATATTAAAGGGTTCTAATTAATATTTCTTGTTATATTTTAAAAAAAAAAGTTTATCATTTGCCAACAGAGTTGGATAAAATGACTAAATCGACTAATTTTTACGAAGTGATGGATTAAATTGATAAAATTAAACCTTAAGAACTAATTTCATAATTGGAGTAAAAATTAATAGTCTAAATTAATTTTTGGCCTTAAAAATAACATAGTAGAAATATATGGTATCGAATCCTATAGCCAAATAAATCTCACTTGGCCAAACAAAACAAATGAATTTAACCCTCTATGTATAACCAAACAGTCCCGTTCCTTTATCACTCATTCACCACGTCAACACCATACCTCTCTCTCTCTCTCTCTCTCTCCTATTGCTACCAACCACCTTTCACTAATGGTCCATCCCATTTCCTCTCCTTCTTCTCCTTCACTGTTAACGTGGATGGCTTGAATTGCCACTGAAGCCCAAGCCCATTCTTGTAAGTCAGTCAAGGATGACAGTGTACAACTAGGAATGTATCTCCTAGTGTTGCCGACCTATGATATAAATATATATATATATATATATATATATATTAGGTTTGAGATGAAGGGCAGCCGTATAAGAGAGTTATTCCTAAAAGCCTAGCAGCAACTGCATAAGAAGAAGAATAGTGTTTTCTTGTCTTGTGGGTGAGAGAGAGTTAGGGTCTATTGGGATTTGGATTTCTAGAGAGTATTATTGTGCACTATTGTATCTCCCTATTTTTTATAGTGAAATTTCTCCGTCGTCCCCATGGAGGTATGCAGTTTGCCGAACCACGTAAATTCTTGTGTTCTTTGTATATGCTTGTTATTTAATTTCCACTTATTTACTATTATTGATTTGAGTCCTAGGGTGCTATCTGCACAACAAGCGGTATTAGAGCCAGGTTAGGATTCAATCCTTTGAATACAGTAAAGATGTCAAGCACAAAATATGATGTAGAAAAGTTTTGTAGTAAGGGAAATTTTTCACTTTGGCAAAGGCGGATGAAGGATCTCCTAATTCAACAAGGAGTTCACAAGGCCTTGCTTGGGAAGGAGAAGAAACCGGAAACAATGAAGGATGTAGAATGGGTAGAAATGGATGAGAAAGTAGCTAGCGCTATTCGTCTCAACCTAGGTGATGAGATCATTCACAACATCCTAGAAGCAAAGACCGCAAAGGAGGTCTGGGAAAAACTAGAAGGTCTTTATATGAGAAAGAATTTGACGAACAAGTTGTACATGAGGAAGCAACTGTATAGTTTGCATATGAAAGAGGGTTCAGATTTGTTGGAGCATCTCAACAAGTTTAACATGTTGAACACCCAACTGTCAAGTTTTGGGGTGAATTGTGAGGACGAAGATAAAGCGTTACTCTTATTAGCGTCGCTTCCTACTTCTTTTGATCATCTAGTGACTATGTTGATGTACGGAAAAGAGACTATAGTACTCGAGGAGGTGACTAGTGCTCTCTTGTCACACATAAAGATGAAGCAAGATGGTAATGGTTCTCAGGCTGATGGACTTATTGTAAAGTCTGAGTCGAGCAATAGGGGTAGAAGTAGGTCAAGAGGACGGAACTCCAACAAGAATAGATCACAGTCTAAATCGCATGCAAAGAAAGATGTAGAGTGCTTTTATTGTCACAAGAAAGGGCACTACAAGAATCAGTGTAAAGAGTTGAAAAAGCATTTAGAGGAGAAGAAGAATGGAAAGAAGCCCCTAGAATCAGCTAGTGTTGTTAAAGAAATATCAGATGACAGTGAAGTTGGTGCAGATCTACTTTCAGTTTTATCAAGTAATAATGTTCTATTGGAATCTTGGGTTTTAGATTCAGCATGCTCATATCATATGACTCCAAAGAAAGATTGGTTTGACACATATAAGCCTTACAACGGTGGTATGGTCCAAATTGGTAATGATGCTACATGCCCGATTATTGGAATTGGTACCGTGAAGATCAAGATGTTTGATGGAGTTGTGAGAGTTCTTAGTAATGTCAGACATGTTCCAGATCTTAGAAAGAATTTAATTTCTTTAGGAGTATTGGATGATTTGGGCTATTCTTACTCATCAAAGGGCGGAATCATGAAGATTACCAAAGGTGCTTTGATGATGATGAAGGGACAAAAAGTAAGCACACTTTATAGATTGATTGGGAACACAGTTGTAGGAAGAGTTGTAGTCACCACTCTGGTGGAGTCCAGCACTAACGACACAAAATTATGGCATATGTGACTTGGCCATATTGGTGAATGTGGTATGTTAGAGTTACACAAGAGAAATTTATCGAAAGGGGTGAAGACATGCAAGCTAGACTTCTACAAGTATTGTGTGCATAGGAAGCAGCATAGAGTCAGTTTCAAGACAGGCTCTCATACAAGTAAGGGTGTTCTTGATTACATTCATTCAGATGTTTGAGGTCTAGTATTAGTTTCTTCTCATAGCGGTGCTTAATATTTCGTTAGTTTCATTGATGATTACTCTAGAAAGGTATGGATTTATTTTATGAAGCATAAGTCTGATGTGTTTGGCATATTTAAAAAGTGGAAAGCATAGGTTGAAAATCAGACTGACAAGAAAATAAAATACCTTAGAACAGATAATGGACTAGAGTATAAAGATAAAGAATTCATAAGATTTTGTGAATTAGAAGGCATTACTCATCACTTCATAGTTAAAGGAACTCCACAGCAGAATGGGGTTGCAGAGAGAATGAACAGAACCTTAGTAGAAAGAGTCAAATGCATGAGATTGAATACAGGGTTGCCTAAGGTGTTCTAGGTAGAGGCAGTTAACACAGCAAGCTTCATTATTAATAGATCTCCATCATCAGCCATAGATTTCAAGATTCCAGAAGAGGTTTAATCAGGTATATCAGTTGATTATTCGAGTCTAAAAATCTTTGGTTGTCAAGCTTATGTGCATGTGCAGAGTGGAGAGCATTCTAAATTGGATTCGAAGTCAAGAAAATGCGTATTTCTTGGTTTTGAAAAAGGTGTTAAAGGCTACAGGCTTTGGGATCCAATCTCAAAGAAAACAGTGACTAGCAGAGATGTCATATTTGATGAAGCCTTTATGTTGAAATAGAATGAAGCAGAGACGTGATGATAGTCCGCAAGAGAAATTAACTGTTGAGGTGGAGTTTGACGAGAATAGTTCACCCAGTGACAAGGGTGATGCTAAGATTGATCCATAGCAGCAATAAGAAGAGCCTTATTCAATTGCTAAAGGTAGAGAGAAATGGGTTCACAAAGCACCACAGAGATATGGCTTTGAAGACATGGTTAGTTTTGCTCTCGTAACCAGTGGTGGAGATCCATTCACTTTCAAGGAGGCTACAAATAGGAAAGACAATGATAAATGGCTTGTAGCAATGTTAGAAGAGATGGAATCACTACAAAAGAATAAGACTTGGGAATTAGTGAAATTTTCCAAGGGAAAGAAGGCTATTGGTTGCAAGTGAATATTCCGTAAGAAAGAAGCATTGTCAGAAAAGGAAGGTGAAAAATTCAAGGCACGGTTGGTGGCTATGGGTTACTCACAGAGATAAGGAATTGATTATAATGAGATTTTTTCACCAGTTGTAAAGCACACCTCAATTCGAGTAATCCTAGGATTTGTGACAATGCATGACATGGATTTAAAGCAGCTAGATGTGAAGACCGCATTCCTCCATAGAGATTTAGAAGAAAAGATTTATATGCAATAGCCCGAAGGCTTCAAAGAACCTGGCAAGGAAGATTATGTTTGTCTATTGAAGAGATCATTATATGGCTTGAAGCAGTCTCCCAGGCAATGGTACAAACGGTTTGATTCATTCATGGTCACACATGAGTACATGCGCTGTGAGTATGACTGTTGTGTTTATTTTAGAGTACTTGCTGATGGCTCTTATATATTTCTTGTTCTATATGTTGATGACATGTTAGTAGCTGCAAAGAGTAAGCAAGAAATTGTGAAGTTGAAGTCTTTGTTGAGTAGTGAATTTGCCATGAAAGATCTTGGAGCTGCTAAGAAGATCCTTGGGATAGAAATTCACCGAGATAGAGGGGCTGGTAAATTATGGTTATCTCAAAAGGGATATCTTAAAAAGGTTAGAGAGGTTTAGTATGCTTGATGCAAAACCTGTTAGTACACCACTTTCTACCCATTTAAAATTGTCCTCACAGTTGTGTCCAAGTTCAAATGAGGAGTCAGAGTATATGTCTAAAGTGCCATATGCGAATGCAGTTGGGTGTCTCATGTATTTGATGGTGTGCACTAGGCTTGATATTTCTCATGCAGTCAGTGTGGTTAGTAATTATATGGCAGATCCAGGCAAAGAGCATTGGAATGCAGTAAAGTGGATCTTTAGATATCTTACAGGCACTCGTGATTTCGGTATCCTATTTGATCAGAGAGCTAGTACAGAAGCTGTGGGTTATGTGGATTCTGACTATGCAGGGGACCTTGATTCTAGAAAGTCCACGATAGGCTATGTGTTTAGGTTTGCTAGTGGCCCAATTTGTTGGAAGTCTACACTACAAGATGTAGTTGCTTTATCCACTACAGAAGCAGAATATATGGCGATGACAGAGGTAGGAAAAGAAGCCGTTTGGCTTAGTGGACTGGTTAATGAGCTTGGTTTCAAGCAAGATAGCATGGTGCTACATTGTGATAGTCAGAGTGCAATTCATTTGGCAAAGAATCAAGTATCATGCGAGAACAAAGCATATTGCTATGCGGTATCACAAGATTAAAGAATGGGTTTCGTCTGGTGATATTTCTTTGTCAAAGATTCTCACTAGTGAGAACGCCTCTGATATGTTAACAAGGCCAGTTCCAATAGACAAGTTCAAGCACTGCTTGGACTTGATTGGTGTTTGCAGCTTGTGAGCCCTTAAGGGCTAAGGTGGAGGCGATGGAGGAGTTTGCTTGTGTAGCTTGATCAATTCAAGCCAAGGTGGAGATTTGTTGACGTGGATGGCTTGAATTGCCACTGAAGCCCAAGCCCATTCTTGTAAGTCGGTCAAGGATGACCAAGTACAACTAGGAATATATCTCCTAGTGTTGCCGACCTATGATATATATATATATATATATATATTAGGTTTGAGATGAAGGGTAGCCGTATGAGAGAGTTATTCCTAAAAACCTAGCAGCAGCTGCATAAGAAGAAGAATAGTGTTTTCTTGTCTTGTGGGTGAGAGAGTTAGGGTGTATTGGGATTTGGATTTTTAGAGAGTATTATTGTGCACTCATGCATCTCCCTATTTTTTATAGTGAAATTTCTCCGTCGTCCCCGTGGAGGTAGGCAGTTTGTTAAACCACGTAAATTCTTGTGTTCTTTGTGTGTGCTTGTTATTTGATTTTCCACTTATTTACTATTATTGATTTGAGTCCTGGGGTGCTATTTGCACAACACTCACCAATCCCCCTCTCTTTTGTCTTCCAGCTTCACCTACTACTCTCGAGTGTTGTCATGGAGTGATAACATGAAGGATGGGTTTCTCATCCCATGCATTGACATTTGACAAACCCATCATTCATGCATGTTGCCATTCCTCAAAGGTGATCGAGTGGAGAAAGAGAGGGGATCAATGAGGAAAAGAAAAATTATGGGTTAACGGTGAGAGGTGGCTGGTACTTGGCAGCGACAAGAATAAGAGGCAACGACAAGAATAAGAGGCAACGATGTCGGTTTGTGGTTAGATTGTCACAGTTGGTGGATATTGGTAGAGGTTTTGGATTTCTTGGTTGCAAGAATAAAGCTAGATTTTTTTGTATTGTTACTAATACGTGAGATTTGTTTGGCCACAGGTTTGATTAATATCTCATATCATAGATGTTTTATTTTTAATTAATTAGATTCTTTTTTTTGGTAGAATATTTATTTAATTAGTTGGTGCTTTGTTATTGGAGAACCCGTTCGGCTGTTCATATTGTAGGAATCGTAGGATTAATGATTGCAAGTGAATGTGATATACTCCTATCCTCTCCTTTCATGCTTATCTCCCCCGTCCAAGTTTAGGATTAAAGTCATATAAGTAAGTATAGGGTTTCAATCTTAAGCTTACAAATTTGTTAATTTGACAAATGATTGTTAATTCTCTGAATAAAGGAGGGTCAACAACCAATAAATATTTTTGTAAATAGTCACAAGTCACAACAACTTCGTTACATAACATTAAAAGAACTGCAATGAGAATGATTCTAAAAATATTTACTCGAAGAAAAAAAATTTTAAAGAGAAAAGAGAGAGGTGGTTTGGGAGAAAGATATAAGTAGACTGGCAAAATTAGACTTGACTTGATAACCCAACTCAAATTCAAAGAAAAATACCTGACCTAAATTCAAGAGATTTGAGATAAAAACGGGTTGACCCTTGACTTGTGACCCGACTCATTTTTTAAACTTTTATATATATATATATATATATATATATTTTTTTTTATATATATATAAGCTAGCAAATCACTCCAAAATTTGAAACCTTGTAAAGATAACATGACGTCAAGGTAATGATTACGTTGAATCAAATAGCAACCACCAAATGACCACAATACACAAGGCAACCGGATTCAAATTAAATTAAACTTATAATATAAATTTTGATAGTAGTAGCCTAGATTGAAACATCTTTTTTTTAGAAATAGTTTCAACCTACATGCTAAAAGGCTTAGAGCATTAGTTTAAATCGATAAAGATACATGTACTTGATGCCCCACCCAAGAAAGAGACCCAAGCTCTAGTAGCCCTGCTAGATCCTCTAAATCATTCTTGCAAGAGGTCTGGACCCATTTTTCTCTGATCTTTCATAAAAGGATTCATTCTCTTCATAAAAAAGGAGGTAGAACCATTAAATATTTCTTTTTCAATTCGTCCCTGGAGTTAAATACCTCATTCAAGAATTGTTTTTAATCCAATCTACAGGAATCAATAGAAAAGTTAATTCCTGATAGAAATTTGATGCCTTTATTTTTGCCTACGCAAATAATTTTTTTTCCACAGGGGATCGTGATGTCTTCTAAGAAATTGCAGGTCTCTTTATTAGCCCTTATTTGTGGAGCACAATTTCGTGGAATGTAGGTAGTGGTTATGATTGGTTCGATAGAAAAGAAGGAATAGTGTGTATTTTTTGCAAATTTTTCTATAATAGAACTCATAAGATCTTTTTCATTGTTAGTCTCACTCTCATCTGCTATAAGTGAACCAGCATCTCTTTCACCATCATCAAGTAGAACAAAGTTAGTATTTGAGAGGATGAGAGTCGAATGAATGCGCCGCTGTCACCCTAGAATGCCAATAGAGTTTATAGGCACTTATTGTTCTTGTTTCCCCCCTTTATATGTTAAATTTATGGATTTTTTTTAATGTAAAAAACTTTTTAAAACCAAAACCATGTCATTTTTGGGAACTTAACGGTAAATTACCTAACTTTTATGGAGATGATATTATTAGTGAACTTTGAACTATATAAAATTAGGAATCTTTGTATTATTTAAATTTAGTTTTTTAGTTTTTTTTTTTTAATTTAGTATTTTTTTTGGTTCATTTATTTATTTTTATTTGCATGTGAAAACTATAGGTTGACTAGTAACCGAATCTACTTGCTCGTTTAGGATGACCCATGTTTGAAGTTTGAATTGAACCTGATTAACTTGACTCGAACCCACTTGCTAAGTCCAAAAATAAGGGAATATAATGAAAATAAAATAAAGATAAAGTTTAGCTACAAACTTAGTTGTAGTCTAAGCCTATATCTCTCACTCAAAAAATTAACATTGTTACATATTTTAAAATTTTAAATTGTTAAATTGCATTTTCTTTATGTTCATAATACACATGTAAAATTTCGTGTTAATCGAATGTTATTTACTATTCAATTCATAAACTTATTTTTTATGCATAATTTTAGACCACAAAAATTTGAAATTTAAATATTTGATTAATTATATAACTATTAATTTTTTCTCTTTTGGAAATTTTACTAGCATGAAGTATTTAAGAAGAAAATGTAATCCAATAGTAGATTTGTCAAAATTCACATCCAATAAAAATATATTGAGTAAAATTGTAGTCTTAGGCTACAACCAAGTTTGTAACTTGTTGGCTTCTCAAAAAAGAAAAAAAGTTTGTAACTTGTTGTCAAACTTTGTTCATAAAAGAATTGTTAAGTATTCACCCCCCCCCCCCCCCCTCTTTTTTCTTTACTTGAAAACATTTTTTATTTGGAAGTTTAGCATTAAGGAAATGAATGAAAATCATTACCCTATAAGTTCATTTTTAATCTTTCCAAAAAAAGCCAATAGATTACCTTTTAATAGATTTTTATTTGAATCCTCTATAATGCTCACTTTTCATAAAAATAGAAAGGACAAAGGTTTGCTGATACAACAATTAAAGAAACTATTTATGTATAATTTGAGTCATGTTATTTGTTTAAATAATACATATAGATGATCTTATTAATTTTTACTTAATTGGTTAAAAAAGAGGGGCACAAACGTGTTTGCAAAAAGTTTATAGATGTTCTACAAGTATTGGTTCATAAAATATTTGTAAAAATTTTTATGAGAAAAGTGAAAAGTAATTAATTTTTTAATAACTTCTTATATTTCTAATAAAAATGATGTTTAAACTTTTTTAAAATGGTTTATTAACCATTAGCTAAGTACACCGATTAACGGAACCCAATATTTAATTCATCTTCATTCTTATTTTCTTTTAATCTGGCCTTCTATAGTTCTATTACTAGAGTAATAAAGTTCCTTGTTTTTCTCTACCAAAAAAAAAAAAAAAAAGGTTCCTTGTTTTTAATATTTATTTTTCTTTTTAAATTCAAGACAGAACAGCTTGACTTCTTTATCAGCCTATGAGATGGACTTGTTATCAAACCGGCAAAACAAACTCAGCTTTCAGTAACCCCCATAGATATGTACATGTTTGCTGCAATTTCATCACGAAAAATGCACCTTCTCTGTTTCTTCAAGCAATTCCACTCTGTATTCCCTATCAATCCCTACCTGTAAACTTCTATTTTTTATTCAGTCTCATAAGTCTAAACTCTAAGAAACCTCCTCAACTACCACCCATACGACATTCCAACCATATACTCTTTCTTCATTTATACACCCTTTTCCTTCTCTTTGAGACAAAAACCCACAAGACCCATTTCCATTTTCTCCATTTCTGGTCTCAGAGATTGTATTGCAGTTAGCAAAATGAGGATTTGTATATGGGTTTTTCCTGTCCTTATCGTTTGTGGTCTTGTTTGTAGGATTAATGCTGACCAGACTGCGCGTACTGAGCGAATTTCAGGTGATTTTGCTTGTTTGAAGCTTTCTTGATTGATTTAAGTGGAATTCTAAGCTGTTCTCATGTGCTCAATTTATGCATTAGTTGTTTATGTTATCCATTGAAGTTTGTTGTCAGTGACATGGCAATTTGGTCCGGGCTTTTGTTGTTTCTATGTTTCTACTATAGGTTCAAGTGTTGAAACTTGGTAATTTTGCACTTCTGCTCTACTGGGATATTGGCATTTGTAATATGTAACGTTCGAAATGGGGTGTATGTATGATTGATTACATTGGCGATGTGTTAGTTCAACACTAGTTAGTGATATATCTTTGGGGGTTCTTGTTTAATGATCAGTGAGATTTATGGGCTTATGGAATATCTTTTCCTTTCAAATGGAACTGGTATTTCAGCTTAAATACGATTGTTCGTACCAGTATGATTGTATTTTTTTTTTTTTTAATTATTATTCAGTTTCAGTTATTAAAGATTAGATATTATTGACGGAAACTAGACCTTTGATTCTTGGGGAAAATTGAATTTGAGAAGCACGTTGCCTTAGAATGGTTTTCAGCAGCTTCCATTCTTAAACATTTCTGAGTTTGGTTTTTATAGTTATTACTATTTTTTTACTCATCAAAAGTCTTGAGAATCTGGTTAAGAATGAATGTCATGTACTAGATTTTTGCTTCATATCAGTCACACGTGTCATGATTATACACATTGGACTTCACTCTGCTGTTGGCAGAAGGTGATTTGGACCAAGGCGATTAGCAGAAGTGCATATTAGTTATAGGCAGATCCTTTAGTACTTTCTGCCTTCACTGACTAAGAAGAACACCATGTTTTCACACATGCTCATCGTATAGCTCATGGTATTAGTTAAGATTGAGATTAATTATTTGAGATGTGGTATGTTTGATTTTCCTTCAAAGCAGATTTCTAAGAAAAAGTTTGTTAACCCAACATTTTTTTTATTTTTATTTTTTGCTGAACTCATTAACAAATGATTGTGTCTTCACATTGTCGTCCAAGGTCTTAGATCAAACTGATCCATTGACTCAACTTATGAACCACTTCTAAATTCATGCACTGGACTGATAAATATTTAAGAGTAAAGATACAGAAATTTTATTTGAATTCTAGCTGCTGGACACGGTTTATAAGGGCGTACCAACTCTAATTTGATCAATTTCATGCTCCAGCACACTGGCCATGTTGCTTGATAAACCCAAAAACTGATACTTTTGAATGTGTATATTGTAGGCATACATAGCTTTTTTTCTGTTAGTCTTGATTGTAGAATGACTGGCAAATCGTGATTTGAGCTTATTTTGGTGAAGCATCCAAAAGAATAAGTCTAAATTTAGTAGAGCAGGTTGACTCAGTTGGACTTTGAAGCATGAATCTTAGCTTTGGTTGGTCTTCATGATGCAGGAAGTGCTGGTGATGTCTTGGATGATGATCCAACAGGAAGGTTGAAAGTTTATGTATATGAGCTTCCAAGCAAATACAACAAGAAGCTTCTTCAGAAGGACCCAAGATGTCTGAATCATATGTTTGCCGCCGAGATCTATATGCATAGGTTCCTCTTATCCAGTCCTGTTCGAACCCTCAACCCTGAAGAAGCGGATTGGTTTTATACCCCAATATACATCACTTGTGACCTTACACCAACTGGCTTGCCATTGCCCTTCAAGTCTCCACGGATGATGAGAAGTGCAATACAGCTCATCTCTTCAAAGTGGCCTTATTGGAATCGTACAGAAGGGGCTGATCACTTCTTTGTTGTGCCCCATGACTTTGGAGCCTGCTTTCATTATCAGGTTAGAAACTTTATTTGAATGGACCAAAGTTGTGGCTGGATATAAGTTTGCTATCTTTGTTGGGAATCCTCTCCAGGTTCATAATAGACTTGGAAGATAGATAAGCATTGTTGCGCTGGTCAAGTGAGAAATTATGCAAAATTATTTGATTGGATATAATATTCAACTTATTTTCTTAGTACTGTAGCTTAGGATATGTCATGTCAGCTTTGGGATCAATCTTCCACTTCCATTAGGTCATCAATCTTGTAGCCTAGACTTTGTCATTTCACAGAAAGGAAGGTGTCTGGATATCCCTTGGCTTTCTCAGTGAAACATTGAAATGTTTTTCTTTGAATTATGAATTAGAAAGGTGAAATGAAGCGTGAGGAAACCTACAATACTTATTTTAGAGAGGAAGAGACTGGTCATATTTATACTCATTTAAAAATAGATCAGTTATTGCATATTTCAAATCATCTAAGTAGTTTTCAACTCATTATGCCATGACCATAGCTGGGTTTACCATTGCTCTTGTTGGGGCTAGTTTGGCTTTGGTAACATGATATCAGGTTTTGTAGTGGGTATGCAAGATTATTGTTGTAACATAACAATCAAAACACACCTTTTCTTATATTTAAGGCCATGACTCCTCCCACTCCCCTTGCGGGGTAGACTGCTGTTATTTGCATGCAAAATCATCTTAAATTGCAGGATTGCACATGCTGATCATGATTAATGTAAGGTTCACTTCTGGTTTGTACTGTGTAGGAAGAGAAAGCTATTGAACGGGGCATTCTTCCATTACTCCAACGTGCTACATTGGTTCAGACTTTTGGACAACGGAACCATGTGTGCCTAAATGAGGGTTCAATCACTATTCCTCCATACGCTCCCCCTCAGAAAATGCAAGCACACTTGATTCCCCAAGAGACTCCACGGTCCATCTTTGTCTACTTCCGTGGCTTGTTCTATGATGTTAACAATGACCCCGAAGGTGGTTATTATGCTAGGTATGCTCACACTGAACTTTTACAAGTAATTTGTCACAATTGGGTCTGAAAACTTTGGTCAGGTGTACTTTCTTTATCAATGATAACCATTCTAAGCTACCTAAGTATTACAACAAATATGTGAGATATTCTTTTAAGAGTTCACAAAGAAATGGATTATTAGAATAAAAAGGGAATGGAATTTAAAGTGGCCTTGTTTTGGAGTAATATAAGGAATGGAAAGAATCAGTTTATAGCAACATTACCATTATGCCCTCCTCATATAAATTAAAATTTTTAATATTATTATATTATTAACGGCAATTTGAGAAGAAAATAATTTTCTTAACCAAATAAACATTTTAATTATGTTTATATTATATTATTATAATTTTTTTGAGAGAAATATATTATTATAATATTGTAATATAATATAAAATTTTATTTTTATGTATTGCCATCATAATTGTTTTTATTTAATGTAGTGATTTATATATATTATTTTTAATTGATATATTATAATATTTATTTTTATTTACTATAATATTATTTAATATAATAATGATGAGAACGAAGAGGGAGGATGTACTAATATGTGGAGGGGTATGTGAGAACGTATTATTGGAGTTTTAATATAAGGTTACTTAAATTTTTTTCCATTTTCTCCCAATCACCCCATTTATAGAGGGAATCAGTTTTGGCATTTTAAGAGAAGGGAATGGAATGGGCATTCCTTCCGGGTTGTAAATGAATTGACCTATTTATGAACAATTTAGGCTCGGCTTGGGAAAAAGCTTGTTTATGTTCATTTATTTAGCAAACAAGTCTAGCTCAAGCCTAGGTCTAGGGCTGTAATGGTTTTTATTTTTTTAATGCTATAAGAAGGCATGGTGTCCTAATCTCAAATGTGATAACCGTAAGTAGCATCTCTGAAGTTTTTGGGTCAATCATGTCCTGACGCTTTCGTTTAACTGTAGAGGTGCAAGGGCAGCAGTTTGGGAGAACTTCAAAGACAATGCACTTTTTGACATCTCAACTGACCATCCAACCACCTATTATGAAGACATGCAAAGAGCTATATTTTGTTTGTGCCCTCTGGGATGGGCTCCATGGAGTCCTAGGCTTGTTGAAGCAGTGGTATTTGGTTGTATTCCTATTATTATAGCAGACGATATTGTTTTACCCTTCGCTGATGCTATACCATGGGAAGAAATTGGAGTGTTTGTGGCAGAAGAAGATGTCCCTAACCTGGATACAATTCTTACATCTATACCACCAGAAGTGATTCTAAGGAAGCAGAGATTGCTTGCAAATCCTTCAATGAAATCGGCAATGATGTTCCCACAACCTACACAACCTGGAGATGCTTTCCATCAGATACTGAATGGACTGGCTCGCAAGTTGCCTCATAAAAAGAACATTTACTTAAAGTCTGGCGAAAAGCTTTTGAATTGGACTGCTGGACCTGTAGGGGACTTGAAACCTTGGTAATAGAAGTGGTTTAGCATTGTATTATGTTCACTGATTCTTCACAGTCCTGTGCTGTATCAAATTGAGAAAAGTGTTGACCTATTCCAGAAATATAATTTTTCCCTTTTTGGGAACTGTAATTTTGTAAAAATGGTACTTTCTGGAAATTCCTGAAGATAATGTGTATTTTGCCATGTCCAGCAGCTAATTCAAAATTTTGCATTTTGGTTTCAAGTACTGATTAATGATTGGTGGACAAATTTCTTGATAAGTTAAATGACTCGTTGATGTTATCAAAAAAAAAAAAAAATATGACTCGTTCATGGTCAAAACTTTTTAATCTCTGTTGCCTCATCAGTGTCATGTGACTTTTGGTACGCAATCCTCTATATTTCCAACAAAACAAATGGAGGGGATGTTGATGCAACAAGTTTGCAATGGCAAACACTGAGAAATTGTATATTTTGCATGAGCCAAATCATTTGCTATAAATTTTGTTCTTATAATCCTTTACTCTGTCGAAGTTGCATGCAGCTACTTAAGATGGCTGTCCCTTAAGTTATCACAAGGGTCGACTTAATGGGGTCAAGAAACATGACTCTTCTACTCTTTTTCTTTTTTTTCTTTTTTTTCTTTTTTTTTTTTTTTTTTTTTTTTTTTTCTTTGAGAAGAAGCAACCTGACTTATTGATCAGATAACTAGGGTCGGAATAGTTGGGTCAAGTAACTTAACATATTGATTAGGATAGGCCAAAACTAGCAGTTTTTCATACAATCTTAAATTGGCCATTTGACTTTTTACATGATTTTATAATAATAATTTTATAGAGTAGCCAAAAAAAAAAATTTATAGTGCAAAATTCTATTTTTCTTGTTAAGTTTCTATATTAAATAGCCCAAAAGGTTCAAGCGATAGTTTAAGTAATAATATTCTTTGTATCAAAAAGAAAAAAAGAATAATAATATCCTTTGTGATGTTTTATGTCGGTGGCTCAAATCTTAAAAATATGGTATTCATCATATCATTTTTAATAAGCATAACAGGTTGTATTTTTGACTCTGCCCAAGCCCAAAGAGTTCGATCGCGGGGCTAATCCCTTTAAAACCTTATAATTGGGAGATTCTAGCCTTTTGCCCTGACTGTGCAAAATATTTGGCATTATGCCCCTGTTTGGAAACTATACAGGGGCGTGCCCCTGTTTCGAAACTCGGCTTCAGAGTAATCGAGTTACTTTAATAACTCGATTACTCTGTGACCGAGTTCTAGGCAGGTTCTCGCCACATTGGCACTCCAGCGTGGCTTTTGGGCAATAAAATATTCCCGCGTAACTGTTAGGAACTCGGCAATACGGAAACCGAGTTATATGCAAGATAAATTGGGATTTTGAATGTAACGTCTCCAAAACAGTTTGTCTTCCTCCCTCACAAAAACCCTCAGCGCCCTCAGTCCGTTTTGTCTCCCACCCTCAATCCGTTCTGTCCATCCCTCAGTCCGTTCAAAGTTGATCCTTTCCGTTGTTCGCAGCTTCAACTTCTCTTATTTCCAAGTTCGTAGGCCGAAGCTCAACAGAAACCCACGCCGAAAACTATCACCATAACCCAATCCATCTTCAGAGGTCAACCCAATCCATCATCAGAGTTAAAGGATTAGAAGTGTATTAAGGTAATTTGTAAATGCTGAGTTCAATTTTTTTTTCCCCTTTGCATTTAATCTGAGTTAAGCGTGGGTTGTGCATGTACTCTGATTTCAGTGTGGGTTTGTCTCTGTTTCTCTATTCATTATTATTGTTGCCGTTTTAGCTTTGTTGGGTTTGGTTTTGAACTGGGTTTTGATGCATAACTAGGGCACAAAACCCAGGTGGCATGACAATGGTGTTCATTATTAGGGAAACTGTAACTGTAACTATATTTGGGCGTGACAATGGTTTTGAACTGGGTTTTAATTCATATAGTTTGAAATTGTAATTCATATAGTTTGAAACTGGGTTTTAATTCATATTTGGGCGTGACAATGGTAATTCATATAGTTTCGACAGAAGAAAAGAAAATGTAGTCTTTACCCTGGAACTATATTGTATTTGGGCGGGTCTATTTTGCTCTCTGAAAGTATGAGCTTTAAAATATAATTTTTCTAAATACTTATAATAAACTGACTAGCGTTCAAGTACATGTGATTGTATTGATTATTGGAGCAAAAATAGTTTGATCTTTTCTAATAATAATTCAATCCAGTCAAGTTCATGTGACTGATTGGTCGATGCAATGAAATGGTTAAATATAATTTGTAAAATCAAGGTAGAAAAACTTCAGATTTGTATCTAAGTTTATCAACATGATTGCATGCGTGTCAGATATGCAGCACCTGCCAAATATGGATCCTGGACCCGTGGTTGGTACACAGTTGACGCAACAGCTGGCTCATCGATCCACTGCGTTGTGGGAGACGCCTGCTGCCGGTGAGGTACGTAGTTGCAATGAACTTTGGACATGTTGAAATCATTTCTTTTTCTTGCTGTATGGTTCATTGATTACTTGTAAATAGATGTTGGAAATGGTATCATTTCTCTTTTGTTTTAGGCAGAATTTTATTTAATCCAATGAGAAAATGTTATGACGAGAATTTCATTAACAGCATCAAGTGTTATGACGAGGTATATTGAAACTATAATGTTAAACAAAATATTAAACATCAGTAGCGGCAAATGAAAAGGTATATTCAATGTCAATAGATTTCATTTAAAAGTTATATTGGAAATGATTTAGCAATAGCCTATACAAAAGCAAGTATTGGGGTCATTGATGTATCATCAATGATCAATTATATGTAGGTTTCAATTAATTCAACTAGTAAAATCTTTTGTAGTTGAATAAACGATTTGGCGTTTGATCTCTGTCTACACAAAAAATTTGATGTCTTAGTATGATAATAAAGAACAATTATCAGGAACAAACGTTATAGATTGAAATTGTCTCTATTTGACGTAGATCTAAGAGTTTAACTTCTCTATTAAAAAAAAAAAAGTTCAATGTGTTTAAGATTTTCTTACGATCAAGTTCAAGTGTGCGAGCATGTTTAAAAAAAAAAAATGCCCGCACACTTGAACTTAGTGTCTGTGACTAACTAAATAGACCATTATAGTTTTCATAGTATTGGCCTTGTCTAACTAAAAGCTAAAATAGATCAGACTGCGTGGACTAGACAACAGAAATTATTGTACTAGTAATCGATCAGTAGCAGCCAACAAAGTCTCTCGGTGGTCACAAAATTAGGACTGAGACATTGTAATAAATTGTCTGATTAAGAAACCCAAGTGCAGCTATACTCTACTCTTAAATATAAGTCCACCTTACGATTACCATTTTGGTTTTTAGATAAATAGTTCTAAATTTTGTCTCATTTAATTATTGTTTTTTTTATGGCACTAGTTTATAAACAATTCAACCTCTCTTCTATTCTCACCATTATTGCAGTCAGTCTAATGATCCCATGAGCTGCCTTTTGGAGAACCCTCAAAAAGCTTTCTCATTGCAAAACGCCTAAGCAACGACATAAAAAAATCAAATGCAAAACATATAATCCCACATGTTAATAAGCTTATATAATCATTCAACTAATTTAAATTTGGGGTTAATATTTAACAAATGGCATGTGGAATGGGAATAAAGTGAACTAGGAATTTCTATTCACAGAATCATGAGGGGGCTACTAATATAGGCATAGTGTGCATTATCAATTAACAAATGTAAAAAAGAAATGACACTTGACCCAATTTTTAATTAAGAAATAATTGTAATTTTATTAATTTTTTTAATGTACTGTACTGTCAATATTGTATTAAGCATTATAAGTTAAAAATTGGATCGATAACAAGTTAAATTTTGTGATTTCCTCATTTGATATTGATGAGGAAATTGAGAGGTAAAGGGGTAACAACTTTTAAAGCTCTTTTTACTTTTTAGACGTGACTTAGAAAGAGCAACATATTGACAATGGAGAATGAATTATTGTCATTTGAGAATGGAACCCACATTTGAGGCCTAAATTGGGACTTTATGCTACCATGTATAATGGTATAACCTAAACAGCCTGGAAAGTCCCTATGGACGGTGCTTTGCTGTGGGATATGGCTTGTCACCATTGCCAATGAAAATAATAAGCCACCGATACCACCACCGCCCTTGCATACATGCCCTAGCCCTCACACAATTACAAGTCAAACGTGTAATAGTTCTTGGATCTTGCTCCCAAGTTCCTAACCCTATAGCCACTCAGTTCACACACAAATAAGGCATACTAGAGATGTGATTGGAAGTTGAACATTCTATCCCATGTGGGATTTATTTTTTCTCATAAGATAGAGGAGATGGGATGGAGATGAATTTTGCCCATCCTATGTGTCATCTCATCTCGATTGTATCCCTAATATGACATCTTGTTTTGGTATTATTTTAAATTATTGATTCTCTTAAAAGTTTAATATATTGGAATATGATAAATTTAATTATTTAACTACACTGAGATAAAGATTTAACACTATTGTCCCAATGGATTTTTCCCATCAAAAAAAGGAACGGAACGGAACAAGACAAGACCCCATGGCTCTAAATTGCGTCACCTCAATCTCATCCCTACCTAACACGTGGATCTAGCTATGCCAATGTAATCACAATTCAAATGAGATTTTTGTTTAAAATTTGCTATATCACATGCTAGTTCACACATGCATAGACACATAAGATACACGGTCAACTTTTGTTGTGTAACATTCATAACATAGATATGAGATTGTTTAATAAAATTCTGACAGCTCGTTGTAAGTTTTGAGGGTGTGATTTCTTCTCCTATTTAACTGTGATTGCTTCAGAAAACTTAGGTGTGATATCGCAGTGTTTATATTTCTTTAATTTTGATCTTTTTACTTTTGTTTTTGGAGAATATTCTTCTATTTAATGTCATTGATCTTGAATTGATCCTATTTGCTATTCAGCTAGAGTGAATAACCGTTAATATCACAACTAACATATTGTAAAATGTTTGTAACTAACCAATTAGCCTACTGTTTATTGCATATTATTATTATGTAGCATTCTTATAGTTATTTTATGTGCAATATCGTAAGACAACGCTCTTTCGTGTGCAGGTAGTGCCAGGCGTGCTAAAGTGTAGACGCCGATCTTGTCAGTTACCCCAGCATGGGCAAGACCCACGGATTGCCCATTACATAGCTGAGGCGGGTTTCGAAGGGTTATTTAAGGTTCCAAACATGGAAGTTGATCACGCATTAATCACAGCTCTAGTCGAGCGATGGCGTCCGGAGACGCACACGTTTCACTTACCGCATGGAGAGATGGGTATCACCTTACAAGACATTGAGGTGATGCTAGGGGTTCCGATTGATGGGTTGCCGGTGACTGGGAGTGTCAAGTTAGAGTGGCCTCTATTGTGTCGTGATTTACTGGGTCATCGTCCTCCAGACCCAGTACCGCATCCCCATGAAAACATGTCTATCCTTGCTGGGGCGAGGTTAAGAGTCAGCTGGCTTAAGGAACAGTTTAGAGGTCCCATACCTGCGGATGCAGCTGACGAGGTAGTGCAGCAACATGCGCGCTATCACATACTAGTGTGGTTGGGGTCTATTTTGTTTATGGATAAGTCAGCAGACCGGGTGTCGGTCATGCCTCTACAGTTCCTGAACCCAATTAGCGATGCGAAGAGGTACAGTTGGGGCAGTGGAGCGTTAGCCTGGCTGTACAGGCACCTATGCAAGGCATCAGAGACGAAGGCGAAGCAGATTGGAGGAGCACTGATGTTGGTGCAGCTGTGGGCGTATTCGAGGTTCCCAGTTATATGCCCTGTTACGAGGCCGCCACAACCACCAGTGGAGGTAGGTCCCCTCGCGAGGAGGTATGTTATTTGATTAATACACTTGGTAGAATTGTCATGCCATTTGTCTTTCACCGTGTATGTGTCTATAAATTACCAAATTAGGATGGAATTTCAAGTTCTAGTCATTTTAGCACTATATGTGTTCTTCGCTCTTAGTATTTCTAATGGCCTTCCGAAAATTAGACTTGCCTTTTGATGAATAAACTTCAGGACACCGTGAACAATGTTGTCAACCAATTGATTAGCAACATTAGGAACAATATAGCCCTTGGATGGCCTAACAAAATTCAAGGCAATATTATTGTAGTAAGACTGTTTTTCAGAGCTTTTTACAAATATTGTCTTGAATGCGTTTCTGTTCGTGTGAGAGAGAAAGCCTGCAAGGGCTTTGTTCAGACATATTTGACCTTTATGACAATGACCTTTATGACATATTGTAGAGTCCACAATACAAACTATAATTCCATTAATTATATGGTTAATATAATTATATTGACAAATACCTTGAAGTGTACATTAACAAATACCTAAAGGTGCACTGTATACATTAACCGGATCCGAAATCAAATATAAAAATGGTCCTCATTCTTGCTGAGTAATGCACAGGCAACTTTGTGCAAAAAAATAAAAAATTCCAATTTGCCTAACCTCCAGCTCCAAGCAGATACCCTAAGTGTGCATTTGGATTTGGATGGAAATTATAAATTTTTTTACTAAGTCCCCGTCGAGGAGGACCAAGTAGAGTCCACAATCCTGACTATGGGTTAATGCAATAGACATGTACAAGGAGTCAAAATAAAATCTTGGACCCGAATCCATACTTTAACAACAATCCACATCGATTCTAGGCTTTTGGCCCTATATATATATATATATATATATATATTCCTACAGAAATGGCTTTTGCGAAGCATTTTACGCTTACGGCAGCATTGTTGTTTGATATTAAGTAATGGACATTGTCTGAAATTGTATGTTTACTAGATGGAAGGGGCCGAAGAGCACGACAGAGCATGCCACACATGTGCTAGCTGCGTATCGTGCGTCACTGTCGAGTATACGGGCACACCAGGTATTCTACCTCTTCATGTCATGATGATATAGTTCTCCCTAGTTTTGTTTTTCACTTGGTAGGGTTGTCAACTACTGCATGTGTATAGTTAATAATGTACAAACAGTTCGACTAGACCACGTATACAGGGAATTATTTACGAACCTTACAGAAGTTCAATACCGGACCAATCTTTATATTCATGTTTGTGGTTTTGATTCCACACATATTTGGAAGCGAGCCCTTAAAAATTGTCCCTCGCTGTCCATGTCAAATCCAATAAGATGGGGAAATAGGTCAAGAATGTCTTATGATTTTTAGTCCAGTGGTTCTTCAATGGTCTTGTACATATTTGCTTAGATTGAGGATTGACACAAATAAGTACGTGTTTGATTTGTTTTTTTTGTTGACCATTTGTTCAGGTTGTTTGGGAGCCGTATATTGATGTCCTAGACTCGCTGCCCCAATATTGCACTGCCGGCCGACACATATGGAGGGCCATTGTGCCGTTGATCTACTTCTGGATAGTAGAGGAGCATCATCCCGAACGTGTCTTTCGTCAGTTTGGGATGAAGCAAGCGCCACTGGAGATTGTGGATACATCGGTTGATCTCCATAGAATATCCCTCCAAGGTAAATTAGAGAGGACTTGGCCGCAAGAACATGCTGGCTACATTGAGCGATGGGCCCATAGAGGGGAACATGTTGCCGAGGCACCGATATTGGATGGGGACACGACGTACCTTGTTGCTTACATGGAGTCGTACCGAAGGATGACCAGACGGTACATTACACGAGAGTCGGTGTATTGGGATATGTTGGTAAGGCAACAATTCCATGCTTCTCGACCCATGGATCGACAATATATGTGTGTTGCTACATGCATTATGAAATTTATGTTTTATGGAGCCATTGAATCAATATTTTGACATTCATTGTAGAGAACATTTCATTTATTGTCACTAGATATGCATTTGTCGCAACCAATATGTACTGGTGTGCCATTTCAATTGCCATTTCATACAGACTCACTATATATATATGAATAAGGTGATCATAGTTTTCTGAACATAATGTAAAGTAACCAGAAATTAAAAGTTTGAACGTGACGCATTTATTTCACAGGTTGAGTCAAATGTTGCATCACTATTGCAATGCGAACCAGGATCTGAACTGTACAACCAGCTGCTACGTACGCTGGATCTTGTTGGAGAGTTGAGCCGAGTGCAATTGGAGAATGCACGTGCGGCGAGTGAGGCGAGCACACAGGCCATGGACCGTGGCGGGCGAGGTGCTGGGTCGGGAGGGCGTGGAGGCGCTGGATGTCGTAGAGGTGGTCGTGGCCCTGAGCCTGCGCCTGTACGCAATTCGGAGGATGAGCATGAGTTAGGTAACTTCCACCTCTACTACCTCCAATTCTTACTGACTTCCAATTCTAGTACTTTCAGTTGTAATTCATTTAGACGACATATTATTCTAGGAAAGTATATATTGTTTGGTAAGTGGTTTTCAAGGTTAATTTGCACTAAGATGGACGTAATTGTGGTATAATGAGTTACATGTTCTGCCAAACTTGTTTAATTAAAACTAAGCATATCGTTTGTAACTAGTGGGAATCAGCACTTTGTACCAAACTATTAATTTCAATTTTGCCTACAATTGAAAGAGAAATCTTAACTCATAAGATACAAAGTACTTGATTAAGGGTGGACATCCTACGAGGATTTGCTCTATACTCTTTTTTAGGATATGGTATGGTATCTATATTTTCTTTTCATACAGTAAAGGGGGAAAAATCTTATTCTTTAGTATCGATGCACATTTAATGCAGTGGAGATGAGTCCAGTCCGAGTGTCCAAGAAGAGAGAGGGAGAGCTGTTTGTTGTTTTACCCTATACAGGATGTGTATTACGGAATCGCATTTTATACGTAAAGGTTGTGTGTATTGTATTAGTAATAGTACTTTCAAATTTATAACGTAAAAAAAAAAAGAACAAACAAACAAAAACTTCAACGTTGTTTATCAGATACTGTTTTTTTTTTTTTTTTTTTTGTGTTGGATACCAATATGTCTGTACTGTCACTTTGCATTATAAGGTAACAAGTGCGATTATTTAGTGATCTTTAAAATATAGAGAATCTTAATCCCTACAAGCTTATTTGTATTCAATCTCGTTATATAAATCTTATTGACTCTTTATTTATCATCTTTATTTATTTTGTTTCTCCCAAGCAAAATATATATGTATCGAAATGTAAGACATGCATAGTTTCGTCATCTTCTTTATTTATTCTGACTCAATCCCTTGTTTCCATCTTAATAAATACAACTGTTCAGGTACAGATGATGAGGCGTTCGACGGCGATTGGGACATGTACATGGATGGCGCCGGGTCATCGCGATGCACGTCTGACGCGGCTGCCCAGCCATCCCACCCCGTTGGCCATGATGACAGTGCAGAACTCGGCACCCAAGCTCAAGCTGGCCCTCGATCGCCACTACCCACGCGGCTGTCTCCCCCAATGGTTAGTGGCTCTGCCCACGATGGTGGCTGTATATTTGTACCGACACCTGGCCGAACGACTCCACCTATAGTTCAGCCTGAGCCGACCCAAGAACCTTCACTTCCTAACCCTGACGAACTTGCTACACAGATTGAACAGATAGGGAGTGAAAATATTGAGCGGGTACCCGTGTTGCGAAGATCACTCCGCATTGACATACATCCCCCTGGTTGTAGGACCGGTGACGGTAAATACTATGCACTCCCTGTGAACTTAAAGTGAAAGAGTTTCTATTATGGAACTTTGATCTAAGAAGCATGCATGCATTCATATATGTGATGTAGAACTTAATCCAAATGTACATGCATATATAGCACAATTCTTGAGATTCTGTTCATTTAGGCTTCCATCCCTGGAATTGTTGCATTAATGTCAACCTCATAGGGGTTTCATTGTAAAAAAACAAGTCGGACTACATGCATCTAATACTATTAGGTTTTGTGAATTACTTGTGAATGACTATGGTTGTGTATATGATAGTTTTTCACAAACACGTGGGTCAGAAACACTGCTTTTAGCCCAAACAATAATAACAGCAAATGATATTAATAGTAATAATAATACACATCCCCGTACACGGTACAAACCATGGGCTGTCCCTCTTTAAACTCTGCTTTGGCTGTTAGGGAATGTGTGCATGCAAGTAATGTGCTCTACTTTCAATTTCAGGTAGGACGAGACTGGCCAAGGCAGCTGTGAGGAAACGAAAAGATCGCTGAGCTGTCCCAGTTGTGGAGGATGTGGGGGTAAAACCTTACCCAATATTTGTTGCAATTATATATTCTTTGTGCGGTTGTTGAGGTTTAGTTTTTGATAATTAACATGATGTTTGTAAAAAAACATCACGTTGATAGAGAAGTCGAAAACAATATTAGAAAGTTGAGATTTTGACTTGCTACAATGTCCAAATTGTTACTTTTAAGCAACTGAATTCACAATCATAGTACTCGTGTGTTTGGTTTAGGTTTCTGGGGTTTTGGGTTTGCTTTGGCCGTGTTGGTATGCCTATGGGCTCCATGGGGTGGCCGCGTGTCTTGCATTCGTGTTTTCTCCTTTGTTTGCGTGTTACCTCCGATGTTTTCTTGGTCATTAGCTATAAAGGAAGAACCCTTTGCCCATGTGTATATAATTATTTTTGACGAACAAATATGCACAACTGTGCCCACATGGCATTAAAGTGCAGCGGGTTTGTATAGCATATTTCGAGTAAAAGCAAGAAACTTAGTTTTCTTGAGGAAAGCCTGGTATGTGTCCTTTTTTCACCGTAGACTATTTCGAAGGGTTAAATTTGAAACAAATGAGGATGATTGGGGAGTAAATTGATGGTCATTGTAGGCAGGGTAATATGCTAAAGCTCTTGTTAAGAGGTTAACGATGAGAGGGACGATTGCATTTGTGTGTGGCAGAGCCTACTTGAATGTGATCGGAATTAGTCCTCTATTTGTCAATAACTTACAAAAATGAGTTTGGTTTACTTGTTAATTGTATTAATTACAATTGTGGCTCTTGATAGGTAATGAGGTATAGTGTTTGAGGCGGTTAGTATGGATAATGATTCTTGATTTGTTATGCACAACTGGTTTTCTAAGCTATATTGCTACCTATAGGCGTTAGGAATCCACTTGAGGCTATACACAGACACACAAATTATTTTACCTCCTCTTTCTTTACTTACTACCTTTTGCGTTAAGACTCAAAACTATATCATTGCATATGATGGGTCATTCCGTTGCTACAGTTGCAATCATCAGGTGCATAGACTGCAAAATATGAAATAATTCTTGATGACAATGTTTACATTGATTATGTAGCCTCTGAGTACAATTTTGATTCTGGGACAATCCAACATATGCGTAGATCATTCCAAAACACAGCCTTTGTTGAAGATGATCATCCCAAAACACAGCCAACGAAGGTAATTAATAAACTGTGGGTATTTTGCTAGTGGATAATATATTTTGTTTCTTGTAGTTCATTTTAAAGATATAAACCGTGGCTCTTTTGGTTGCTTGTGGAAAATATTTGCATTTTTTGTTTCTTGAATTGTTACCAACCATGCCTAACTAGTTTAGCCCAAATTCTTGATGTTTATATGTTAAGGATTTCCAACATATTCTGCTGATGCTATGTTGGTTCAAAAGAATGTTTGAAATTTTGGTGATGCTATTTATCTTTTACCAAATAATAATACTTATTTCTATTTGATCTTTAATTCGTCTTGGGCATTTCTATGTTATATAGATATGGTATTCATTTATTAACTTCTTTTCTACTTCGGCATTTCTCTATGTTATACAAATATGTTACTAATTTAGACAATAAAGCCAAATTTGTAGTTGGATTTGGGCACAACTGAGCTTACGAACAAGGGTTCGTTTATGCACTCGGTTTTAATTCCCCATTTATTTATGGAGTAATAACTAATAACTATGTCGGTATGATATCTTATTAGCAGGATAATATATTAGCCTTTGCTGCAATGAAGTTCAATGTCACTTGCCAGACATATGTCTTGAAGCATTCCATGAAGCATTGAAGCCAATTATGTTGCTGTTAATATGCTACTTTTCAGTATCAATGAATCACTGAATGTATTTCTTAGTTTTGATACTTGGTTAGTTTTCATGTACATTTACAAAAACTTTTACATGGATTTAGAGTACGCACCAAGAAGAATGTAATAAACTATGGTTATTCTTTTATTGATATTGGGTTGAGAATGTAATAAATTGTAATTGATTGTGTGCCCTTTATTTATAATTGTAAAACTTTTGTAAAGCTGAACAAGCAATTAATATAAGAACAGAATTATATATCTTCTTATTTAGTATCGATGCTACAATGAAGTTTGGGGATATTTAACCAAATACAGAATTACAGAAGCCTATTCACCAACTTCAACATTTCAAGGTCGATTGAGCATCTTTTGCATGTAACCACAAATTCTAAATAACCGTGAGGATAAGGTTCATTTCGGTTCCAATGTCCCATTCCAACTTTCTGGCATGCTTGAAAGTTCGGAATTTGAAACAGGGTGGTTCTCGCAACTACGTGTCGAAGCGTATTTCGGCAATTTCGAAGCCAATGTTTCCCATGTTCATCCTTTAAAACTTCCAAAAGGTTATCAATGCCACCCCGATTTGACTCACAAAGTAGCATGATTCCCTGTATATAAGTTGCAATAAACTTGCCACTTGGAAGAGCTTTTTCAATTAAATTTTTCCCTTCCTCGATTTCTTCATTCAAAAAGTATTGCCAGCTTCCCACTATCAGTAGCGCATCGGGATTTTCTGCTTCGTAACACTGGAAAAGTAGGGTTTTTTCTGCTTTCTTCAGTAGAGTTGGGTGATTAAAGAAAACAGGAAAAAAAAAACACTTAAATTAATAGAGTAGCTAATTTATATAGCGGGGAATAAATAAATACATACAACTTGAAATAAAGTTTTTGATACCTTAACTTAATGTTCCCTATGAGTGTTGCCGACTCTTTGCCTACTTTTGAAAAGATTTTAACCAATATCTCGTCAGGAAGATTTTTTTCGGTATTCATTTTTTGCTTGGATGTGAAACGTGAACAATGATTACGTATTTATACTAAAAACAGATTTTAAGGTTCATAGTATTGTATTAATTAATAATACACAATAATAATATGTTTACTCGAGTTCTGAGATACTATACATGAATTTGGGGTTGTACCTGGGTTCAGCATGAATTTATTTGTTGATATTGGTGAAAATATTAACTAGTACTCGGTCTTTGGAAAACGAGTAATACTTAAAAACTCGATAACCAGGTGGCCGAGTATTTTTGAGATTCAATCGAACTGGGTTTCCACCCATCGATTTGTATTTTAGGCCAAATGTCTCTGTAAGACTCGGTGGTATCGCGATCGGTCGCGAACCTCGGTCGTAGAGAAATCGAGTACTATGTAACGGCCCCATTCCTATTTAGGACCACCTTCTACTCGGCTTGCTAGGAAGCGAGTATGTAATCGAGTTTCGTGCTATTGATTTCATACTATACTACTCGGGTTTCGGAGTAGCGAGTAAGTCTCTTTTATTAGTCGATCAGTCGACGTCTATCTCGATCCATCGACCGAATGCATGACTGCAGCCAAACTTCTCTGTAAGACGTGATTGGTTCGCGATTGGTTTTCGATCGGTCAGCCAAAATACTCGGCTCTACTTCCATCGAGTACTATGTACTCGGTTTTGGAGGAAGCGAGTTCTGGGTCGAGGTAACCAACTGTATTGTATTATTGAGTTCCTACTATACTACTCGGGTTTGGGCGTACCGAGTTCTACCCTTTTATTATTTAGATCAGTCGTTGTCTAGCGCGATCCATCGAAGGAATGCATGACTGCACCCAAACTTCTCTGTAAGTCGCGAATGGTTGGAGATTGCTTCGCGATTGGTAGTTGATTGGTAACACAAAATACTCGGTTCTACTTTAATCGAGTATTATTTTATATTACCACCAACGTACTCGGTTCTCTTCAAAGCGAGTATTTGGAACTCGCCTAACCTGTAGTCGAGTATTTCTTGAACAAATGCAAATCTCGAAATTTTCAGAGTGCTTCCTTTTGAATAATTATCCTCAAACCTCTTGAACAAACACAAACTTCTCAATTACCAACTCGTCAGCCATCTCATCGAATTTATGAACTTGTGTCTCTTCGTTACGCGCCGTCTGCCTTTACTCGGTCTGTGACTCTTCTTCTTCTTCCTAAAACCCCAAGCGCCTGCCTATCAAAACCCTAGCCTTCCCATGTATCAGAACATTCTACTCTCTCACCCCCTCAAATCCCTAGCCGACCCCTCTAATTTATCTTCTTCTCAAACCCGTGGCTGCGCTTTGTTCTTTTTCTTCAGCTTTTAACCACCGAATCCAGTAGCAAGGTATATATGTTATATTGTAATGTTTTGTTACAAATGAAATGAATCCATACTTGTAGATTTTGTTTACTATATAACTCATTATCATGTTCATTGTTTAAATGTAATAGTAGACTTGTGTTTGTTTGTATTTTAGGCGAGTTTACAATAATTGGGTCTTGCTCGAAGATTTTGTTTCCAGTTTCTTTGTTTCTGTCATCTTAAAACAAAATAATTTTTCTTCCGTTTGTTTATTCTGTTAAATGATATATGATGTTTGTGGGTTTTTTCTTTGGCAATTCATTTTTTATTTATTTTTGTTTGTAGATAAAGGAGTTAACCACATATTACGTATTTGTGAGAAGCATGTTTCATTGAAAGGAGAAATAAGATAACGTTTGAAATAAGATAGTTAGAGGGGAATTGTTCTTATTTCTGCTTTAATCCAAACTTTAAAAGCTCGTATAACAAAAAAATAAAAATAAAAAGAAGGGAAATTGTATTTTCTCAATTAATAAAGTTTTTTCTTTCTTACAAATTTTTTATTGTATTTTTTTTTTATCTTACTTTGTTAGTTATGAATATGTTGTTATTTGTTATGCATTCAGAAGGGTTGCCCTTTATAAAAATACTCTCGTAACACTGATCCTAGTTTCCCATGGAAGCGGAACTGTATCACCCGCATACATGTATATAATTGCATAGTCAGATTTTGAAGAAAAAATACCAGAAAGAATTTTATAACCTGACAGCCCTTTACAACGGTGGATCTGAAAGTAGCGTGTATAATGACATTGCTTATAAACTGTAGAGTAATGCACCCACCACACTTGATGTGCACATTAGCCCCTCGACCAATAAGCTGTCTCAGGATCTTTAATGGCACGCTCGTGAGACAGCGTGCTGAGCATGTTGCTGGGAAACACATTCCATAGAAGCTCAGTCTGAATCACTGCATATCTTAGCATTCTTGGCTTAGGATTCACAGCATCATCGTCTTTTTTATATAATGTATTTAACCACATATTACATACAGTATACTAAACACCACTGCGCTTTCATCACCTGTTTTCCCTGGGTCTGCATTACTGAAGTCATCAATGCCACCACGTTTTGGTCTATGATTTCTTCATGCTTCTCAAGTTTTTCCTGTTTGTACCTAGGTTTAAATGAAATAATTGAAGATCGAGTTCCTACTGAAGCCGTAATTATTTTTTATTGTAGTTTCAGTGTAGATCTATTGATTTTAAATTTATTTTTCATTCTATAATTTTTCTTATAATTACTAAATGCCTTATGAATAATTTTTCTTGAAATTGGTCTAGATGGAAAGGGATGAGATGATTCCTATTGACATTAAGCGTGAAGGAAATGCCATTGCATTAGAAGATGAAGTTCATGAAGTAACAGGGGAATTGGCTGCACTTCCTCCGCCAAAGAAGGCTAAGACTGACTCTAAGAATAAGACAGATGTGAAGGTCTACAAGAGGAGGACTTCAACTGTTCCGCGTTGGCTTCAGCTGCTTCCGACAATGTCCAAAGCAATGTCTACCCACAGCAAGGACTGTGGAAAGGAACTTATTGCTTCTGGAGCAGATGGTCCTGGAGATTTGAAGCGCCATTTGGAGTTATGTCCAAGAAATTCTGAGGTGCCATTGGGCATTCCTGTGTCTACAATTGCAAACATAGGTAATGTTTTTTCTATTTATATGTTGGCTGAATGAGTTCTAAGTATTATGATGATTTTGTAAAAAGAAATTCTGATAATACAAATTTTTATCAAATTATACTTATCAAACAAAAATTATTATCAAATTATGAGAATACAAATTATTTGAACGCTGTACAATTTAAATCCCAATTTGAATGTTGTACAATTTACATTATTTGAATGTATGTCAAAAAGGTTATGGATTTCCCATATCATAAAAGGGTGTAGAGAAAACTAGAGAAAACGAAAACAATATGTATGTTAAATATTAATCATGCATATTCAAAATATAATTAGTTTATAGATTGTTGTGGCAGACTTGGTAGATAGTTGATCGTTAATGAGATTGCTTGTGAATTACTATGTGAATGACTTCCCATGTTTTTAATTGATGCATTGCTTCATTTGCTGGATTACCCACAGTTTTTACATTTCATATGAATGTATTTATGATGCACTATAATGGTATTTAATGTTTCATTAAATTTATTTGATGTAGAACTTGCACAATCACAATCACAATCACAATCACAATTGGAAGAGCTCACTGCAGATAAAATGACCATGAATATCAATAACGATGAGCACGAAGAAGACACCTCTGAGTCCAGAACCCTCAATCTCTTCAAATGAGCATGTTGCTTAGGTTTTCAGTGATGGCTTCTGTGGGGCTCAATAAGGCACTTGGATGGTCAATGCATCTGAGTGGGATGAAGGATGCTTTGATATGCCATGTAATCATTTTGGGTCACTATTTTATGGGAATGTACATAACTGTCTTTTAGTATCTTATGTGAAGTGTCAAACTAGACAATATTCTGCATGTGTGTTTTGTTTATGGAACTTTGACATATTACAGTTTCAGTGTAGTATGGAGGGTGTAACCTTTTGGACTAGTGATTTCTTTTGGGAAGTATTGATTAGTATTATTTGCTTTTGTTATTAATTTTATTTTATTACTTCATTTATGGTTGAATTCGGAATGTAGATGGTACTCGAGTTATCAGGTTATTCGAGTTACATACAATGTATAATTGAACAAGTTGTTCGGGTCATAATCAAGTACAAGTTGTGTTACAAGGTAATACTCGGCTATACTTCACATCACCTACTAATTAAACGGGTTAGCCGTGTCGTGTCAAGTAATCCATTTAATAAATAGGTCGTGTGAAGGATTCATACAGTAATGGTAGTGCCCACTTTCAGTGAGAGCAAGGATTGTTTTAATCCATACTTGTGTACAAATTTCATTCTACAGTTATGAATATTTAAATTACAGTAGATTCGAAATTGGTACAAAATTATATATAAAATTACAACAGCACAAGATAAATATGCGTAGATATTTTTTTTTTGGCATTTTTATTATAAAATGAACCATAATGTCATGATCTATACGTATAAATGTATAACTGAAACGTTTTTTTTTTTATTTAACTTTTTGTTCTGTTTCCCATAAAAGTTAAAATAAAAAGTAGATGAATATGTAAAAGTAAAATAAAATCCCACCGTTAAAACTACCCAAACTGAATGTTTAACCACTTGTACAAGAGCTGAATGCACAATTGCTTCTGATTGTGGAACAATATACGTAGCCAAAGTCCAAAAGTACTTGTTGGTATCCAAAGTCCGAAACAAGCACATGAGTCCGCATACCTATCCAATTTCAACAACAATACAAGCAATTATAGTGCAACAGTCCAAGATAGATTCCAAATTAAAGTTCAAAAGGGAAATGAAAATGCAATTCAACAACATTTCAGCCCATTTGGCATGCAAACTTGAGGCATAGCCAGCATAAAAACACGTCATTAGTATTACTTGATATAGGTATGCCAGAAGCTGGAGCCATAGTTTCGCCTTCATTTTGTGCCTCCTTGTCGTGTTGAATCATGAACTTCATCATCCCCCAGAACATGGGCCACCACATCACTGAGCATGTTAGTACTCAAGGTTGCAATCCTCCTTGCGTGGTCACGCTCCTCAATGGCAACGTCTAACTGATACCTCAACAGTCTGTTCCTAACGTCTCCATCGAAATAGCTAGGACCTTCGCTTTGAGACGTCTCCCCCGGGCTTGATGCCGAGTTCTGGGTAGGAGATGCGAACGATGGGGAAGCACCATACTGCACGTTCGAGCCATTACGTTGCAAGAACTCCGTGTATGCAGATTCTGCTTCCCGTCGATCTTTGAATGACCTGTGTTCGGCGTTTGCGAATTTATGAACTTGTCTACTTGCTTCTGCCCAATTGTCGTATATGCCAGGAGCACGACCAATGAAAACTACATAGTATCTACCACCCTAAAAGAGGAACATATAACAGCATTGTATGTGAAAAGAGCATAGGGTGTTGCTAGGGTTAGAACTTACCAAGTTTATAATTTGAGCTACTAGATAAAAACATGTACCATGTCGCTTTGCCAACAGCTGCCAGTGGACTACAACACCCTTGACGTTTGCTTCTTTCAAGATCTGATAAACATTTGCAAATTAAAGTTGCATAGTGGTAAATTGTCTAAGCACAAGTATAAAACATGTGGGCATGCTACCTGGGTTCAATGAAGGAGGCTTCTCTTCTCTGTTTCTGGCTGTTTTCTTCTGCTCATACACATCCAACTAAAAGAATGAAGGGAAGTTGCCCTTTATGAAGGGTATACTACTCGACTTCCCTGTGGTCGAGTATGCTAAGGCTATAATTGCACTGAACATATACAACTCGCCTGTGAGAAGAACGAGTTTCATAATTGCTGCTCCCCCACCTGTACTAGTCGAAGTAAATATTACTCGATTTTGTCAGAGCCGAGTCATATTAACCCCTGACTGACCGAGTACGGATCGTTAATGGCACTCGGCTTCTTAGTAGCCGAGTTAAAAGTACTCGATTTACCTAAATTCGAGTACTATTTGCATTTCCTCATTTTCCTTGGGACCACTAACCATTCGCCATGCACAAAATCCAGTTGCCTTCTGAACGTGGACCGGTCCCAGAGTTCAACTGTTGTGTTAGACCATCTACTGCCAGTTTCACGGGAGATTGACCAGGTCCATTTGTAAGCACAATTGTCTGTTCTCTACATTATCTCCGTTTTTTCAACATCATAATTTATAGGTAACTACTGAAAACAACTCGCCTGAACATTGCAAATTCTTCCAATGTTGTTCGAAGTCAATGATTGCAGTGAACGTAATAATGTGGTCTAATTGTAGCTAACATAAATTCTTTGAATGTTGTAGTGTTCAGTGGGGGTATCTGAACGTATTAATGTGCTATGTCTAAATGATAACACAAATTCTTTCAATGTTGTGGGTGTTTAATGGGGGTTATCTGAATATAATAATGTGGTACAATTTATGATAATGCAAATTATTTGAATGTTGTGGGTGTTCAATGGGGGGTATTTCAACATGAAAATAAATGTGGCATATGTTGTATGGCACGAATTAACTTTAACTTTTGCAATGCTTATGAATTCTGATTTGTTTAACAATATCCTACATGAAACCCAAACATGAAACCCAAACAATATCCTACATGGGGTTTTTTAGCACAATTTGCTTAGGTTTGTTTACCTACATGAACAGCGAAGTATAGGGAATATATAGTTAGCTTATGGTTGCACAATATTACACAGCATGCCTAAATTAATAATATTTCTGGTTCAGGTCCATTATGAGTCCGCATTACTTCTACGTTTACTATGACGGGGAAGCATATAGTAATGACTTGAATGGGCTATCATACCGAGGTCCAAACCACAAGAAGAAGCTTGTTGAAGTGAAACGTGGGATACGCATGACAAAATTGAAACGGAAGATAATGTCGACGTTGGGGTTACAGAAGGATTTTCATGACATTTCCATTGTATTTCGGGCTCCTCAGCAATTGGTGGGTACCCAAGTTTTCTACAATTCAATTCAGTTACAGTGCGACGATGATGTGTCAATCATGTGGGGAGTGATAAAGCGGGCACCGCAATTCATCGGTTCTGACTTGTATGTAACTATTGACACTATTGGGTTAAATGTTGACGGGGCTTCGCAGTGTGCCAATAGAGCTGGAGAGCAAGAATCGGTTCCTGTAACCATTGTGTACCCTTTAGTTACAACTGAGATGTCTTTGCCCTACAACATTCAACCAAGCAATGCGGTTGCTACAGACAATATTGAAGACGCTAAAGTGTTAGGGTCTATCCATCCCTGTGAGGGTCACGGGAATACTAATGGAAATGAACATAACCAAACCGACTTGGACGAGGCAATTGAAATGGATGACACTCGAGATGTGTACGAGGAGTTCATGGATAACGATGGAGCGGAGGACAATCCGGACTTTGCAGATGAAGTTGAAGTTGAAAACAATGTGGAAGCTTCCCCCAATCCGAACCCTAACCCCGAATGGTTCACGTCAAACACATGGGATAATATCCATGACCCATCACCTTCCCTAGAATCAGGTCTGATGTGTTGGCGACCAGGGGACGAACCAAGCAAGGGGATGCTATTCAAGAACAAAGCTGCGGTTCAGCATGCGTTAACCATGTTCTCTGTGGGGCTCAATAAGAAATATAAGTACATGAAGTCAGACCCCAGGAGACTGGTTGTAAAGTGTGTACACCATGCATGTCCCTGGTCAGTTCGAGCTATTTGTAGCAAAAGGAACAAGATGTGGATGATCACAACATGTAACGGTCCGCACAGTTGCTCATCACTCCAGGTGGATCATGACGGAAGGATGATGGATTCAAAGTTCATTGCCATCACACTTGAGTCGTATGTCCGAGAAGACATTTCAAGAACAATAGCAACCCTGCGCAGTCTTCTGCATGCGAAGCATGACCATTGGGCGTCTCACTATAAGGTTGGGATGCAAAGCAGAAGGCGGTTGCAGCCATCTATGGGGATTTCGATGAGTCATACGCAGAATTGCCTCGGTTTCTATCAGCGTTAAAAGATGCATATCCGACCACAGTGACACAGTTGAAGTGCGACAGCCGTGGGGTGCTGGGAACTTGCACATTTAACTGTGCCTTTTGGGCTTTTGGTCCGTGTATTGAAGGGTTCAAGCATTGTAGGCCGGTGATAAATATCGATGCAACGCACCTCTATGGCAAGTACAAGGGGAAGTTGTTGATAGCAATGGCAACGGACGCTAACAACGAGGTTTATCCGCTCGCGTTTGCCGTTGTTGAGAGTGAGAGCAAGGAGACATGGGGATGGTTCTTGGCATGCTTGACACGATTTGTTACAGACCGGACCAATCTTTGCATCATCTCTGACCGACATTCGGGGATAAAAGCATGCTTTGATGACACAAGTATGACTTGGTTGCAGCCCCCCAAGGCCCATCACCGGTACTGCCTCCGCCATGTAGCCAGCAATGTTAACACAAAATGGAAAATTCCGGAGTTGAAGAACTTGGTATGGAGGGCAGCAAGTGCGAATCAAATCAGAAAGTTTGAAGCCACCCTAGAATTAATTCGCAATGTCAAGCCGGCTGCACACAGGTACCTCGAAGCTGAAAACAAAGAAAAGTGGACACTTGCACACGACGGGGGGCGTCGATACAGAGCAATGACAACCAACCTATCAGAGTGCTTCAATGGAGTATTGAAAGGTGCACGCAGCTTGCCAATAACAGCAATGGTCAGGTTCACCTTCTTCAAAGTGAACTCGTACTTTGACGCCCGTCGTAATCTCACTCTAGATCAGTTGGAAGCGGGTCAAGAATGGTGCAAGTATGCCATGGACAAGTTCGAAAAAAATCAAACGAAAGCAAAGGACCATATGGTGACACGGATGTGCGCACAAGCGCGGTTATATCAGGTTGACACACCGGGTAATCCTCTGAGTAATAGGGGTGGACAACACACGCATAAGGTTGATCTTCGGGCTATGACCTGCACATGCGGGAAATGGTAAGCGTACAAGATCCCGTGTTCACACGTAATAGCAATTTGTGCTAAGTATAAGCATGATGCGCAACAGTTTATTGATCCTTGCTATAGTGTGACTCGTAGGTACCACAGCTACGAACCAGTATTCCAACCGTTGAAAGACAGATTAGCATGGCCGGAACCGGAAGAGACTAGAGTAGTGATGCCCAACCCGCGATTGATCCGGAACAAAGGTCGGCCAAAGTCGACACGAATCCGCAATGAGATGGATGAGGATGATAGGGAGTTGCCGAGCTCCCTCTGGATCGAGAATGGACCAAAGTCAAGATGTGGGTTGTGTCACCAAGAGGGGCACAACCGTAGAACATGTCCTACTCGAAATGTGGAGTCAACGAGCAGTGGAGTTGCATCGTAGGTAAAGCTTCCAATTTCTTATCAACTATTGTCATAGAAATTGTTACGTGACTTTTTACAACTTAGTAGTAGTAAATTGTTCTTTATTGCAATAGTAAGTAGTTCAGTCATGTCCTACTCATGTTAGTGTGAATGCATGGGTAATTTACATATGATGGTCATTGTAGGATCGTGAAGTGAGGTTGTTGTTCAATAGTTCTGTTACATCATTCATTGTAAGTGGTGATTGGGCTGAGCATTGTTTTGGCTATTTTGCTGGTTAATAACTTAGAGTATATGTCCAGTGTACATAACATATTTGAACTCGTTTACAGTAGGACCGACAGCCAAGGTGGATGGGTGATAATGGACGTACGGTGCGTAGCCAGAGGATGATCCCTACCACCTGATAAAGCACCCAAACGACAGCAGTTGAACAGGCATGTGACACATGGAAAACTGGGGAGTGGACATTTTTTGCTTGGAAGTTGATACTAATAGGGCACTTTGTTATGTACTTATGTCGGCATGCACTTTGTTAATGGCATTATTGTTTTGTATTAGATGGGGTAAGACTGTAAGCTGGTCAAGCGAACAATGCAGTTGTTTTGTATAATATTATTACTACCACTGCCTCTTGTGGGACGATGGTGATTTTCAGCTTCCAAAATGTGATGTATGATTTATTTAGAGTAGGCCCAATTTGAAAAGCAACTTTACTTATTGCAATATGCACAAGTGTGCACCCCCAGTGTAATATTAAAAATGAGCTGCAGCTGACAACAATTTCATGAGAAGTGTGTTTACTATATAACTCGATTTTAACATTATCGAGTAACGTATGAAAATACTCGAAAACATAGTACTCGAGTTATCTGGTTCGTCGATCGAACCCACCATCGACCCATCGAAAAATACAACTGTCCAGCCAAATTTCTCTGTAAAACTCGATAGGTAAGTTGATCGGTCGTCGATCGGTCAGATCTATAAAACTCGGGTTTATAAATAGCGAGTACTAGACTGCCGTAAATAAATATTGAGTTAGTACTCGGTTTTAAAGGAAGCGAGTTCTAATTAAATAACTCGATTCCGGCCTAGTCGAGTCCTGTGCCTCAGTCAACATTCCAGCGAAACTTCTCTGTAAAACTCGATAGGTTTTTGAGCGGTGTTGGATCAGTCTAATTTAAAACTCGGGTTCGGTGATAGCGAGTATTCAAACTCAGTTTTACAGAAAACGAGTTACAATTAAATAACTCGATTTCTTATTAGTCGAGTACTGTGGCTCACTGCCAATGGTATTTTGTTGGTCATTCACTCACACTCGGTACTTCTGAGGGCGAGTATGTTTATACTCGACTTTCGTTGAAGTGAGTTATGTACATTCTCCACCTTTAAGTTCTGTTTTTCTCTATTGTTTAACTGCTGCACTCGAGACCCCACTGAAGCACCGCGTCGATTGCCTTCGATTGTTCACACTCAAATCGACTTCCCGCGCTCCAAAGGTCGATCCTCAACTGTAGTAAGACTCTTTTACCTTGTTCAATTCAAATTTCTTAGAAAATTCTGCATGAATCTCCCTCTAAATTCTGAACTGGTTGTCTCTTTGGGGTTTTTCATGATTTTGGGTACTCAAGGTCTGCAATGGTGATGGGTATTTACGTGTGAAGCATGTTTCATATGCATGTGTATATAGTTAACTGCATAAACAGTAGCTGAACAACAAAGTCTGCATTAATTTCGGGTTCATGTGTTCATATGAAATTTGGGGATTTTATTGATGAGTAGTTTTGATGTGAGATATGTAATGAGTTGATTTTGTACATCTGTTGTTAATAGGTTGTGAACACTTAAATGCTTTGAAGTTTAATGGTTGTGAAAAACATGGAAATATTAGAGTTCATGTCTTGGTTTGAGCTAACATAAATTTTGATGAGTATGAGTAGTATATAGATTTGAATTGGTTTATGGGTTGTTGTGTATGCATGTTGGTGGCAGAACCCTCTATCGTTTATATTCAAATGTTTCGCATCTGGGTGTGCATGTTGGTTCACTAGTCACAGGTTGTTCTTCATGGAATATGGGTTTGTGTTGAATTCGGTATAATTACCTGAAATTGACTGCAGTCAAGTTATAAGTTTGATAGATTGGTAGTCACTGGTTCGACACCCGCTGCACAATGTGCAGTGTGGATTCACACAGGTATTCTTATAATGTGAGAAGCATGCGTCAGTGTTCGTATATTTCGAAGAAATTGATGAGTGTCAATGAATTCATTTGTGTTGAATCGGTATTGTATCCATGCATCATGTAATATTTTTCTCATGTCTCATGCATATGTACACTGTTTTTATGTGTCTCTAACATAGTTCTAAATATTGGTTTTGTTGTTCTGCTTTCATTCTTTGTCTATAGATCCTAGTTATGGCTCCGAAAAAGTCGAAAACCATTAAACCCAAAGCCAAAAGAGTGTCTACCTCCTCATCTGAGCCTGCAATTGCATTTGATGAAACAAGGTTTGAAACAATTACAAATGAGCAAAGGTTTCAGAACGTAATTCAGTATAGGAATATTTGGCCGGAACGACAAATCAATCTAGATGAATTACCTCTTTCTGTCCATAGGAATCTACAGTGTAGGAATTGGTTGTCTCTGTCTAAAGATTTACAAGCCCCTTCTATTGCCCTGATTAGGGAGTTCTATTCCAATCTCCATATTCGTTCTGATGATAATCTGAGTACTTGGATTCGAGGTCAAAGTTTTGTCATAACTAAGAATGTTGTATCCGATGCTCTTAATGTACCTCGTGTGTGTAGACCTACCTACCCATACTCAGAGCGTCCTCCTATATCAGATGTTATGACTCTTCTTTGCGGAAGATCAGTGACATGGGGATCTGACCCAAGAATTAACTCGAGTGAGTTAACAGAACTTAATTATATATTCTTTAGGATAGCTTGTCACAACATCTTCCCTATCTCCCATGTCTATACTATTCCTATAGAGAGGTGTTTCTTTTTGTACGCCCTCGTGACTGATGCCTCCATTTGTTTTCCTTCCCTTTTCATTCAAACGCTTACTGAGGCGCATAGGAGCAAGTGTAAGAAGCATGCTCTATTCTTTCCAGTTTTCATATATAGGGTTTTAAACTTTTTACAGTTACAAAACTATCCTTCCCTAAAGTTGATCCACATCACAGCCCCTATAGGAGCCACCTTTCTCAAACAGCGGAGTGCACAAAAGAAGAATGTTGGACCAAGTGTTGGTTCATCAAAAAGACCTCGAGTACATGGGGATGGAGATGTTCATGCAGAGGGAAGTCCTGTTGAGCCCACGACTGTTGTTGCTGACGATGGTGATGATGAGGTACACGTTGACAGCGCTACTGCGGACCCCACCGATGCTCCTCCTCTCTCTCTTCGTGCTATGATGGACACCTTTATGACAACTCAAGCAGCTCATGGACAGCTTTTAGATGGGCTCATTGCTGAGGTTGCTGCTTTGAGAGCGGATTTCTCAGAGTATAGGAATGCTTTTCCACCTCCTCCACCCTTCGACTCTTAATGATTGCCTTTCGCAATACATAACAGATGGGGGAAGTAGGGGTTGTAGCGTAGGGAGGACAGTAGTTTTTGTAGTTTCAGTTGAACAGAGTATATGAAAGTTATTTAATGTGCTCGTTGTAAGTTTTGTATGTTCACAAACATCTAGTTCGTCATCCGTAATTTGTATGTAGTTTATTCAAAACATTCTAACTTTCTATTTATTTCTATAAAATTTTTATTTGTAGCGGCAAACTAATTTTTAATAATTAATGAAGCATGTAGCGTGCATGTTATACAAATTTCAGATAAACTTTAGTGAAAAGATAATGTATTCTTCAAACTACCAAGAACGTGAGTCCCACATTATGTGTTTATGTTAATAAATTATTGATGGGTCATTTTGTTGAGTTATAATTTATATTAATGTAATTTGTGAGATGTAATTAATAGTTTTAACGTGGCTTGAGGCGGTTAGTACTTCGACAGCCCTTTACGGAAGAAATTGGATATGTTATGCACCTTTGTTTCTTATTATTAATAAGGATGAAATTACAAAAAATTCATATCATGTACTAATTCAATCAAATTGTTCTAGACTCAATTTAACTCAGGCATGCTTAAAACAAACAACGATATGAATGTTGGGGAACATTATAATGAAGTGGACAAATTGGACTAAACTAGACCAAATGGACCGAGTTGAACCAAATGGTTTGAATTGAACCAAAGCGGACCACATTCACCAAAGTGGACCTGTCTTGCATTCGAAGTGGTCCACATGGACTGGGATGTCAGCCACCAAATTGGACCTAATGGAGCAAAAGGCCAAATGGACTAAAGTGTACCCAAGGGACCGAAGTAGACTACAATGGACCAAAAAGAGCGAATGACCAAACTGGACCGAATGGGCCGAATTGACTTAAGTAGACCTAAGGGACTGAAGTGGTCAAAGTTGGAGGATGATGGATCTAATTGGACCGGATGACCAAAATTGAGACGATTGCATTCTTTGCCTACTTGTAGAGTAAATTAGATACATTATGGTTTTTTTTTTTTTTTTTGATGAGACAACAAAAGATATTAATAGTAATACACAATAAAATCGAGTTATTGTCCATGTGTTGATATTATGAGTGATGGAGTTGTACTCTTCAAGGTCAGCAAACATGGTTTTAATTTGATGATAATATGACCATATTCACAATGTATGACGACTTTTATATTGAAGTAGCCGCGAATTCGTGCAACTTGATTGTTACGGCGGCTAAGCCCAACGTTTGTGTTTTTTTCCATGATATAGATAAAAATATACGGCGGAAAAGCACATTTTAGTCTCGACATTTTCAGGCTATTCCCATTTTAGGCCCGATCTCCCTATTTTTACTGCTTTTAGTCCCTATCCCTATCGTGAAAAATGCTTCTAGTTGTGGAGGATGAGATTGCATCAGAAACGGCGAAAGCTAACGTGGCAAACGGTAGGAATAAATAATACTAAATTAATGTCCACGTGGCCTAAATTAATAATATTTAATGCCACGTCAGCATTTACATTAAATAAAATAATGTATTAATTTGGACTAACTAAAAAAGATTAAAAACTGAATTTCAAATTAAACCCAGATCTAAGTATGTCTTGAACAAGAACCACAAGAACATAAACACAGATCCTAGAACACAAGGGGCATGCTTTAGTTTCCCCACCTATTAACTAAAATCCAGCTGAATTTAATTTAGTCTTTTACTATCGTTGAGGACAGGGTGTTCTGTCAATTACGGGTTTCATTGTACCTTCTTTTAATCTATTTTTTGCAAATTGATTATGAATGAACCTTCAAGCAAATTAAACAAATATTATTATTATTGAATTATCCCGTGCATCACACAGGTTAGCGACTTGTTTATTGTAGGAACAATCATAAACTTCAATGATGGAGGGGGCCAAAACCCCAACAAAACATAAACTAAAAAAATAATTAATAAAACTTAACAATGATTAATTGAAAGCAATTACGAGAAAATTTTTATTCTCCCTCGCTATTAAGGTTATTTTCTGGTGGTAGAACTTATAACTGCTTCTTTCAAAACATAAATGGAGTAAACAACTATTAGCAAAATCTAAGAATTAAATTTCTATACATGCATTTTTATAAAATAATAATAATTAAAATAAATTTGCAAAAGTTATAATATGTGCATATTCAATCAATAATTTGATATAAAAATGCATATATACTAATAGTACAGAGAAGTTTGATATAAAAATGCACATGCTGCCCCATTACCATATATACTAATATTAACTAATTTGATATAAAAATAGACAGAGTTAAACTGAAAAAGTTTTGGACCATGGAAAGACGAAAACCGAAATCTTATTTAAAAAGAGCATCAATATTTTCTATCACGGGTTTTATTTAAATGTAACCAGTCCAAAACAAAATGAAGCTATAGTTACATTTAGACAGATGGAGGAAAAGTAGACACCAATTTCATATTGAAACTGGTGTGGTCCTAACATTCAGCTAGACACGTGACATTGGCAACAAGACGTATCCTGTGTGGATAGTGCTTTTCCAGCCTGCATTGACATGACAAGCCCTTTACTTTGGATTGTAATGCTGGGACCATGGAATGAGGTTATATATGCACCACAATGCCAAATCTTCTTTCTACTCCAGTAACTTCGTAGATTGTTTAAGCTATGAGTCGCAACGCCTCAACGTCAAATCGTAAAATGCGAAACAAGTTTCGGTCTACTTCAACATGTGTATCATCACAAATTCCAGCAGATCAACAACTACAGACATACACAAACCACTATGGAGGGAAATGGGTTGGACAGAAGAGAGATTTCATTAATATGCCAATATACACGTACGAGAGTCTTGGAAGCGTCGGGCACATCATGATCGGCAAACCTACAAAACTAAGTACAGATACCACCACCGCAACAGAGTTCACCGTAGCAGAACCACCATGGTCAACTCTATACGAGAAGAGGTGTGAGTTGGTGTATTGTCGATGGCACGGGTTACCAGTTCCGAAGGCACGCTCAGCTGAGTTACCTAGAGATGAACCTGCTAACATACTTGCTCGTCTTGAAAAAGAGAACAATCAAATGCAAAGGCGATTAGACCGTTTTCACGCAATCGAAAAAGCTAAGAAGCATCTAAAGGGGAAGGCGCAAGAGCGAGCCATGAAGTCTATTAATGAAATTAATGCAGTAGATGATGAAAGAGATCTTTCGGACTTTTCAGATTCAAGCAATGATGATTTTCAAAAATTTCTACCTACGAACATTAGACGTTGTTGTTAACACAAAATGTTGTTGTTAATGTCTGAATTACCATGATTATGTACGTTGAACTTTTGCAAATCTAAAGATTAACTGTTCATTACTTTTGGCTAAGTTTATATGAAATCAGTTTCTCATTTTTTTCCGTTCTGTTCTTTGTTGGTACACATGAAAATTTAATATGAAAGCACAGCCTTAGATTCAATACATACAGACTCATCCAAACCACACAAAGCAACCACTCTTTGATAGAAAAACCATATGGCTCCTAAAGCAAGGACACACAGTAGTATATAGAGTGTGGCCCAACTGGGACCATCACAATCGAAGTGTAGACACTCACATTTGTTCAAGATAATACTCCCTTCCACCATGCGTGACATGAAAATGGTAATGTATTACATTGCTACGTCAATAAGTTGCAATGTTTTTCAATGGATTGGCTAAGTGTATATGAAGTAACGTGCTCATTTTTTCCCTGCTGTTCTTTTGTTGCTACATATCATTATTGTGCTTTGGTTGGACAATATCCTCTGCTTTGTAAAAATGTTTTTTAATTACCTTAGATATGTTTATGTTTCCAATGGACATTGTCTGTGTTATACATTATGTTACCGACATAATGTCATCACCCAACTTAGATTTATTGCGCACTACTTGTATGAAAATTTAATAGATTCAATACATACAGACTCATCCAAACCACACATACCATGGGCTCATATGATTCAATAATACAAATAATTCATATCTGTGACACCGTGAGCCACTGTATCATATACCCATATCCGTGTAAGTTAAGAATGCTACTGTACTATTTTATATAGATATATTACATACAGACTCATCCAAACTATACTTGTAAGACTCATTCTTTCTTCTTCTTTATGTAGAAGAAACATTTTTCATAACAAATTTGTCTCTGACTTCATGTTTTGTGGGCAAATCATCTGAGGGATATGTTTGTATCATCTTCATCTAAGTCTATTATATTCTACCTGATGATCTTCCAATTTACATTTCTTGCTAGGTTGATGTTGAATCGCAGTGGCAGTCTTATCAAATATAAGAACATGTTAACTTGAATTTGCTTCATATCTGAAGACTAAAAAATAACCATAACAAATAGAATGGTATTCAAAGAAATCCTACCAACCATTACAAAACCCCAGCATGTTGTTATCAGCTTTTTACAATCCCACTTGCCAAATACCACTATAGGGAGTAGTGAGTGTAGCTATAGTGGATAGCTCAACACTGTTCAACCCTGACCACAACTACCCATCCACACTCACATGAAAACACAGAGCATCCCTTCAAAGTTTATGCTGTAGTTTTCATGTTGAATTGTATGGTACACTGATGTTTGCAGTGTTGCATATGCTGCTCAACAGGTTCGCACTGTTGAACCCTGTCTAGTCATATCACCTACACGCATGTCAATGCACAATTATGCATCATTTTGCAATGCACCGTTTTCAAGGATGCAGAGCATCACTGAAAATTTTTTTATGCTATATTTAACACAGCTCAGCATTGTCTCGTCAACGCATGTCAGATGAACCACAGGAATACTGAATAGTCTTCACGTGAATAAATACGTAACCTGCTTTGCAGTCTACATCACCAGCCCGCTACTGTAGCACAATTGTTAGATAGCCATATCAAACAACTGCCTGAACGAACCACATGCACCAACAGACGCCACTGTATAGCCAAGTCAAGTTCGCAATTTTGCATGTGCTCATTAACACCTCACTGATCAATGCACTATCGAGTCATATCATCTTTAATCACGTGAATACTTACCATTACATGTAGTCACATCCACGTGAATAAAGATGATATGACTCGAGAGTGCATTGATCAGTGAAGTGTTAAGGAGCATGAGGCCTAAATTGCGAACATCACGTGAATACTTACCCTTACATTTAGTATACTTGCCCTTGCGAAACTCCTATATAAACTCCCATTTACAACTACCCTTTCAAAACATCTACACACACCGAAGTCCCATTTACATCTACTCTTGCAAAACATCTACACATACGGATTTGAAGTCACGTTTTCCAATGTCGATGCGCAATTGGATGCTACCTCATTTTCCAGATAACTATAGGAGGGAGAGAAATTCCGACGAGAGGGAATACTATGCCGGACTGCGGCGGGAGTGGGACTTTCGTGTGAACGAGTCCAATGCTTTGCACGATGATCTTGTGAGAGTCGGAGCGCCTTTTGTCGATCGTATCTCGCTCACACTGCCACGCCGAAACATGCACCAATATGAGCGTGCAGTGACTACAATACAGAAAGAGAACAATCTTATGATACTTCGTAGGTCCAGGTATCACATGCTACAACTAGCGGAAGAGCTGGCCGCCGCAACGAACAGGCAACTCACTTCAACCGAACGTAACAATGTCCTCAACTACGAGGACTACCTGTCAGAATGAATGCCTATGTGGTGTGTGTCTTATGTCTACGGATTAATTTAATAATGTTAGTAGCGTTAGTGTTCGATATGCAATGCATGCATATTGGTTGCATCGTGTAAGAATATTTAAGTTTTCTATATTATGTCGTAGGTGCAGCAGCCGCAGCCAACAGAAAACACACTTCGACAGAATGTAATAATGTCCTCAACTACGGTGTCTGTGTCTGTGTGTCATCATATGCAATGGTGTCTGTGTGTTATGTCTGCAGTTACGTGTGTGTCTGTCTGTGTGTGTGTCTGTCTGTGTGCCTATATGGTGTCTATGTGTTATGTCTGCAGTGAAGTTAGTAATGTTAGTAGCGTTACTGTTCAATATGCAATGCATGCATATTGGTGGCATCGTGTAAGTTATTTTAAGTTTTCTCTGTTATGTTGTACGTGCTTATTGAACAATATTATGTGTGGGAGTATTAAACTTTTTTACGTTATGTGAGAATAATCTAGATTACGAATAACATGCATGCTCCTCATAACCAATAATAATGTTTACATAGTTCAGATGCAACAACAGTGACACACATACATATAAAACATAGTTAAGCAAAATAGTTCTCTAACAAAGTCTAATTACAGCACGACAGAATTACTCTTCATCTGACATCTCAACATCTGACTGATAAATGGGATCAGCAAGAAGTGATTGCATGAATTGTGCGTGCTCGTACCACCCTCCCTCCACTGACTCTCGAATCTCAACTTGGGTCCGATATCGATTAAGACGTATCTTCATTCGATTATTTTCTTCTCTTATGCGGTTCAATGCTTTACGGAGTTCCTCGATCATGTCTCTGGGCATCTGCGATGCAAGTCGCCGAGGCACTGGCAACTTATAACCAACCAACTCATCGTAAAACATTTCTTGTTCATGAAATAACCAAGCCCACTCCTGTCTCATGGTATTGTGAACGTAAGCACTATTTCGCAAATTCGGATTGATTGGATAGCTAAACTCATCTTCCAATACCTAGCAACGACCCATAGCAGTGAACACATCATGAGGCCTATAGAGTTGTCGGTTGCCAGAACTAGACATTAACGCTGAATACAATAACATCAAATGATCAAATTAACAGTGCCCATCAACTATTGGTAAATAATGTAATGCTGCATCAGATGGTGCACAACAAACACATTCATAAATTTGTGTACTATTACATGCTCAAAATGAAATACTAACACTCACATTTGACCATAAACATTAGACGTTGTTAATGTCTACACGTTGTGTACAATAAAAAATGTTGTTGTTAATTTCTGACCAATAATGTCTATGTACATTCAACTTCTGCAAATCTAAAGATTGACTATTCATTACTTATAGATTATTGTACTTCTCTTATAGCATCAAACAACACCAAACAACTAATATAACCCTAATCTACTCACATAACACTCATTCAAGACAATGCCTAAGTAACACAATAAAATTCTCTAAGTATTTCAAAGAAGAAAATGAGTTTCTCACCTGAAATGATAAAGAGATAACACCAACTTTCAGCAAAAAAATTCAGAAAAAGAGGAGAAGTTGATCTGAAAATGAAAAAGATAGTATAAAGTAATGTTGCATGAGAAGCTGATCTGGGAGTAAATAGCAGAACAACTCGATTACAAGAGATTCGAGTTACATTAATAACTCGATTTCCCACTCATCGGGTTCAGCTTCACGTGCAAACAGGAAATTTGACATCTTGCATATAACTCGGTTTCCGTATTGCCGAGTTCCTAACAGTTACGCGGGAATATTTTATTGCCCAAAAGCCACGCTGGAGTGCCAGTGTGGCGAGAACCTGCCTAGAACTCGGTCACAGAGTAATCGAGTTATTAAAGTAACTCGATTACTCTGAAGCCGAGTTTCGAAACAGGGACACGCCCTTGTATAGTTTCCAAACAGGGGCATAATGCCAAATATTTTGCACAGTCAGGGCAAAAGGCTAGAATTAGCAAACAAAAAGAAAAAAGAATATTCATATTATTCTTGCCGAAGCAAAAGGCTGCTAAGATCTTAACAATGTTCCATGTTCCGAGAATAAATTTGTATACAGAACTTAGATCCAAGCAGTACCCTGCGGTGCTGAGTTTTTATAAGTAAGCTGTTTGTTCCATGTTCCGAGATTAAGGGCTGTTTGTTCTGACCAAAAATGTTGTCTCTCTTAGCTAAGCTTCAATCCGTATTTATATTAAATTATTAATTTCTAGTAACAATATTAACAAATGCGGCCCCAACTACTCCTAGTCCAACCGTGCTTCTTTCTTTTCCGTACTTTCAATGACAAGTAGACTGCAGGACCCAATTTATGATGGATGGGTGTACCTGAAGGTCCCAAGTACATATTTTTCAAGTTAGAACAAGAGTTGAGACTGGCATATATGCCCCCCATTGGCACAAGCTCAACACTCTACATTATCCTATTTATGGAAAGCTTATATTAGAGATCTGAAGATCTAAACATGTTCAATTGAGTGAATCTACCACGAGGGACACTAAACACATTTGTGCTGCTCTTTAAACCGCACAGTTATGTGACAAATTAGGCTGGTGCTTCGAACAATACTCATAATTAATATCCAATTCAAACTTCCCTTTTGCAAATAGTTGATTTCAACCTCAAAAAATATATATGAATTTTTATTAATTCTATTGAGACTTTTTTTTTTTTGGGGGGGGGGGGGGGGGGGGGGAAGGGTTAAGTAGTCATTGTAATTTTATATGGGCATGATTAATATTGTAAACCTTATTTACTAAGAAACTACTTTTTGAAGGGCCTACATGAAGCCACTAAGTATGGGAATATACAGAGAAATTTACAAGCACTCCCTCAGCCTCAGGTAGGTTGAGCCATAATCGAGAGCCTAACTTTAATATTCTCTAAAATTTTATGTGGTGGGCAATAATAGTCTTTCAACCAAACAAATGTCATGTTGTCGTCTTGGAGAATTTGAACTCAAGATATACCCCCCACAACATGACCCAAAACCATTAGCGATGACTTTGGGTGGTGGCTAGTTGAGACCAATAATACAAAGTAGCATGGCAAATTTGGACTCGAACCATCAACTCACTAAAACTATATATATACATGAGTTGAGGGATTGGCTGGTAAAAAATGGGTCAACTTGAACTTGGTTCACTAAAGAGTGATCCAAACATATCAATAAGTTCAATATATATTTTATTGCTATTTATTATCTTTTATTCTTATAGGTCCTCATTTAATTAATTTTAAAATTTATCTAAGGTTAAATTACAACAACCTCACTTGAGATTTAAGAAAATGACACTTTTTCAGTCAAAAACTTTAGTCAAAATGACATTCAACCCCAATGGCCTACCTTGACTTAACATTATTTAATAGTATGAATTTTTTGTAGACTGACAGACTCCAGGTTAAACAAATCACTCCCATATTTCCCTTACTAACATAACCTTGGTAAGATGATTTCAAATTTTTTTGTTGATTTTGGTGCTTTTGTAGTTGTATATATATTAAAATGCTATGAAGATCAATTTTCTCTAAGGGTGCGTTTGGTTTAATGTAAATTGAATTCCGAGTGTAAAATGAATGTAGGGGAAAATAAATTCCTAAAAGAAAATTAAAATCTGGGCATTTGGGTGTGCAATGGAAAATAGTTCGAAAAACGATTTCTAGTGTTTGGTAACATTCTGAAAATGCTATTTTCCTACAAATTTTTCACTACAATTTTTTCACATTTTCTCAACCATTTTTTCAGCTTTCAAACAAATTTTATATTAGAAAATCCACCAGCACCCACACACCAGCACCCACAGAAAATCCACCACTATTCACACAAAACCCACCACCACACAACACAAAAACCACCAAAACCACCAAAACACCACCCCCCACACCACCACAACAACAACAACAAAAAAATCAGAGATCAAAGAGAGAAAGATTGAGAGATTGAGGGAAAGAGAGATAGATTGGGAAAGAGAGATCGGTCTTCAGCAGCGATGATGAGATCGGTCTTGGGTGGGTCGAGATCGAGATCGGTCTTGGGTGGATCAGGTATTGTAGAGGCTGGGTTTGATAGAAGTGTTTCACCGGTGACGTGGGAGCGACAGATCGGAGATGTTGGAGGTGAGATGGGCTTCGTCGGCATGAGGGAGAGTTTTGCCTTGGTGGATCGGGTACATGCAGAGCTCAAAGTGGGCGGAGGTAAGGTTGAGTGGACCAGGTACGGCGGCGCTGCTCGTTGGAGTGTGGGGGACCTCGAAGATGGGTATGGCGGCGCTGCGTCTCTCTCTCGTTGGTGCGTGGGGTAGAGCTCAATGGAGATGGGTTTCGGACCCCTGTGCTTTTTCTTCTCTCCCTCTCTCCCTCTCTCTCTCTCTTTGTCTGTGAGGGTTGGAAACCATTTGAAGGTAAAATGAGAGAGTAATTGATTTTACGGCTGAAGTGGCTGATTTTACAGTCAACGTGTAATTAGTTTTCCAGTTGACCAAATTTTCCGTTAGAGCCAAACACGCACAAGGGTGTAAAAGTAATTCCTGAAAATGAATGTAGCTGAAACAAACGCACCCTGAATGTAAGACTTCTCCTTTAATTGAGTGTAATAAATTGTGTTAATCTTGTGACTTGAATATGCTGAGTTACAATGTTCTTAGCTTCATTTGGATATAATTTGTTGAAGTTATTTTGATTTTTAATAGTTGAAAGGAGCTTTAATTGTTGATATTTTTATGACTTTTCATGTTACTAATTAATCAATCAATCATTCCAACAAAAAAAATTCAAACAGTCTACTTTTAATGTCAAAAAAAACCAAGAAGGGGGGAGCCGGGAGGTACTTAAGGATCAACCAAGCCCGTCATGGGTCTTGGATGGGTCGTTCAAGTTTAGATAATTTTGACCCAAATCTCATTAGGTTGAACTCAAACCCTACCTGCTGACTCATTATTCCTGTTAGAATCGTACTAGCATTAATACATTATTATACAGAAACAGAACAGAACAAACTTTCTTTCTCTTTCTAAGTTTCAACTTTAGGTCTTACGTGCGTAGTCACATCCATTCTTCAAAGAACTCTTGTACTATTCTGTCTTCGTCTTTTTATCCAACAAAAAATAGTGTCTTCTTCTGCCCCTGATATAAATCCTTCAAATTTTTACACTCTTGTAAAACTTGGTGAGGCATGCCTCAATTTTAGAGATTGAAAATGCAATATAAAGTTATTATAAGTAGTTAGAGTTCTCTTATAATTAAATTGAGGCATGCTCGGTTAAAGGACAAGCTAGGTTTTCAAAGAAAAGAATATACTTATATACGAAACAAACAATTCTTAGTTTCTTACATGAGTCATTTCCTTTGGTATATGAAAGCTAATATAAAATTACTATAACTTGAGATTAAATGTTTCATTTTCCAAAATTACTATAATTTCTCTTTCTCTGTCCTTCTCCCCCTCCCCCCCCCCCCCCCCCCCCCTTTTTCAAATGTTCTAGTTCCTAATTTTTCCACCTGTCAAGATCATGTATCTGCCTCAACAAAATTGTTAATTAATTAATATATATATATATATATATATATAATGCATTCACATCCTCACTAGTCCTATTTAGAGTAACAACACTTGTTCTTATCCTACCACAGAAGTGCAAGAGTTTTTTTCTCCCTTTTTAATGTTAAAAACTTAAAATCTTCTTTCAAGGTCTTAAGAGAATACTAATATCTAAATACAAGTAATAAAATCTTAATGCAAATAGAAGGGATTACATATCAAGTTCAAATTATAATTTTCTTTTTGAAGTAATTGTCAACATAATTATTTTTCTTTTTCTTTTTTTGTTTTTAGTGAACCTATCAAAATATTAATTGGCACCCAATAAAATGGTGACGGGTCCCATAAAAAAAATTGGTGACCGAGAGTGACCAGGGCGAGCTGAAGGTACGAGGCAAATAGGCAACCACCTAGGTCTAACTATGAAAAAAGATCCCTAAATTTTAACAAATAGACATATCTATGTACTAATAAGAGTATTAATTAAACTCCAAATATTAGCTAATAAATAATAATAATAATTTTTTTTTATCAAAGAAAAACCCAGAAAGAGAAGATTATTTCTATTGGATGTGGCAATGACCGTTGAGTTTTCTCAATTTTAGCGTAGAATTCATTAATATCCCACACAAATATTGTTTGTAATATCATCTATAAAAATATATTTTAAATGAAGAAAATATATCAAAAGTTAAAAAAAAAATTTATTAATATTTAAAATATAAGAATAGTCTTCATTTAATGTAGCTCTCTTAGGCCCCACAATACTTAAGTCAGCCATTTGAGTGACTCTATGTGTTTTGGAATAATTTATTCAACTTTTTATTAAAAAATTTATTAAAAATGTGTTAAAATATATTTATATCTTAAAAAAATTTAAAAAAAATTAAAAAATTATACCTGAAAGATAAAAGCTAGCCGACTGTAAACGGATAATAAAGTTGCAAAATTAGCAGCTTTATCTGATTTTATAGAAAGAAATTACGAGGTCAGCAATGAGATGAGAGTCACATGTACAAAAAGTCACAAAAACAAAACAAAACTCACCAAATGTTCCCACCTTATTAACATTAAGAGCCACCTCTCACAATCTCTACCTGCCCGTTTGGTCAAATAGAGAGCTGATTTTGCTGACACGGATCAAGGGGTAAAACTTGAACCAACCAAAGCAAGCAAAAAACCATATATAGTCCCAGGTACGTGTCCACTATCATCGTTTGTATCATAGCGTTATTATAAACACACGCAAAAACCTCTCTCTCTCTCTCTCTCTCTCTCTCACCTTCACCTACCCTCTGTGTCTGTGTTGCGTTTGATCCCCCCATGGCTACTATTTCCAGGCTCTCAACTCCGAGCCATGCCGCCTCTGTACCCTCTACGTTGAAACCCAGATCTGCACAGCCTAAGATCTTGATTGGTTTCTACAGGAGCAGTGATTTCAACGCCAAAGTTTCATCTTCCAAATTAGCCGTGAGGAGCAACCCAGCTTTGAGGGGCCCTTTGGTGTATGTTTTCTCTTTTACTTGTTATTTTCTTAGTAATATTGTTATCGTGAGTTCTTTGTGCATCTCTTTGTGGCGATTGTGATTTGAAACTTTTATTATGGTAATGATCTGATTTGCAATCATATTGTGCATATTTTGCAATTTGAGAGTCACCCATTTTTTTTCAATTCATTTTTTCAAGGGAAAATGAGTTGGGATCTTTGATTTACTATTAGAACAAAAGAGGCTTCTTTGTTATTCTCCTGAAAGGTGACATTTTTAAGACATACTAAGAGTGACAATCTCCATCTGTTTGTTTAATGTCTCAAACTTTCAACGTGCACTCTATTTGTGGACTGGTTGCTCTTCTGGTTCAAAAAATTTATAAATATTGATTTCCTTAAGTTCTCAGAGAATTGTGAATGATTACCTGCTTACGATGCATAATCTGTACCATTCAAAATGCATCATTTGTAAGACTTAATTCTGTATGCGCTCATGGTTCTTGATTACTAGATATCATCCAAATATTTAAACTCAGCGTTACATAATATTTTGACATTAATTCTATATTATGTTTGTTAGTTTTTGAAATCTTAGATTGCTATAATTTTTTTTTTTTTTTTTTTTTTTTGATGTATTTGTAATCTGTGGTTGTTGCATGGTAGTCCTCTTAATCTTGAATTGTAAACTTTGGATTCTTATATATTAGTTGTTCTTACAGTGTCAAGTGTTCCAATGCTGATGGAAATGGAACTCCAGTGAAGAGAACAGTTCTTCATGATCTCTATGAGAAGGAAGGGCAGAGTCCATGGTATGATAACCTCTGCCGGCCTGTTACAGATCTGCTTCCTCTAATTGCAAGTGGTGTTAGAGGTGTTACTAGCAACCCAGCGGTAATTATGCACATGTTATTAATATTAAAACTTTTCTCTTTTTTCTTTGGGGAAGGGGGTGGGGATGAAACCATGAAGATCAGTTATACTTATAGAATTGTATCTAAAGATGCTTTTTATGCAGTTTTAATTTATCACTTCTAATCCCATGTAACTAATTTTAATATACATGATCGCAGATCTTCCAGAAAGCAATATCATCTTCAAATGCTTACAATGACCAATTCAGGTAGTGTGTGTGTGTGTGTGTGTGTGTGTGGCGTGATGTATGCATAACTCTTACCAGTGTGCTGGTTGCTGCTGACTTCGGATATCTGGAAATTAGATGTGCTTTTCTTTGATTATTGTCATTCCAGCTGGTAGTTTATGTGGCTATAAATCCAACCTTGAATTACTTGAATCTGCAGGGAACTTGTTCAATCAGGAAAAGACATTGAAGCTGCATACTGGGAACTTGTGGTGAAGGACATTCAAGATGCATGCAAACTTTTTGAGCCAATTTATGATCAAACAAATGCTGCCGATGGTTATGTTTCTGTTGAAGTGTCCCCCAGACTTGCGGACGAGACTAAAGGGACTGTAGATGCTGCAAAATGGCTCCATAAAGTGGTTGATCGGCGCAACGTTTACATCAAGATTCCTGCTACAGCTGCATGCGTTCCCTCTATTAAGGATGTTATTTCACTTGGCATAAGCGTGAATGTGACAGTAAGTAGTAGTTCATTCTACACATCCATGCTTAGCTTAAAAGACACTCTACAGCATTGGTAGACTTTGGTAGTTTTGTTTTATGTGATCTTGGATTGTATTTGGCTATCTCCTTCTCTTCTCTATGTCTATAGTGTACTATTGGACCATCACTTGTAATAGATTATGATTACAAAGTGATTGTAGTATACTGGGTTTATTTGGCCATTACTAAGTGAGGTAGTCTTTGTAAGGAATATCATGATCTCCTTGATTGACAAAGCTTTTCTAAGCATGATGAAAATGGAATATTTACAGCATTTTGTTATTTTGGTTATGTGACAGATAAAGTGGTAGTATTATGAACTTGTATCATAATTTTCTAAGTTTGATTTGATTGCCATTTGGTTCCATTCTAACCGTCTCCTTCTGTTGTGTATGCACAGCTCATATTCTCTCTTTCTAGATATGAAGCAGTCATTGATGCTTACTTGGATGGTCTTGAAGCTTCTGGCTTAAATGACCTCTCCAAAGTAACCAGTGTTGCTTCCTTCTTTGTCAGTCGAGTAGATACCCTCATTGACAAGAAGCTTGAGAAGATTGGAACCCCAGAGGCCCTTGATCTTCGAGGAAAGGTAACTAGATTGTGAATTCTATTTTTCCTGTGGGGGAATTAGAAAACTAGAATTTAGAGATTTGCTAATGTCATTGCTAATCACTGCTTTTCAGGCTGCAGTTGCTCAAGCAGCCTTGGCATACAAGCTCTACCAGAAGAAATTCTCTGGTCCAAGATGGGAAGCTCTGGTGAAAAAAGGTGCCAAGAAGCAGAGGCTGCTGTGGGCCTCAACCAGTGTTAAGAACCCTGCCTACCCTGACACCTTATATGTTGCTCCTCTTATTGGACCTGACACGGTGAGCCAACACATCTATCATACCTCAATTTTTTTATATGCTTATGGGCTTATGGCCTTTGATGAAAATTAGAATGGAAGTTCATGATTTTCAAACTCAATTTTGTTAAATTAAAAAGTTATCCTCTTCATATTTGTTGTCATTTTTCTGTGTAGGTGTCAACCATGCCTGACCAAGCTCTTCAAGCATTTATTGATCATGGTGCTGTTTCAAGGACAATTGATTCAAATGTATCTGAGGCTGAAGGCGTTTACAGTGCACTCGAAAAATTGGGCATTGACTGGAGCGATGTTGGCACCCAGCTTGAACTTGAAGGTGTGGATTCCTTTAAGAAAAGTTTTGACAGCCTGCTTGAAACCCTGCAAGAGAAGGCGAACTCTCTTAAATTAGTCAGCCTGTGAGCGTCATGGTTTGCTTATTTGGGGCGATGCAAAGTTAATAAAACTCGTGGGGTGCTCAATCCTGCTGTAAATGTAGTTGATGAATGCACTATAAGACGATAAGGATGTATTTTGTACGAGTACGTTTATTATGTGAGGTTTGATTGCATCATTTTCTGATTTGTAAAGATTAGTAACGATCTATAAAATGTGTAAGTGTTTTGGGGAAGTATTTTGTGAAAGTTACTGGTGCTGATAATCTCTCCTCTTTCCTCAATCAAGAAGTTACTTCTATTAGGTGTGGCCCAGGAGCAATGAGGGTCTGATTCAGTGACTCCTGCATTTGCCCAAGAGAGCCTAGCTTGTTTACCTACCAACAGCATTTGGACGTGTTATTTAGTGAAGCTTATTGATTGGTTAATTGTATACTAAAATTACATTAAGGACATAATAATCCTGCTCCTGGTGATTCTTTCAAACCATCCTTGAACATTAACTAAGATTGCGGTCTAATTTGTAAACTATTATCAGTATGGATAGGGTTTACCTTCAAACTAGTTTAGAGAAAATTATTTCAACCCATTACGTGGTATATTCAACAGAGAAAAAAAAAAAAAAAAAAAAAAAAAAATTTTACGTGGTGATTTAAACAACCACTCCAAATGTACTTTTAGTCATGTGTCCATGTTTTTAAATAATTTAATGAGTTATTTGATTTAATACACATGAAATATTTTTAAAAATTTGCCACATATAATTTGGATGGGATTCTTCTGAAATCAATTTGGAAAAATAACACGTCTGATATGTATGGGAAAAAGAAGATTAATATTGAGTAGATTGGTGCCCTTTTGTTAGTCTTGTTATGGGAGAGGCTAGCCATAGCTTGCCGCCTTAGGTGGCTATGAGCCACTCCTTTGCTCAATTAGAATTCTATCGATCTCCACTAAACTTTACTTGAACCGGATTTTTGCTTTTTTGTTTGAAAGAGTAAACTAGCTCTCTTGGGAAAATGCAGGAGTTGGGCAAAGCTCCTTACATACTAGTCTTTTTTTTTTTTCTTTCTAATTTTGGTATTGGCAAAAGGGGGAAATTTTTTTTTCTTCCTTTTACCAAAACCAAAAATAGAACAAAAAATAAATAATACTAGTGTGTAAGGGGTTTTGCCCGCCTGCTAGATTCGAGTGCAAATAAAAACCTACCCATGTTACTTGAATTTCCTCTCAAGTTGGGCAAAACTCATACCCATCGGCCAAGTCGGGTACTTGTTGCCCACCAGGTTTTGGTCATTCTTACTTGTGGTCATTTCCCTCCGTGGGTTACTTTCTGGCCATGGGTATGGTGTATATGTTTGAGATTTTTTTTGGTTCCATTATAGTAAGATCTAGAAGAGCTTTAGATAGCTTGTAATAAAAACTATCTAGAAGAGCTCAGATAAAAACAGTTTTCTCTTCTAATTTTGTTAGTTAAATAAAAATTAAGAAATATAAAGTTATAGAAGAGATTTTATTAATTAAGTTAATTAAATTTATGTTTTTTTTAAATGATTGGCCTTTTTTTATGGGCCCATGTGGAGAAGTAAAGCCCAATAACAACCAGAAGGTGGCAATGAGCCACAGAGACACAGCTCTAAACTGAGGTCGTTATCTTCGCGCGAAAGGCCCCCATCCCTCCCACTCTCTAGAAACTAGAAACTAGAAACTACTAAAGTTGACAGGCAATCTTTATTGTATTGATAATTAGTAATGGCGTGGATTTCAGGGGTTGTTTCTCTACCGTTATCTTTTGTTACTAAAGCTTCTTCAAACATAGTAAGGACTACTACGTCTAGTCTACCGTCCTCCGACCTCGTCTTTCTTTTTTCTCATCTCATCGCATTTGACTCACTTCAATTCATATCTCATCTCAGGGATGCTCCAGAGTTTCAATTACTCCTCAATCTCTTCACCAACCTCAATCCTTTTCAGTTCCAACTTCATGCGGTTAGTTTGTTTGTTCTCTTCTCAACCCTTCTATTTCTCCCACAATTACCAATCTTCAATAATTATGTACTCTTTTTAAAAAAAAAAAAAGTTAATAAATTTTTTTTTTTTTTTTTTAAGGTTTATGCTGATGTGGCTTAATTGAGGGTTTTCCGTTATCTGCATTATTTTCTAGCTTTCTTCTATATGTTTTGTGTGCAAAGTGGAAAAATTTTAGCGAATCAATTATTGTAAAAGTGCTTGTTTTGAAGTTGCACTGTTTAATAATACTTTGTTTCTGAATCTTAAAGGAGACCCCACGGCTTATGGGAAAGTCGTCGTCGAGCGAAGGGAAGTTTTGATTTCATCAGTTGGGATGCTTGTTGCTGGATTCTGGTGGAATGCTTCGATGGATGGAGTATCTGTGGCAGCTGAATTTGCTGACAGTAATTTACATACCTCACTAACAATTACTTTCATTCACTACATTTGTGCACGCGAGCATTGTTTTTTTGTTACTGGAAAATTCTGTAAGCACATCGTGGTTTCATCAAAAATTAATGTCAAATTTGGATGGATAAGCAATGCCTCACTCTTTTAGCTAGACTATATATGAATGAATGAAGGTCCTATTGGCCTTCTTTATCTCACCAATCAGCTGCTTTATTAGCCTTACAATAATAAGGTTCCAAATTATATCAACTTCAGAGATTCTGCAAGGCTATACTGGAGCCTTAAATTCGACTAAAATCTAAACAATTGAATTCCTTAATTATTTTGCATTTGTGATCATGGCTTGATAATCCATCTGTCAGCTTTGGCTGAAATAAGAGACGACATGATTCCTTTGGGTATGTGTTCTTACATGTTAAAAGTTTAGCTTGGCCATCACTTAGGACTCTTCCTTATCCTTCCTCTCATTCATATGATTTTATGGGTCATTTAGAGTTTTCATTGAATATAGTCTAATTTCTTTAATTTTGAATTTTTTGATAGTCGATGTTTACCCTATTTATGCTGTAGGTAACCTAGGTTGATTTCAGTGGATTTAACTATAGCATGTTGCTTTGCTTTGTATCTCACAGTCATATGATTGTGGACCATTGGCTAATCTTAATTTGTTAAGAATCAAATATTTTAATATATGGGAGGCTTTTTAGTGCTAAATACTAACTATGAGCACCATGTTTGGGATTACAGTGCCAGCACTTAGGGGAAAGGACTATGGCAAGACTAAAATGCGTTATCCGGACTACACAGAGACAGAATCAGGTCTTCAGTATAAGGTTGCCTGATGAAAAATACATAAGGCCTCCAAAAATGTTTGAGTGCACAAGCATCATAATTTAATTATCTGTTCTGACAACATATTTATGAGAATGCAGGACTTGCGAGTAGGAAATGGCCCCATACCAAAGATGGGAGAGACTGTAGTGGTAAGCCACTAATTTTTCATATGCATTTTTTCATAATGGAAGTGAGCCAAGACTTGGAGCCTAATCTCATTCATTTAAAGAGAAATTTTAGACTGCATTAGTTTCGTATCCCCAATTATATGTATAAGTATGCATGGAGTCATCTGTCTTAAGCCTGATAGAGTTGATACATGAACATTTGAGAAAATGGTGAGCTGAATTCAATACAATATAAACCATGCAACATTGAAGTTCAATTCTAAGTTGTTTTATTCCCAAATTGTCTAACTGAAGCAGCTATGGGCAATGATGTTGTTCTAGGTTGATTGGGATGGTTACACCATCGGATATTATGGCCGTATATTTGAAGCCCGAAACAAGACAAAGGGTGGCTCCTTTGTGGTATGGAATGCTTATCATCCTTTAACTGGAGTTTCTACTATACTCAATTAGAACACAATGATATTTAAGTACTTAATTGCAGGGTGATGACAAGGACTTCTTCAAATTTAGAATAGGATCTCAAGAGGTGAGGAATTTCTTTTCCCCATTTGAACAATAAACAATGTTTTCCTTCCATCTTGTATCTCCTCAAATTCCTATTCTGCTATGAATTTGATTTCATTTCTAAATCTTGGCTCAAGTTAATGCATGTCTATCTCATGTTGATGAAGCATTTAATTATTTATTATTATTTTTTTTTTAAGTCCTATTCTGCTATGAATTTGATTTCATTTCTTAATCTTGGCTCAAGTTAATGCATGTCTATCTCATGTTGATGAAGCATTTAATTATTTATTATTATTTTTTTTTTAAGTATGGAATTATATAAGAAACTACTGCTTATTGTTAAATTCTATAGTGCAACTTTGTAAGTCAAGATTCAGTATGGAAGTGCAACTTTGGGAATTGGATTCAATTGGGATGCCAGGATTAATTGGCCATATTGTTATTCAGTTGGACTTTCAAAATTGAGGCTTCTAATGGTGCTCTGTTTCTCTTGAATCTTCAGGTAATACCAGCTTTTGAAGAAGCTGTTTCAGGCATGGCTCTGGGTGGCATTAGAAGGTGCTGCATCTACTTTTCTAAAATATATAGCCTATTTAGACTATGCTATTTTCTGAGTGATCCACAAAATTTTTGAACAGTTGCATTAAAAGTAGTGCACCTGCCATGTGAATTAAGTAATGGATTAATTGTCACATATGTAATAGCTTAACAATTAACACAACTACAGTAATCATCACCACAATCCTTAGTAATAAAAAGAACATACAGATTTTGGTGACGAATTGGAAAACTTCTGAAGAATTTTCCAAATGAGAAACCACTCCAGGGTAACCAACCCCATATGAAATTTCCACAAATGAAGAAACAGTTACAATTAGCCTGTAGTCGCAAAACCTTTGTAGACTAAACATGACTTGTAATCTCAGCAAGTAACCTGTTTGCCTCTCACCTCAGCGACTCCAGAACTCTAGAATTTTTTAATAGAAATTCCCCCACAAATGAACTCATTTGCATCAACCCAAAACTCCGACACTCCAAAGAACTCCTTGGAGGGTTTCCACCAAACAGGTAGAGTTATGAAGTCTATAGTGATTCTAGTTAACAAAGTAACAGATTAATTATTGCATACGCTCAAATTAACTGACACAACTAAGTAATAATCACTACAATCCAAAACAATTAAAAAGTAAAAAGAAGACACAAATTTTTTGAAAAACTCTTCAAAAGGAAAACCTCTCCAGGGGGTAATGAACCCCAGAGGTAATTTTCACTATAGAAGAAACAGTTACAATCAATCTATACTCACAAAATATTTTTAAATGTGACATGACTTGTAATCTCAGCAAGCAAACCATTTGTCTCGTACCTCAGCGACTAGAATTCTGAGATCCTGCTACAGAACTTCCTACATGAATGAATTCATCTGCGTCGACCAGAACTCAGACGCTCCAAAGAACTCTCTGGAGGGTTTCTATTAAACAAGTGGAGGTATGAAGGTTATTTCAACCCCACTTAACGAAGTAATGGATTAATTATCTCATATGTCCAAAATTAACTGCATAAAAATTAACACAACCATAGTAACAACCACAATCCAAAGCAATTATAAAATAAATAAATAAAAACCCACAGATTTTGGTTATGAAGTGGAAAACTTTTGAAGAACTCTTTAAAAGAAAAACCACTTAAGAGGATGACTAACTTCACAAGAAATTTCCACTATAGAAGAAATAGTTAAAATTATTTTATACTCACAGAACCTTTGTAAAATAGACATGACTATGTTGTAATAGCATGTGCTGTCAGACTTTTTAGCTCAACAAGCAACCCGTTTGCCTCCTGATTATTGGCTCCAGAACTCTAAAATCCTTCTATAGAACTTTCTCCACAAATGAACTTATCCGCATCAACTTGAAACACCAGCACTCTTAAAAAATCTCTGGACGGGTTCTACTTTCTACTAAAAAAGTAAAGTTATTAAGGATATTTGTGGTTTGAGGATAAATTACTGAGAGAAAAACAAAGGTAAGCTCAAGGAGAGGCTTTTTGACGGTTTGGACTTGAGGAAATTTAGGCTCTCTCATAGGTATTAGAATTGTTGCCTCTGTCACCTTCAAAATCGCACATGAAAGATATCTATATGTAGATTCAAGTTTACTAGTTTAGGTTCAACTGTGTCTAAGAAAGGCCAGGAATCTAAATTCCGTAATCTCACTTGAGTGAGCGTCAAGCAAGGTTACTGCCTGACTTGGTGATCGTTTTTGAGGAAGTCTTCATGAATTGCAATCTTTAGACAGAAACTTGACTCAATACCTAACCTTCTTATTTTCAATGAATATGAAACTCATTAAAGTGCTTTTCGTCACAGGAATTCACCAACTAAAATCTAGATCCTAACACCATGAGTCAAGTATATAAAAAGAATTACAAATAATCAACATGTATGCCTAGTTTATTACTTTAGTGTGATTTCAAGAACCTGTCAAAGCTCATTTGCTTAAAGGCAGTGCACAATGCACATGCCACACATTAAATATATAAAGAGGATTACAACTGAATGACATGTATGCCTGGTTTGTTACTTTGGTGTGATTTCAAGGAACTGCCTAAGCTCCTGTCCGTAATTCCTAATGGCCATCAATGTATTTTGTCTCTAGTTGCATTCACTAAAGTGTGCCAAGATTGCATTCTATGGATTAAGTCAGCTGTGTTTGGTAACTCTACTGCATTTTGGGATAATGAATTCTAACCAAATAATGAATTCATTACATAATGCATCTCTTTGAAAAAAATACATTTGGTATTACTTTGAAACTTTTTCTTAGGGGTAATAATACTAAATGAAATTGTGTTTAGCTATGTCATTGGAGAATGCTTTTTTTTTTTCCCATTAAATAATAATTTAACCATCACCCTTTCAATATCTTTTTTAAAAAGAAAACATAGCAACGCCAACTAAAAAAAATGAGATCTATAAAAAATCAAACAAAATAATCTTCTTGTTTCACCAATTTCTTTTAACTCTCTACAATTTCCCCCAAAAAAGAAATTCTAAGAAGTCAAGCCACCATGCATAGCCCCCTAATCTATTTCCCAAATTTCTAAATCAATCTCTAAAATCTCTGAAACTTCCATGCACCAAAGCCACTGTATACAACCCTATCACCAGCCACTGTGTACAACATAATCACACATTAACAACAAATGGAAAAAGGGCTGAAACTGCAATTGCACATGCCATCGTGCACGGTGACTTCTTGGCCACCCAATTACAGTGATTACACAAAAAACTCTCAACAACAACAACAACAACAACAAAAACAAACAAGCCTTTCTTCCAAATTTTGGTGTCAGCTATAGATCCTCAACAAATGAGTTAGCTTTGGCTATAGATCCACAACAATAAAGCCTTTTCACATTTTATTCTATCTAAATTCATACTCTCTATTACTTCCTTAATTGATATGTCCTTTATTACTATTTTTACTACTGTTATTTTTGGCATTCCTCTACCTCTTTGTATTCCCTCAACTTGAATCAACTCACTCTTGTTCATCAATGCATTAATCACTCTCCTTTTAACATGACTAAACCATCTCAAGCAACTCTTCGTCATCTTTTCATCAGTAGAGACCACCCCTATTTTTAAACAAATTTCCTCATTTTGAATTTTATCTTTCCGCTAAATAAAAATCTTATTCTCAACACAATCCAAGCCCCAATTGCAACCACACCACCACCACCACTATCACTGAATCTCAACCACAATCTCAATCCCAGGCCCCAATTTCCAATCCATCCTTCTTCACCTTCCTAAACCGCTAGATCCAAGCGCTACCGAAAATTGCAAAATGCATTTCACATGAGCCAAGAAACTTGTCAAGCACTGCCAAAAATTGCAAAATGCATTTCACTATATAAAAATCTGCAAAATGCAGTTCTACTAGAGATGCCAAACTCCAACTTAATAGACTCATTATCTGGATACTAGTCACCATACCTTCAAGTTGATACCAGCTCACAAATTGGTGCACTCTTTAAACATATATTCTTTTGGATGAAATTTTGAGCTCCTGGATATTGTTAATGCAGATTCTCTTGACCTTGAGCACAAAATTAGGTTCGTAGTATTCGCAAAATGTATACTTGCATTGAGCCTGGGAAAAAAAGGGAGGGAAAAAGAAAATTGTATGCAAATTCCATGATCCATTTTGCAGTGTTGCAGGATCATAGTGCCGCCGGATCTGGGATATCCAGACAATGATTACAACAAGAGTGGCCCAAGACCAACAACATTTTCGGTAAAATTTGAGTATTTTGTTGATGCTTGTATTAAAATTTTGTGAACCCTTACAAGATACAATGCCAATGTGTTTCAAAGGGTCAACGAGCTTTGGATTTTGTACTGAGGAACCAAGGGTTGATAGACAAGACTCTTTTGTTTGATATTGAACTCCTAAAAATCATATCAAATTGATCACCTGTGAAGCTCAACATATGTCACAGATGCCACAATCTGAAACATAGAGGTTAGTTTTTGTTCTGTTTTGTCCTTCTACTTCGGAAAAGGTTCATAGCTTTCATGTATTTCAGCTGCTCTTTAATCCAGGGTGCTGGAAGATCATGATCTGCCGCAGAGACATAATATGATAAATGTTAAAACATGGTCTTGATGGAACGTAAAGATGATCTCCACGAAGATAGAGAGATATTTTTATTTACTTTTTATACCTATTCATGAGATCTAATATTATGGTAAGTAGCTTCTATTAGTTTATTTACCACTGGTCCTTGCTCAAGAAAGTATGAAGATGTACAAGAAAGGTTATTTTCACACCAGCCTGTGTAATTAGAATTTTTGTTTTACTGTATTCTTGTACTAGTATTACATCATCATAACTATATCTCATTGGACCAAGACTGTATCATTTATGCTGGTAATGACTTAGCATTGAATTCATTTCTATGAATCGAGTTAAATTCATCCAAAGTTGATGTAAAGAGCTCTAGCGTCTTTCCTTCCAGGTGCCTAAACACTCGGAACAACATTCAAAACTCAGATCTTTTGAGTTCTGTTGCAAATGAAAAACGTGTTGCTTAATCAGATTTGTGCCCATGGAGATGCTATGAAACCTTCTTGGTTAATAATTACGCAGCCTACCACATGGGCAATAAACAATTGAAATGGCCTACAACAGACTCTGGTCTTTACAGTCTCGCTTAGCTCAATGTTGCCGGCACAAAATATGACCCCTGGTGTCCCATTGTATCAAAACGTAGACATGATACAATCATGTTCTATTTTGGATGCGGAATTGATTAGCCCGGTTCAAGTGCATTGGTTATCCTGATGTAATATTTTCGCCACTTGATGATGAGCCAGTAATCCAGCCCTTCCTACAACCATGAACTAGACACATTGACACCATTCAGAGAGATACTTGTTCTAACACAAATTCATTGATGAGAGAGAAATCCAACACAAGTCAAGGGCCCCAATATTTTGGCAGTTACAACTAAAACAAAACTATAGTTCTATTACAAGCTATAATAATCAACCATAAATAGATGAAGCCTAACAAAGACCAAATCCAAAAAAAGAGAGCAACACCTTTCTAGAAACACAGATTAAAGCATGACACCAAAGAAGCATACATGATGGAGCAATAAAATCCCAAAGACCAAGTAAACACCTAGATTAATTAACAGAAAGCACCCGCCGCTTGTACCGCACCATCACCTTTCCTTTCACACCCACAACCATGGCATTCCAATCAATCTCAGGAAAAGGTGATATAAGCTCAAACTCAAAATTCCTCAGCAAATGGCTCCAGATTGCCTTTATCTGCAGGTATGCAAAGGGCTCACCAAGGCAACCATGCCTGCCACCTCCAAAAGAAATATATGAGAATGCCCCTGCAACCTTGTCTTCTTCTCTCCCAATGGCAAATCTGTCGGGATCATAACTGTCAGGATCTTTAAAAATATGAGGAAGACGGTTTGCAAAAGCTGGTGATGTGGCAACTATGTGGCCCTTTGGGATGTCATATTCTTTTCCATCTCGGGTTGTCACACTAAAATCACTATGTGAGCTACGAAGCAGCATAATCAGTGGGGGGTGGAGTCTCAATGCCTCCTTAATGCTCCTATACAAGGTGTCCATCTCAGACAAGATATCATGATCAACCTTACTCCCATGCTTCTGCATCAGGTTTTTCTGCTCCTCCAAAACAGCAGATAGGTGCTGCTTGTGTTTGAGGAGATAGGCCCCAGTCCAAGTGGAGGTGATGGAACTAGTGTGCTGCCCAGCAAATAGAGCAGCAATGAGCAAGCCAGTGACCTCGCTTTCAGTTGTTGGACGGCCATCTTTGTACTTTGAGTCAATGAAGCACTGCAGCATGTCATTCTCTGACTTGCCAGCATCTTTGCGGGAGGCTATGATGTTTGCAAAGATTTCTGAAAGCTTCTTGCGGGCCTGGTCACGGCGTTTGTGAGCAGGGATGGGCAGGTATGGGAAGATAACACTAATAGGGAGCATTCCATTGTCAAGGTCATGGAACAAGGCAGAAACATCAGCGAAGAGCTTATCACGAACTTCTCGACCCAGGAGACATCTACTGGCTGTCAAGATGATTAGATGCTCCAGCTCATACTTAAGGTCCACCTCACCACTGTCTGCCCACTTTGAGAAGTAATCCTGTCCGGTGCCAGTATAAAAGGCAATTAGGACCATGGTGTAATCAATTTTGTGAAAAAGGTATAATGCAGAATCTGAGAAATCAAAGAACCATCTATAAACTACTCAAAAGCCATATCACACATGTATGGTCAATAGAGCAATTCAAATAACAATAGAAAGAGCCATCTGCCAAGCATAAAATGTTCATAGAGTATGAAGAATTGAAAGCACTACGTAACACAGCTGAAAGTGAGGATATTGAAAGCATAATTCAAAATGTGGCTGGTGACTTTAGACTTGTACGTTAAACTTTTGCAGATGATAGGTACTTATATTACAGCTTAACAACTTAAACAATAATCTAGACATTGTCAATCTTTTAATTAGAACCATCTTAGGCTAGTCCTTATTTCGCATTTGTTTCCAACACACAGTTACACATTTTTTGATTCGCTACCAAAACATCCTTAACCATTTAAGGGAAAATATCTCCCTTTTGTCAGGCATGAGGCATCTATGCCCCATTGTGTTAGTCTGCATAACTCTTCTTCTAATAGCAGGATTTAGGTGTATAGTCAACAATAAATGGGCAAGCCTCGTTGACAAGACAACTGTGCCTTTAGATAATAGTTTATCAAGTTTGAAAGAAAATAAACATCCTAAGGAGCATGCAATGTTTGCAACCCAAAGCCTAAACAAAGTTATAGTTTAAGTTTTCTTAACCATAAGAATACCTGAGCACTTAATTTGGAAACATATCTAGACATGTTAGTCGAAGTGGCTTTATTATTTCATTTCAATCAATGCTAGTAATATATTAATTTTGATGTTTTAAAATGCTGGTAGTATATTATTCGACCCATTTTGTAACAAAAAACTGCCTTAGGACATGTCGCATCTCCAACAAATTAGTACTTACATCCTACTATATAAAATGGAGCCTTCATGATCTTCTTATGCATATATAAACAAACTACTGACATGTGGAAGAAAATTAACAACAAACCCATCAAGGATCCACATATCTATAATCTTCAATTCACACATACCTCTGCTTCTGTAACCATCTGATCCACATATCCCTTGAGTTTATTAACTCTCAAAGATTCAGTGAAGAACCGAAACTGCTCTTGCCTCACTGAGTAATCAACATCAAATACTACTCCTGGACCGAAAGTGGGCACGTTGAATTGGTACACCTCCTGCTGGCTAAGATCGGACTCAGAAGCTTTAAAGAAATGTGCCGAAACCTCCGGACCAATCAAGAAAGTAATCTTCTTGTTAGCCAGATTCAATGTGAATACACTCCCAAGCTTGGGGTACTCCTCCCTAATCATCACAATCGGACCTTTCATGAAGCGGACGAGGCCGCCAATCAAAGGCCACGTCTTAACAACCGGGGGAAGACGTTTTTTAGATTTAGGCATTATAAGCACAGAAATAAGCTTGGCCACCACTAGAGTGGCCACAATGAGAACACCCATATTGAAGAACTTGTTGTCCACATCCATCATGATCATAATCCGATAAAAAAAAATGTCGATTTAACTGAAAATCCAAAATCCAAACAAAGTTCAAAGAAATGTTAATCAAGTGACTGAAAAGTGAAATAAAACCCTAATAGCAAGAACTTTTTTTTTTTCTTTTTTTCTTTTATGTATCAAATTGCAACATATTAAAAGACAATGAGTACTTCCTAGAGAAAATTTAGTTCAGATCTAAAATGTTCCTATATAAATAAATAAATAAAAAGTAAATACATGGAATTATCATAGTCAACTAGCGTCTAGGTGATATTGAAATTTTTTTTTTTTTTTTTTTTGAAATAATGCTTGGGAAGCAAAAGTAATGCCTGCATTTATTCGAAAATGAACCAAAAAAAAAAAAAAAATGTGATAATAGAACGTAAAATGAATTAATCAAGTATTGATAATGTGATAACTGAATTAATCACTGAAAAGGACAACTATCAGACTTAAATGAGGCCAGTATTTTTTTCATCGGAAAATGTAAGTTTTTTTTTTTCCCTTCCTTTTCCAGTCAGATTTCTCGGCAACCAAACAGAGAGTAATTTCCCGTCAGATTTCTCGGCAACCAAACAGAGAGTAAAAGGAAATCAAAGAAAGACAACAAAATAATGAAATGAAAAGAGAGAAAAAAAAAAAAAGAGCAAATCAACAAATGATGGAAGATAGATAGATAGATAATTAAAGCATATTAATAGATAATAACAATAAAGCAATGGAAATTACGCTAGATAAGTGTGATTAATGTTATGTACCTGATTTGAGAGAGTAATGTGGAAGAAAATAAGGAGAGAGAGAGAGAGAGAGAGAGAGAGAGAGAGATGAGTATTGAGAGATGAAGAAGTGGGAGGCAGTCACTTGCAAATAATTCTCACTTCTAAACTTTATTTATTAATTTTGGGCTAATTTTATAAGTAAAAGAGTGTTTGAGCTGTATGCCGCGCGTTGTTAAAGGGGTGCTGTTAATTATAGAGCTTGGCCCATTTTTAATTTTGCTACTCTCTTCAATTTTTTAAATTCCTCGTTAACTTCGTCTTTATTACTACTTCTTTTTTTGGCTTTTACTCTTAAATAGTAATTACAGTTTTTTTTTTTTTTAACTTTCCTAGTAATTATATCTCATTTTATTATATAAAAAAAGTAATTTTTTTTCTATTCTTTTCCAACCAAATTCAGAAAAAATAACAGTAGTAAAAGCTGGATTTTTTTTACTAACATTACTATAAAGATAAGTACAAGTTTTATTTGGAAAATAACATATTAAACAGAAATGTATCTTTTGAAAAAGAAGATGAAGAAAGGGAATAATCCATAGGGAATTTGGTTTTGATTAGCTGGGCTCGTTGGATCTGGAAAACAGCGGGGCTGTTAAAGGTGGTTTTGTCGCACACGTGGTGTGTCGTGATTGGTGGGAGGAGTTCTTTTTATCTTTCTCAAAACGTGGCAAGTTGGGTTAAACGAGAGAGCCACAAAAATTGCTCTGATATATTAAAGTGGATGGATCATACAGTATATCTTGGTGGACTTATAAATCTCTCTCTCTCTCTCTCTCTCTCTCTCTCTCTCTCATAATGAGTAAAGTTAAGAAAAAATTCCATTAGATTTTAAATTGTAATTCAATTAGGGTCTAATTTTTCGTTATATGTCTCATCTAATTTAAGTTTTTAAGTTTTTGTATCAAATGAATTAATTTCGTATAAAAATTGGATTTCAATTAAAATTTAATTTTGCGCAATGTGTCTTATCCAATTTAATTTTTTTAGTTTTTTGTACCATTGAATTAATTCAATGTAAAAAATGATGAGTCCAATATAAATAAACCTAGGTAATATGTGTGTGTGTATATATATATATATATATATATAACTACTTAGATAAAATTTAATTAGAATCAAAATTAAAATTTCCCTTTTTTAGCTTTTCATACAAATTAAATTATTTAGATTTTTGCTGCTTTTTTTTTTTTTTTTTGAACTAATGAGTATAATTTTTATCCTGTTTCTATTTAGATATTTTGTATGTGAAGATCTTGAATATAACAAATTGTAATTAAGCTAAACGATCATATGCACATATTCCCAATTAATTTAGGATATACTATTAAACCAATTTAATATTTTAGTTTGTGTTGTATTTAGTAAAATTTCACGGACAATGATAGTGATTTTTTTTTTCTTTTTTTGAGAATGGACAATGATAGTGAATTGATATTGTATATGTAATGTCAAATAATGATCTTCAAAATTATGGCGTAACCAATATCATTAAAATTGTAAGGAAAAACTATTTTAACATCTCCAAATATTCTGATTGAACTAATGTTCTATATATATATATATATATATATATATATAGTGAGAGATGCTACGTCTACAACATTTTCACAACAAATCATAGGTGATTAGTTGTTATTGGTTCAAATTTGAACCTAACACTAAGATTACTTTTTTGCCTCAACAATAACAACCAGTAATAACCTGCCACTCAATATTTGTTGTAAAAATATTATGAAAATGTTGTGGACATATCATTTCTCATATATAATAATACAAACTAACATCAATAACACTACTACAATTCATCATTCATGGGCATAAACATGAGTTACATACTAGTTAATATAATGTTGGAAGAGGGAAGAAAAACAGAAAGGGGGAAAAAAAGGAAAGGAAAGGCTATATATATATATATATATATATATATATTGGTGGTTTTGTATTTTTACAATGTTATCCTCAAGTTTTGTCCCTACTTAAACGCAGGGTGTAAGGGTATTTTAGAACAAAAAAAAAAATTCAATCCAAATAAAAGAAGCCTCTTAAATAGTAATATAGACAATATTTACATAACATAGAATAGTTTTTTTTGTTTGTAGGCCGTGAACTTTTACTGAATAAAGTGTATTTGTTTTTTATAAGGAACTAGTCGCTAACCTATGCGATGCATGGGAAAACTATTGAAAAATAATAAAGCATGCATATATTAAAAGACAATTTAAGTTCACATATACTTGCGGGGGACACATACCTAAATAGTTCTTACTATAGCAATAGAAGCCTTATCTTTAAGATAAAAAACCAATGTAATGCTAGTGAGATCCACTATATGGCCAAACCTGTAATCCAAAACAAAGAAATGGCTAAAATTGAGACCAAAAGTTCATATAAAAAACAGGAGAAGAAAAAGTTGAGACAAATCCCAATTCTTTCAAAAGTGATTTAAAATCTACTATTAAGTATATAGAATATTATTGAAGTTGTGATCTCACAGCTCATAGTGTCCGTAGCAATAAGCTCTTGATTATTTATTACTAACATGGTCATGATCATGATCTTGACCACTAAATCTAAAGCCTTTTTGGATTTGCTCTTCTGGGAAAATTTGTTAACACTAGCATATTTTCTAGAATAAGAGTCGCAATATCTATGAGTTTTATTGTTGAATTTTAATTGTTTAGCACTTGATAATTAATATCCAAACCTCAAGAATATATAACAAAGAAGAAATTGAAACATACAAATTTGTGAATCCATCCAAATAAAAAAAAACCAAAAGATATATAAATAAAATTACTATATACATAATAATTGATGACTTGCCATCACAAATTCCCATGGTCAAAGCGCAATGCTTTTCTCAAATTCTCTCTTCTATTTTCTACTTTAGATGGTGCTTTTTTTTTTTCTTTTTTTTTTTATAGGTTTGAATTTAGATGCAATATAGACAATCGAGTTTTATTGGATCCAAACCTCTCTAACCGGAGTGTAGCATTTGTTTTGAGTCAAACTTCTCTAACCAAGAAAACAAACTAAATGGTATTTTATCAAGAACTTTAAATGTGCTTATCTCTTTTTCTTTTTCTTTTTTTCGATATAGAAAACGTGTTTATTCTTTATATCGTGTAGCAAAAAAATAGAGTTTGAGTGAAGAGAAAAGGATGTGTGTGTTTAAAATAAATGATAATGATGAGTTTGAGTTTGAATTTAAGTTGGACTTGTTAGAAAGATAGAGTTTCACTCTTTGTTAAGTTTGGACTAAACAAAAATAATTTTATTTTTAAAAAAATGATAATGATTTATTTTTTATTTTTTAAATATTATGCTGACGTAGAAAATTGTGAGAGTTTCAGAAGTTTCGGTTTTTTATATATACTAGTTATAAGCCTGTGTGTTGCATGGTTTTATGAAAAAACTTATAAAATAAATGTATTAATAATTATATATTTTTAATAGATTCAATAAAGATAAAAGAAAAAATTATCAAGTGTAGATAATTATCTCACTAAAATAAGCGGTAAGATTTCTTCCTAAAACTAAATTAAATTGATAATTACAAATTGAATTTTAAATTGATAATTACTTTAAAAAAAACGTACTAAACAATTGATAAATCTAAAATTAATATAATCTTGATAATATCATAAATTAAAACTAAAGTTGATAATTCAAGAATACAGGTGTAGAACATCTTGATAATTTGATGTAACATAAAAATCAAATAAGAAAATTGTTAAAATTAATTTATTAATTCTAACCATATTTAATCATTAATTCTAAGACCCTACACTTAAAGCATATAAATTAGATCAAAGCTAAGAAAATTAGTTTAAACAAAAGGCAACCAATACACAAAACCTAATCAATTTAATAAAAACAAAATACAAAAATAAAGAAAGAGCCTTTAGAAACTTGACAATGTTTTTAAATGTTTTGAATTCATTAATTAAAATCACATGAAGACAAAAAACCAATAATAACACAAAAGAAAATAAACAAAATGAAAATAATAATAATAATAAAAGAAGAAAGAATGCATACCTGCATTGTCATGAGATTTAGGCATTCTCATATTGAAATAAGCTTCACTCCAAAAAGGATATATAAGGTTTTATATATATTGGTAGAGTTCCATTTGAAATATAATTCATTTAAATCTTATTGAAATTAAAGATATCTAATCAATGTGTTTGTTTTTATCTCATAAAAATTGGAATTAAAAAAAGGTCACATGAATAGAATGAAAAAAAAAAAAAAAAAATTGATTCAACATAACGTAACATATAAAAAATTAAAAATTAAAAAAAATTTAAATAAAAAAAAAAGAGAAAGAGAACGTGGTTGATAGTTATAAGGAATTTTGATATATATATATATATATATATATACATATATATATATATATATATATATATATTAAATGTCTTCAACGTAAAAATTATCAAATTAATAGAGATATATACTGTTTTTTGGAATAGATAGAGATTATCAAATTATTGGAGATATATACTATTTCTTGGGATAGGTTTATATTAATCACCTCTTGAAGAATTTGGATTGTGGTTATCCAAAAAAAGTTGATTGAACATAACGTAACATATAAAAAATTAAAAAATTAAAAAAATTTTAAATAATAAAAAAAGAGAGAAAACGAACATGGTTGATAACTATATGGAATTTTGATATACATATATATATATATATATATATAAATGTCATCAACATAAAAATTATCAAATTAATAGAGATATATACTATTTTTTGGAATAGACAGAGATTATCAAATTATTGGAGATATATATTGGTTCTTGGAATAGATTTATATTAATCACCTCTTGAAGAATTTGGATTGTGCTTATCCCTTAATAATCAAGTTTTGTAGCTTGATATTTTGATAAAATAATATTAATTTAATAATATTATCTAAATTAAATTTTTGTATGTTAAATATTATCCCCTAATTTAAGAAATATATCCAAACAAATAAAAAAAATAATGTTAATTAGATGATAAATATTATCTAAATTAAATTTTTGTATGTTAAATATTATCCCTTAATTTAAGTAATATATCCTAACAAATAAAAAAAATAATGTTAATATAATTTTATTTAATGATAAGAATGAATTAGAGTCATGGTAGTATACTATTCCTTTTTAATTCTTTAAAAATCTAAAAATTTAATAAAATTTCTGCAATTTGGTAAAGTCACGTGGCGCAACCACGGTGTCTAAATCCAACTTTTATTATATTTATAATACTAGTCACTAACCCATGCGATGCACGGGTTAGTTAAATTTAAAATTACATATATTTAAAATAACAAATAGAGAGTCCTGTATGAAAAAACTATTAATTAAAAGTTAATAGAAAAATTATTTTATAATTTAAAATAGTTTCCCATAAGTATTGTGTAGGTATCAATCAAGTAGGATGCATATTTTAAATAAATAAAAAAGACCGTAATAATGGGCAGTGACTCCTTTTGTTTTATTATTTATCCAAAAAAGAAAAAGAATTTGATTGTATATGAACAAATCAGTTGTTGTAAAATTTGAATAGTTTTCCATAGGTATCAACAAAGTATGATGTATATTTTAAATAAATAAAAAAGACAAAACTTTGTCTTCTAACTCTCACATACACTAACGCTACACCACCACCATATGTATAGAGGTTATTACATGCCCTTGTTTAGTTTCTTATCAATGTGAATTGCCACTTTTAATATGAATAATGCACCTTCTCACTCCATATTATTCAACTAATCAATCTGAGATTCCAAAATTAAGTAGGAAACATCTAAACCATTCTCATATGGACTATACTTCTCCTTTAGAAAAAAAAAAAACCTATGGACTATATCACAACATTAATATAAAATTGATTATTAATGACAGGAAATTTGTGGTTTTAATGGTCAGGAATAAGCTCTTCTTCTTGTTATTGATGACAATTTTTTTTTTTTTTATTTATAGAGTGGTTTTTCCAAGATCATATGAGGGTTTTATATATAAAATACACATAGTAGTACAAATTACGCCAAACTACTCTTGCACTCAGCCAAAAAAAAAAAAAAACTCTAACAATTCCTTGCAAGAGTATTTTAATCTGTGAACTTATGTCTATATCATTCACTAAAAAAAAACCCAAAAAAGAAAATTATCCAAAAGTACTTTAAGCAAGAGAGAGATCATACTTATAATGAAACATCAAAGTGAACTGTTTTTCTTTGATACCAACTCTGTTTAACACACGACTATATTGTAAAATAAAAGCTCTATATACGAAAGAGAGTAGTTCAAGATGAAGAACGGAACTGACTTTATTTTAATATACAAATTCAAATGGGCCAAGCTCAACACTATGAGGGCCCACTAGTCTGACTTTTAGCTTTTGCATAAAAAAAAAATGGGAGAACCAAAAAAAAAAAAAAAAAGTATTTGATAGGATAGAAACAAATAAATTGTTGAAGAATTTGGATTGTAATCAAATTAGGATTTTTAGTAACTTAGAAATTATAGGAGAAGAAGATAATTACACGTTGAAGAGAACTAATAAATATATAGGATATAAAACCTAAAATAAAAAGAAAAAGAAAATAGTAGTGACGTGGAAAATTGGGGAGTTTCAGAAGTTTCGATTATATATATATATATATATATTAAGTGTTTTTCTTTTTTTTTGAAAGGAACGACATTCATTCAATTATAATAAAATCAAATCCTGGTACAAGGCTTCCATAGCCGGTGGGGGAGAGTCCTCCAACCAAAACAAATCATAATCTAAGTTTCTAGCATGTTGAGCTAAAGCATGTGCTACTTTATTGCTTCCCCTCCTAATCTTACTAGTTGTAGCCCATTGTAACCCAGACATCAAATGGCGAATATCATCCACCACGTTACCAAGAAAGGAATAGTTAGCCACATCTGAGGAAATTGCATGTATAACATTGGAATTATCTTCCTCTATCACTAGTCGAGTAAAACCAGCATCTACAGCAAATTCAATTGATCGCTGACACGCAAGAAGTTCAGCTTCTTCACTTGTATCCACCTTTGGCCCAATAGCAGACATGCCAGCCATGACCTCACCCTTATCATTCCTGATTATAGCACCTATACCGGATTTCTCCAGCCCTAAAAAAATTGCTGCATCAAAATTTAACTTGTATTCCATAGCCGGAGGTAATGGTCATTCTCAAAAAAAAAAAAAAAAAAAAATTACTACTAATGGTACACGGATTGATTTATTAAACTTATTACATATTATATATAACAATAATAGGTGGTTTTGAGATATCAGATAATTGTTTAATTGTTTGGTTTTGTGTAATTAAATAATAATTTATAATTCTCCCTCAAAAAAAAAAAAAAATTTATAGTTTGCTATTCACAATTTTTTCAAAAAATAAAATTAGCTATATAACTAGTTTATATTCTATATTACGGTTTCAAAGTCTGCATAATTTATAAGAAAGTCATCTATAATTAATTCATTATTAAAAAGAAAAAATGTTTATGATTCAAAAATTATTACTTAATACTCTATCCCAGACCTGAGCAAATAGATGTTTATTTCTTAGAATGTGATTCTGGATTAGTTCAAAATAAACATAAAGTACAACTTTATAGAGTTAAAATTTAAAATTAATTTAAGAAATAAAGTGTTTTTTTTTTTTTTTACTTAAGAATATTTAATATTAAGCTTGGCACCCTCTCTCTCCCCCCCCCCCCCCCCCCCCAAAATTTTCTACACCTCCAAGGCTGCGTACACACACTTATGACTCCGCTCGAGCACCTTCACTTCTAGAAACTTTAATTTAATATTTAGGGTCTCAAAGCTTCAATCTTCGGGTTGAGCTGTCCTGCAAACCCTTAGAAACATTTAAAACCCTCCAAAAAGCCCTGAAACCCTAGTTTACTAGTATAAATACTGACTTTACGCTTCCAATCCAAACCTTGGCTAGAGAGAGTTTATTTTAGTGCCTCCATGTTCTAAAAACCCAACTTCATCTTTTCTAAACTCACACATAATAGCCTTGCACGTTTTTTTTTTTTTTTTTTAACAGTATTCAAAACCTCTCTCTTATAGTTTCTTAAGGAGAAAGTTGTTTTTTAATTCGTTTTCCCAAACATTTTCAATTATTGTTTGTTCTTCAGTTGTGGTTACCTAGTTCTATTGTGTTCTTTGATTTCCGTTATTATCTCAATCTAATCTCTATGTTGGAGGCATTGAGGGGTCGGTTAAACAAACTCTAATATGTGATTCTAAAACAAAGTGAGTCTTTTTTCCATGATTTTCCATTTTGCTTCATAGGATCCACATGCTTTTGCTTGATATTATCATAAGTGTTCTTATTATATTTGATCGATGTTTATGATCCTTTTATATGTCTTAATCTAACCCTGTTTTAATTTTGGGTCATGTTTAGGGTGTCTTAGGGCAATTTTTAATAAATCATTTTAGGAAAGTTCTGACATCACTTTCTTTGGAAACGTAAAAAGTTGTCAAAACAATTATTTCATTTTTTATTTTTCCATAAAAAGTTTCTAAAAATACTTCTTAAACTAATATTCTTAAAGCATCCGTTAACTTTTCTCTCTAATTTTTCTTTGTTCTAAGATTTTTTTTATTATTTTATTATTTTTTATGTTTCCCTTTGTTTATACCCTTAAAAGTCAAGTTGGTTTATTATAATATGTAGAACTATTCACATGTGTGTTGTTTGATGATTTTGATCTTTATTTGATAATGTTAAAACGATCTTGTGATAAAAATATTTAGTTCTTAGTTTTCCTTGTGTTTTTCATTGTTGTTGTTGTTGTTGTTGTTGTTGTTGTTGTTGTTGTTGTTTTTTTTTTTTTTTTTTTTTTTTTTTTTTTTTTTTTTTTTTTTTTTTTATTAAGGATGTGTATGCATAGTTGAGTATACATATGCATCCCAAACCCAGAAACGGAAAACAACCTTGTGTTATTAATTTTTTTGCTTTTCACATGTTGTTTGATTATGTTTAACCCTGTTTTAGGTTAATAAATTGTTTCCTTTATTTTATTTTAGTCAACTTTGCTATAATATGTTTTCTTTTGAATTTATTTGTTTTATGGGATCTTTCCTTGCATACTTAATTTAATTGTCAACTTTCAATATATAATATAATTTGTTTGATTCCGTTTTAATATGTTTCCTTTTATTTTGTGATGCAATCTTTGACATGTTGTGTGTGTGTTTCTTTAATTAAATGCATGGTGAAATGTTTAGTTTTAGGGTTCTTTTAATAACTTCTTTTTTTTTTTTTTTTTTGAGAAACAAACACACACACAGGGGAGAGGGAAAATGGTTCTAACACAAAGGCACACCACAACTCCACTCAAAAGTCACGGTAATAACTTATTTATTTAAATATACCCTATCAATGCATAATGGAGCCCAATCCATAAATCCGATGGTCATGGGTGCCTAGCACCTTCTCAAGTGTTGACACCCCATTTTTCAACTCGCATTTTACCTCACAAGGAGGGCAAAAGAGTAATTTTACACTCGGAGATAGCATCTTAATTTGGGCCATTAGATCATTAATGTCATATTATCAAAGTGATCTTGATGTTGTAACAATCAAAACGACTGGTGAGCCTTAATTGGACCATTGGATTGAAAGTTATCGGCAAAATAAGTTTTAATGGCCAAAATGCACTCTCACAAATTAAGTCCAACTATATGTGATTATGAACAATTAATTCCAATTGGTTATAAGTATAATCAATTTGAAATTAATTTTGTATCATAATTCAATTGGCTAAGACTACAGTTTACGGTAAGGTTGTTCACACTTGATTAATTAGATGGTTAAACACTTAATATTCAATGAGTAATTGAGGTAATTATCTTTTAATTGGGATAATTAGGTCACAATTTGGGGCTGATCAATTCTGAAATGGAAGCAATTGGGGCCTATTAATTTTAATTGGAAGTTAATTTGAGGCCTATTAGTGTTAATTGTGTTAAAACTATTTTCCAACAAATGGTCTCTGCTCACTATTTCATTGATATCTCTTAGAACATTTTGAATTTATAAGTGAGGTTATTTTTGCTAGAAACTAGACATTTGAGGCTTCAATTTGAGCACAAGAATGAGAATATTCCAATTAGAATTGAGAAAGATATGAGCTTTCAAAGTTAGCTCTAAGAACTGTCACAAGAGCTACAGGAAAAACCAAGGTTTTAGTCATTTTGCTTGCTTATCACTCCCATTATCCTTCAAATTTAATCTAATCTCTATGTTGGAGGCACTGAGGGATTGGTTAAACAAACTCTAATATGTGATTCTAAAACAAAGTGAGTCTTTTTTCCATGATTTTGCATTTTGCTTCATAGGATCCACATGCTTTTATATATATATATATATATATATATATATATTATCATAAGTGTTCATATTATATTTGATCAATGTTTATGATCCTTTGATATGTGTTAATCTAACCATGTTTTAATTTTGGGTCATATTTAGGGTGTCCTTAGGGCAATTTTTAATAAACCATTTTAGGAAATTTTTGACATCACTTTCATTAGAAACATAAAAAGTTGTCCAAAAAAAAAAAAAAATTAATTCATTTAACCAATTTCCTTAGAGCATCCGTTAACTTTTCCCTTTAATTTTTCTTTGTTCTAAGATTTTTGTTTATGTTTCCCCTTGTTTATACTCATAAAAGTCAAGTTGGTTTATTTTAATATGTAGAACTATTCACATGTGATGTTTGATGATTTTGATCTTTATTTGATAATGTTAAAATAATCTTGTGATAAAACATTTAGTTCTTAGTTTTCCTTGTGTTTTTCTTTTAGTTAATATGTTGGATTTTCGGTTAAAAAAACATAAAAATGTGATTTATCCTGTTTTTGTGTTAAGGATGTGTATGCATAGTTGAAGTTGAGTATGCACTGCACCCTAAACCTAGTAAGGGCAAAAACCTTGTGTTATCAATTTTTTTTTTTTTTTTTTGCTTTTCACTTGTTGTTTGATTATGTTTAACCCTATTTTAGGTTAATTAATTGTTTCCTTTATTTTATTTAGTTAACTTTGCTATAATATGTTTTCTTTTGAATTTATTTGTTTCATGGGATCTTTCCTTGCATGCTTAATTTAATTGTCAACTTTCCATCAATAATATAATTTGTTTGATTCGGTTTTAATATGTTCCCTTTGATTTTGTGATGCAATCTTTGATATGTTGTGTGTGTTTCTTTAATTAAATGCATGGGGAATGTTTAGGTTTAGGGTTCTTTTAATAACTTATTTATTTAAATATATCCTATCAACACATATGGAACCTGGTCCATAAATCGAGTGGTCATCGGTGCCTAACAATTTCCCAAGTATTGACACCCCATTTTGCAACTCGTTGTAGACACTCGATTTTGCACTCATGATTTAATCAAGGAAGATGGTTGAAATGACCATCCATGTGCCCCAAAAATCATGATTGCATTACATGTATTAATTCATTCATTGCATATCATAAAAATGATCTTGAGGTTCTAACGGTTGCAACAGTGTGTCTGGTCTCCAAATCGGACCATTGGATTGAAAGAAATCGCATGATCAAGTTTGCATGGTCAGCATGCATTGTGTCTAGGTAGAGCCGACCACGCACGATTAATTTAAATTAATTCTGATTGGTTAAACAATTAAAATTAATTAAATAATTTTGTGATTGGTTGATAATTAGTGTCTAAGATAGGATTGCTTGCATAGGAATAAGAGGGATAATTGGATAACAATAAAATTGTGGATAATCTAAACTTTATAAAAATTTATTTTAGGGTATTTTCCACAAGATAATTGTTCCTAAAAAGACCTGAATTATCCAGAAAAGAGATAAAAATCTTAGAATACGGATTGAAAACACGTCTAAGTGCAAGGACCAGCTCAAGAAATCCTAAAAAGGGAGTCTAAAACGCACCCGGACATGAAAGTGTGATCGGTGTCCAAGAGTACCATTCGGCACTTTTGGAGTGCCAATCGGCACTTTAAAAGTTCTGAATTGCACTCTTTTGGGCTTTGGCCCAATTTCCTTCGGGTGCCGATAAGGCACATCCTTTTCGACCTTTTCACAGGAAGACGCATCTTGATTCATATTCTACCTGTCGTTGCTTATATTTTAAGCATTCTAGTCTCTATAAATTGGGATTGGATCTTAAAATTCAAGACATTCTTTTACGCTTAAGGAGACACACCTTTTTACACACTCAAATTTCTCACTCCCATTTTCTGGTATTCTCTCTTAAACTAGGATTTTTAGGTTTCAAAGATAATTGAATAAATTTCTTTGAACCCTAAAATATCATTTCAAGAACAAGAAGGGCTCCATGCAAGAGGTTGTTTCTAATAACCCTTTTTCTTTATGCTTCTCTTTTGCGATGATGCATGTATTTTTTTTATCCATAACATGAATTGTTAGAACCCCTTTCCCTCTCTCCTGTGTGTGTGTGTGTGTTTGTTTCTCAAAAAAAAAAATTATTGTTTTTTTTAAAGCGTGATCTTGAATTTTTTATAATTGTTATGATCTCTTTCTTAATTTCAAAGATCTGCATATAATTAATTCTTTTTCTTCCAAATAAAACGGATCCACATCTTCATTAGATGTAGATCTGAATTTTTCAAAATAAAACGGATCTACATCTTCATTAGATGTAGATCTGATTTTTTTTTTTTTTTTATAATAAAAACGGATCTGCATCTTCATTAGATGTAGATCTGAATTTTTCTAAAATTAAAAACTAGTCTACGTTTTCATTAGATGTAGATCTAATTTTTTTTAACATGTGCAGATTTTGAAATCAAGAAAAAGATTATGAATGGTTTTGTTTGTTGTGTTTGTTTTATTTAATATATGTAGCATGAATTTGTTTCATGAATGAAATCTTATTCTCAAGCAATCTTTTTCATATTTTTTTTGAGCATATAAAAACAGATTTGATTTTTTTGTCATCAAATTTTTTTTTTTTTTTAGTTCTTAAAAATAGATCTGCTCTTTTATAAACCAAAACCATATTCTCTAAGTCCTCAAAAACAGATTTGATTTTTTTTTTTTCTAAACCAAAATCAAATTTTTTTAATCACTAAAACAGATCTAAATTTTTTTTTACAAAGAAGAGGATGCATTCATGAATAAACTCATGTGATTTAGTTTTGGTCACATGTACAACATGTCATTCATAGCATGCATAAAGGGGTATATTGGTCACAAGAGTCTAGAAGACCAGACTCTGTCTGGGTGGAATGGGTGCCTAACACCTTCCTATTCCGTAACCTAGCCTCCGAATTTGGTTTCTTTGGATAGGTAGACCTAGGTCTTATCTTTGTTTTATTTTGGTAGTTTGTAACTAAGACAAAAAGTCATGTCCTTATTTGGTAGTTTGTAACTAAGACCCAAAGCCATGTAATTTTCAATTTTTCAAATATGTATTCTTTTTTAGAGGCACTTTCTCGATCTCTCACACTCGCATTTAACCTCACATGGAGGGCAAAAGAGAAATTTTACACTCGAAAATAGCATTTTAATTTGGGCCATTAGATCATTAATGTCATATCATCAAAGTGATCTTGATGTCGTAACAATCAAAACGATTGGTCACGAGCCTTAATCGGATCATCAGATTGAAAGTTATCAACAAAATAAGTTTTCATGGCCAAGATGCACTCTCACAAATTAAAGTTTGACTATATATGCTTAAGAACAATTAATTCTAATTCGTTATAATTATAATCAATTTGAAATTAATTTCGTATCATAATTCAGTTGGCTAAGACTACGGTTTATGTTAAGGTTGCTCACACTTAATTAATTAGATGGTTAAACATTTAATATTCAATGAGTAATTGGTATAATTATCTTTTTAATTGGAATATTTAGGTCATGATTTGGGGCTAATCAATTCTCAAATGGAAGTAATTGGGGCGTGTTAATTTTAATTGGAAGTTAATTTGGGGCCTATTATTGTTAATTGTGCTGAAACTATTTTTCAGCAAATGGCCTCTGCTCACTATTTCATTGATATCTCTCAGAACATTTTGTATTTATAAGTGAGGTTATTTTTACAAGAAACTAGACATTTGAGGCTTCAATTTGAGCACAAGAATAAGGCCATTCCGATCATAACTGTGAAAGATATGAGTTTTCGAAGTTTGCTCTAAGAACAGTCACAAGAGCTACGGGAAAAACCACGGTTTTAGTCATTTTGCTTGCTCATCACTCCCATCAACTGCCAAATTTAATGCACCAGTCTTCCCTAAACAATGAAATGGGGTCTAGGTTCATGATTCTCTTTGATCCTTTGTCAAGCCTCGTTAAATGTCTTTCCATTCATATTTTCTCCTCCACTACTATATTAATCCACTTCTCCTCCATGATCCTTCAAACTTCTCCCTCAAAGTGAAAGCCATTAGTTGAGATGATCTCTTATGGTATCTCGTATCAAAAAAATGATGTTATTCTCTATGAACCAAGCCACATGTTTGGCTTTTAATACGGAGTAGGAGGCCGCCTTTACCCACTTAGTGAAGAAGTCAATCGCCTTTAGGATATACTGGTGTCTATTCAAAGCTTTAGGGGCTATTCTTCCAATCACATCTATGCTCCAGACTGAGAAAGGCCATGGGGAGGCCATGCTGTTAGTTCACTAAGTGGTACGTGATTCAGATTCAAATGTGTTTGGCAATCATGACAACTTTTCACGAAGTCCACACAACCGGTCTTCATTGTGTTCTAGTAGTACCCTATCCTTAGGTTCTTTTTGGCTAACATTCTTCCATTCATGTGAGGACTACAAATCCCTTGATGGACCTCTTCCATGACTCTTTTGACTTCTTCTTTTCTCAAGCAACGGAGGTGTATACCATCATAAGATCTCCTATAGAGTTGTCCACCACATAGGACATATTGCATAGCCATCATCCTAATCAAATGGCATTCCCTCTTATTGGCACTGTCAAGATACACTCCTAATTCCAAGAATTTCATGATGTCATAATACCAAGGAACCCCTTCTTCTTCTATAGCCAAGACTGAAGACTCGGTTTTCCCATTTTGCGCTAGTTCATAACATTGTTCAATCTCTGAGGGTTGTGTCCATACTCTCTCGGGTGTTTCAACCATGGAGACTAAGGTAGCCAAGGCATTTGTAAACTTATTCTGAGCTCTAGGGATGATAGTGTATTCAATCCTTTCAAAGGTTTTGGACAAATCATCTAAATATTGCTAACAAGGCTTCAAGTGTTTTCCTTTACCTTCTATAATTTCTATGCTTGGGCTATGACTAAAGTTGAATCGCCAAAGACCTCTGCTTCTTTTACTCCTAACTCTCGAAGAGCTTACATCCCAACGATATAAGCTTCCTATTCCGCCATGTTATTAGTTGCCTCAAAGTTCAACTTGATTGCTAAAGGCACATGAGATCCATTGGGGCGATCAAAAGTACTCCTATCGCTTTCCCATATTGGTTCACAGCTCCATCGAAGTACATTTTCCATGCCCTTAGTTTGATATCCAAAATATCCTCATCTGGGAAGTCTTCTTTTCTAGCCACATATTTCAAATCGAATTTTGCTAATAGGAACAACCATCTTGACAATCTTCCAATCAAAGTAGGTTTCTCAAATAGGTACTTCAATGGGTCTATTCTGGCTACTATCCATATCTAGAAGGTAGAATGATGCGTCTCAACTTCTGCACGGCCCACACGAGTGCAAAACATGAATTTTTTATGGGTGTGTATCTAGTCTCATAATCATGGAATCTTTTGCTCAAATAGTACACTGCTCTCTCATTCTTATCATTGTCTTCTTGTGCAAGCATGCTTCTGACCACATCTCCTATGATATAAAGGTAAAGGAGTAGTGGCTTTCCCTACCTTGGGGGTACTAGGATGGGTGGATGGAGGAGGTATTCCTTGATAAGTTCAAAGGCTTTTTGACATTCATCACTCCATGCATGGGGTTCATTCTTCCTTAGGAGCTTGAAGATGAGATTACAAGTGGAAGTGAGTTTGGCAATGAATCGACTAATGTACTACAATCGTCCTAAGAACCCTTTAATTTCTTTCTCACTCTTGGGTGGAAGCATATCCAATATGGTTTTGATTTTTGATGGGTCAACCTCGATCCCTCTATCACTTACCAAAAAGCCTAGCAATTTCCCAACAGTTACTCCAATGGTACAGTTTTGGGGGGTGTAGACACTCGATTTTGCACCCATGATTTAATCAAGGAGAATGACTGGAATGATCATCCATGTACCCCAAATATCATTATTGCATTACATGCATCAATTTGTCCTTGCATTACATGCATTAATTCATTCATTACATATCATACAAATGATCTTGAGATTCTAACGGTTGCGACGGAATGTTCAATTTCCAAATTGGACCATCGGATCGAAAGATATCGCATGATCAAGTTTGCACGGTCAACATGCATTGTGTCTAGATAGAGTCAACCACACACGATTAATTTAAATTAATTCTGATTGGTTAAACAATTTAAAATTAATTAAATAATTTTTGTGATTGGTTGATAATTAGTGTTTAAAATAGGATTGCATGCATAGGAATAAAGGGGATGATTGGATAACAATAATATTGTGATAATTTGAACTTTATCAAGATTTATTTTAAGGAATTTATCCACAAGATAATTGTTCCTAAAAAGTCTGAATTATCCATAAAAGAGATTAAAAAAAATCATGGACTAAAGATGAAAACACGTCTAGGTGTAAGGACTGGGTCAAAAAACCCTAAAAAGAGAGTTCAAAACGCACCTGTACACAAAAGAATGTTCGGCGTCCAAGAGTACCATTCGGTACTTTAAAAGGGCCAAATGGCCCCCTTTTTGGGCTTTGGCCCAACTCCCTTTAGGTGACAATAATGGACACCCTTTTCACAGAAGGATGCTTCTGGATTCGCATTTTAATCGTCCATGCCTATTTTTAAGAGTTTTCCCACCTTTATAAATAGAGATTGGATCTCATAAATGAGGGGACTTTTTTTTTACGCTCTAAGAGGCATACGTTTTAGGCTTTCAAATGTCTCATATTTGCTGATCCTCTCTCTGATATTTGCTGCTAAAATTAGGGTTTTTAGGTTTTAAAGAGAATTGAATAAATTTCTTTGAACCCTGAAATATCCTCTAAAGAACAAGAAGTGCTCCATGCAAGAGGTTGATTTCAATCACCCTTTCCTTTCCTTTATGTTTTTCTCTTATGATGATGCATGTTTTTTTAATTTGTAACATGATTGTTACAATCTCTTTCATTTTGTTTAAAGCATGATCTTGAATTTCTTATATATAATTGTTACAATCTCTTTCTTAATTTTAATTATCTGCATTTAACCAATTCTTATTCTTAAAACAAAAAAACAGATCCGCATATTTCTTAAATGTAGATCTGAATTTTTCTTAATTAAAAAAAAGATCTGCATCTTTCTTAGATGTTGATCTGAATTTTTTTTAATCAAAAATGGATTTGCATCTCCCTTAGATGTAGATCTGAATTTTTTCCTAATCAAAAACTAATTTGTACATTTCTTAGATACAAATCTGATTAAAAAAAAAAAAAAACATAAGTAGATTTTGAAACAAAGAAAAATATTATGGATGATTGTGTTTATGTTTTTTTTTTTTTTTTGTTTAATTCATGTCGCATAAATTTATGTTATGAGTGAAATTCTCTTCAAAAAAAATCTTTCCCATATTCTTTGAACATATAAAAAAAAAAAAAAAACAGATTAGATTTTTCTGTTATCAAAAACCATATTTTTATCATCATAACACAAATTTGATCTTTTGCAAAGTTAAAACCATTTTTTTTTAATTTCTTAAAAACAAATCTGAATTTTTTAATAAACCAAAAGACTTTGTTTTATAAAATAAAAATAGATCTGAATTTTCTATTCAAAAACTTTTTTTTTTTACACATACAAAAACAGATCTGATTTTTTGACAAACCAAAGTCAATATTTTTTAATCACTAAAATAGATCTGAATTTATTGACAAAGAAGAGAATGAATTCATAAATAAATTTATGTGATTTAATTTTTGTTTCACATGTTCAACATATCAATCATGATATGCATAAAAAGGGTACATAGGTCACAAGAGTCTAGAAGACTAAACTCTGTCTGGGCGAAATGGGTGCCTAACACCTTCCCCATTCGTAACCTAGCCTCTGAATTTAGGTCTTTGGTTAAGTTGATCTAAGCCTTGTCTTTTCTTTTATTTTGGGTAGAATGTAACTAGGACAAAAAGTCATGTATTTTTGGTAGATTGTAACTAGGACCTAAAGCCATGTAATTTTCAATTTTTCAATTATGTAATTTTTTATTCAATCAATGAAAGGATGCTATTCAGTCATGTTGTATTTAGTTTTTCTTATTTTTTTTTGTATAAAAAATAAGTGGCAACTCCACACCACTTATCCAAAAAGAGAGGTGCCCTAAAAAGCACTCCAAAAATCTCTCTTTTTTTGAGAGGCAACTTCCCTAGTCTCTCACATTGGCAACTCCACTGGGCATGTCGAGGGCTAAGTTTCATATTAGACTTAAGTGACCAAATGTGTACCCCTATTTTGCATGGTCTTGCATAATTTTGTTGTTTGTTTGTTTGTTTATTTATTTATGGTTGATGAGATTTTGTACAATATTTTGGTGTATGGTATTTTGTTGTTTGTATTATTTGTTTAAATCTTTCCCTAACTGTCATAGTGTGTGCCATCCAAACAACAATGTGTGCATCCCTTTTCAACAACTTGTGGTGGTAGTAACCATGGATCACCAGTTTTCATTAGATTCGAGTACCCAATGGCGAACTCACCAACTCGTAGCCTAAAGTCACTAGATCATTTCCTGTTGACTGTAAGGGACAAACCATGCCGTTTGGATCAACGCAATATTCATTACATTACAAGTTGAGAGGTGTAACATCCTACCTATGAGAAACAATAAAACAACAAACCCACCCTACAACATAATGACTTAGAACCTACCCTTAGGTCGGTCTCGGTTAAAATTGCATTGCATGTTGTTTGTGTTTTTTTTGGTTGATTGATGGATGTGGATGGGGTCTTAGCCTTGATTAACCTAACCAAGCCTGTCATTAGGGGAGAATCTGGTCAAGATCTGAAGGAAGGCTACAAAGAGAACTTAAGCCCGACACTCAAGCCAGTAGCTCCAGTTCCAAGCCTGTCACTCCTATCACAATACTGAAGCCTTCAAGCATAGAAGAAACTCCATTGATGCAGCATCACAACCCCATCTTTGATCTCCAAGACAGTTCAAGCCACAAGAAGTTTGAAGCTCCTAGCAGCATGGCGGAAGAGGGAGAACACACAAACATAGAGGAGCCCATGAACACCCGAGAGCTACTTAACACCATGGTAGCTAGTCAGATTCAGCTGAGGGAAGACATGAACTGTATGATGCAACAGTTTCAGAATTCAAAGAGTAATCAAAAGGAGGACAAGACTGATCATGATCCACTAGTCGTAGAGAGTGAGAAGAAGATCAACAAGAGGATGAACAAAAAAAAGGAGATAATTAGAAAAGCTCGTAAGATGGAGGAACTTATGGACTATGATTCTCTCTCCGTGTTCCTTAATGCAAGGTTGCCACCCAAGTTCAAGATGCCAACCCTTGACAAGTTTGTTGGGACTGGTTGCCCAAAATCCCATTTAAAGATGTATATGAAGGCTATGCAGCCCTTAGGCGCGGCAAAGGAAGTACTTGCTCAGATGTTTCAAAACACACTAACTGGAGCTGCTTTTAATGGTTTCTCAACTTGGACGATGCTAGAGGAAGAAGTTGGGAGGACATCTGCTGAGAGTTTCATAAGCAATACATGTACAATATGGAAGTGGATATCACGAGAAGAGACCTTGAGACTACTAAGCAAGGGCCGAAGGAATCCTTCTCTACTTTCATTACCAAGTGGAGAGCCAATGCTGCAAAGATGATGAGTAGGCCGAGTGAGGAAGAACAATTAGCAATGGTTGTAAAGAATTTATTACTTGTATACCACAAGTATTTGTTTGCACAATACTTTCCTAACTTTAAAGCTTTGATTGTTGTTGGAACCCAAATTGAGGATGCAATAATCAATGGCACTATAAAGACTGATGACCCACCAAGGTTTAAAAAGAATGTAGGATTTAATTCTAAAGCTACAGAAATTTCTAATATCCATAAAAATGATCCTTATCAATTGATTGCACCCATTGAACCGGTGCAAGTACCACAAGGGCCTAGACCTAAGAGAGAATTTCATAAGTCGTACATGCCCATGAGTCAAGTGTATGACAAGCTAAAAGCAAAAGGGTTATTGAAGCCTTTAGACCCAAGGCCAATTCCAAACCCCTTGCCCTAAAGGTTTAATGTGAATAAAAGATGTGCTTATCACCAAGGCCCTGGTCATGAAACTGACCGTTGTTCCACCTTTCGTCATGCAATTCAAGACTTAATAAACAACAAGGTGATTGCGCTGCCTATAAGGCCTAGCATCACTAGCATAAAAGATTATAAGTACTTGGGAACACTTTTAATCTTCACTCTAATTCCACTTTATGCCCAAGAAGTGTGGTCTCTCAATCAGTTTTCCAAGGGAGAATAATCGAGTGGCTTCACTCACACATACACACCATTTCACAATGATGTCTCTCTTAAAATAAAATTATGTATGTTTCTCTCTTTATAACTAACTGATTATTTAATTGGCCTGGCCTATTGGGCCTTCACAATTGGGCTTTAGTGTGTGGCTTGGAGTGGGACCAAAAGGGACCAATAAGACATTAGCTTCAATGGGCCTTAGGCTTTCCTATCAACTCTTGACAAGTCTAAAGTTACCATTAATTATATTTAATACCACTATATGAATATAATTGCACTTTAGGCCTTATTAATAAATTATATAACCAAAATTTTATTATACATGCAACCCCTTCATAAAATATTCGTAGTAATATAAAGTCATAAATGTAGACTGCTACTTTTAAGATTACTACATCTTAATCCTTGAGTACCCGGTTTAATCCTTCAAGTTATTCATCATATATTTATGAAATCCAATTTTATAAATATATACTTTAGTATCGCTTTACTAAAGTGGTTAGGCCTAACACTCTGAATAACCAAACCCATTAAATTTATCTCAAGGGAATATTTTATATCTCCGTTAAGATATAATGAATTCTATCTTGAGAATATATGTTCCATCAACACTAAATCTAGCTGCCCAACATACTAAGATTTTGATTGTGACTTTAGATTTCACTCCTGATATATCAAAGCAACCTACATTTCATGATCCGGTCCATTATCCTCTTAGGTTTAAGAGTTCATGTGAATAGATGTCGTGAGATTTATTATTCATTTAACAGTCGTTAGGTGAATAATAAATCTCACAGTGGTCCAGTTCAATATGTCTTAACTCTTAAAACATATCAACATATCAATTAGAAGTCTTCACTTCCATGGTCAAGACAAATCATCTTTAGTTGATATGTTATAGTCTTCGTAGATGAAATGCTCAATTTCATCACCAACTACGAACTATAATTCTGAGTTTACAAAGAACTTGTGATTTATATCTTTTGTGACTTTTCACATAAATCACATACTATGCATCTCATGAACTATATGATAATGTCCAAATATTCTTGTTACCATTGTTTTAGATAATAATAAAACAACTTTATTAATAATAACTTTAAGTCATAAATAATGTTATACATAGCACATACAATAGGATTTAAGGGCACACATCCTAACAATATTTAGTGTGTGGCTTGGAGTGGGACCAAAATGGACCAATAAGACACTAGCTCCAATGGGTCTTGGACTTTTCTGTCAACTCTTGACAAGTTCAAAGTTACCATTAATTATATTTAATACCACTATATAAATATAATTGCACTCTAGGCCTTATTAATAAATTATATCCCAAAACTTTATTATACATGCAACCCTTTCATAAAATATTTGTTGTAATACAAAGTCATGAATGTAGATTGCCACTTTGAAAATTGCTACATCTTAATCCTTGAGTACTCGGTTTAATCCTTTAAGTTATTCATCATATATTTATGAAATCCAATTTCATAAATACATACTTTTGTATCTCCTTACTAAAGTAGTTAGGTCTAACACTCTGAATATCAAAGCAACCTACATTTCATGATCATATCCATTATCCTCTTAGGGTTAAGAGTTCACGTGAATAAAAATCGTGAGATTTATTTTTCATTTGATAGTCGTTAGGAGAATAATAAATTTTACAGCAGTCCAGTTCAATATGTCTTAACTCTTAAAACATATCAATATATCAACTAGAAGTCTCCACTTCTATGATCAAGACAAATCACCTTTATGTTAGGGTTTACGCCCTAAAATCCACTTATTGACATGTCATAAATAATTAAATAGTTGAATTATATGAGACTATCTATAAATGAACTAATGAGACATTATCATAGTCCATGAGATGCATTGTATGTGATTTATGTGATTTAGTTACAGAAGATGTAAATCACAAGTTCCTTGTAAACTCAAAATGTAGTTTGTAGTCGGTGATGAAATTGGGCGTTTCATCTACAAAGACTATAACATATCAATTAAGATGATTTGTCTTGATCATGGAAATGAAGATTTCTAGTTGATATGTTGATATGTTTTAAGAATTAAGACATATTGAACTGGACCGCTGTAAGATTTATTATTCTTCTAACGACTGTTAAATGAATAATAAATCTCACGATTTCTATTTACATCAACTTTAAATCCTGAGAGAATAATGGACCTGATCATGAGGTGTAGGTCGCTTTGATATATCAGAAGTGAGATTTATAAGTCACGATCAAAACCTCAGCATGTTGGGCAGCCGCATTTAGTGTTGATAGAACATATATTCTCATGATGGAATTCATAATCTCTTAACGGAGATATAAAATATTCCATTGTGATAAGTTTAATGGGCTTGGTTATTCAAAGTGTAGGGCCCAACCACTTAAGTAAGGACTTACTAAAGTATATATTTATGAAATTGGATTTTATAAATATATGATGAATAACATAAAAGATTAAACCGGGTACTCAAGGATTAAGATGTAGTAATATTTAAAGTGGCAATCTATATTCATGACTTTGTATTACTACGAATATTTTAATGAAGGGGTTGCTTGTATAATAAAGTATTGAGATATAATTTATTAATAAGGCCTAGAGTGCAATTATATTCATATAATGGTAGTGAATATAATTAATGGTAATTTTGGACTTGTCAAGAGTTGACAGAAAAGCCCAAGGCCCATTGCAGCTAGAGTCTTATTTGTTCCCTTTTGGTCCCACTCCAAACCACATACTAGAGCCCAATTGAAATGACTCAAAAGGCTAGTCCAATTAGATAATCAGTTATATTTAAGGAGAGAAACATACAGAATTTCTATGAGAGTTTTCTAAGTGGTTTTCATTATGATCACATGAGAACATGAAATGGTTTGAGTGTGAGTGGACACTCTCTTATTCTCTCCTTAGAAACTGATTGAGAGACCACACTTCTTAAGCATTAAGTGGAATTGCAGTGAAGATTAAAAGTGTTCTCAAGTATATCTAATCTTTTGGTTTTGAAATTCACTGCACCAAGGTGCGTTTTCTTGTTCTTAAATTCTGAAACTTACATAATACATGTTATCAATTGCGAATGAAGTAGATTCGTTAATTTTTCGCTGCGTATGTTTTGTATGTGATACAAACATGTATTTTTTCCTACAATTGGTATCAGAGCGGTCTTCAATTTCGAATCTAAATAACATGTTTTGTGAGTTTTGGAATTAGAGATAATAGTTTCATGTTGTTAGAAGATTATGCATTTAATTTTCTGTATGGTTGTTGAAACTATGATTTGATAAATACTAATAAAGATGTTATGATGTTGTTTAAATTTTAATTTAAGTATGTTAAATTGATCTTTAAGACTATAGCATTAATGGAATTCAGTATTGATATCAAATTCTGCCTATTATGTTCATATGGTGGTTGTTTGTTCATAAAAAACGTTGAAAACTGTCTATAACTGCTCTTTAAAAACTAAAAACATGCATTTTTCGCGAGTAACTTCACAAGAAGGTAACCCGCGAAAAATGCCTCTGAAGCACAAAACTGTTTTGCGGGTTAGCTTTACTCGCGAATCATTCACGAGACAGTCATTAAAGTTTTCTGTCTGAATTTTGTGTTTCACTATTTTTCCTTAACCATTTTCACGGGAAGAGCTTGGTCGCGAGATTCTCGCGAAAATACATCTGAAGGGAATTTTGAATATTTTCTAAGTGTTTACAAATGTATAAAGAGCAAGGCTGTGTGTGATGATATTACACATGGTTCTAACTAAAAGGCCTAATGAGATCAAAGATATTAGTAAAATAGAACTCTTAGTTGTAAATAGTTTGGGACTTGTCTTTTAAGAAACATTCTAATGAGATTGGAATTGTTAGATGATTGAAAGTCCTTAATTTATTTTAATTAGAATTTTTAATGATATTATAGCTTAATTAAAAGGTATATAATTTCTAAAGTGATTAGAATTCTCAATCAAATAAGTTAAGGATAGAGTTCTATATAACTAATTTTTGATTCATTAGTGTTTACGGAATCCTAAATAGTTTAGGACATCCATTTTCGTTAGTGATTCTAATAAGATTAGAGTCTTCAACAAGTGCAAGGTTATTAGTTGTGATGGGATCACAATTATTTAAAGAAAAATCCAAATAATGAGTGAAAGTGCTGAAATAACCCTTTTGTTAAGTTTATTGTAATGTGAATAGATACCTTGTCTTGACTTCAAATCTTGCATTCCATGCGGAGGGTATTTACTTCACTAATTACAAGGTTAAATTTCTTTGTGATTGTGCGAATGTTTGTTACGCTATTGTGACGTAACTTAGTAACATCACATTGAATTTAAACAATTAAACACATTTGATGTGTAAGGTTAAAATTGTGATTAGATCACAATGGTTTCATGACAATCCACTTGTTTTAAAATTTCTAGTGGGAGAGAGATATAAGAGTTGGATCTCACGGCCTCTATTATCAGTTCATAGTAGTGTGGGTAAGCACCTCGTCTTGGCGTATATGCCTTACGATCCCAAAGGAGGGTATTTATTTCATAGTACTACAAGATTGAACTTACCCGTTTAAAGTAGTGTGAACAAGCACCTCGTCTTGGCATATATGCCTCGCGATCCCAAAGGAGGGTGTTTTGTTTCATGGTACTACAGGTTTTAAACACTAAAAAGGGAGATGACATGTGGCTACCCATGATTCTAGATAATGGTGTACACTAGATTAAGTGTAATGTTAACCTCCCAAAGGAGCTATGTCATTATTACTTAGAAGCTGAAGCTAATACGACATATTATTAGTGTATGATAAGAGTTATCATGATAGCACTAATAATGAGAATAGTTCTCAACCAATTAATGTGTTTATAATAAACTTGCTACCAAGGAATTATAGACATGGATTGGGTTGTCGTTGCACCTAGTATAGTTTGTTTTTCGGGTTCCATACTATATGGTTATGGATGCAAAATATAATGTCACTGTAATTATGTTCATAGTCTTAAAATAAAGTTGTCATAAATTTTGTTCTCTAGCTACTATTTTAATTGAATCACATTAACTAATAAATAATTTTGGACATGGTGCTTAAAGGAGCTGAAGTACATAAATATGTTTTGATTCAACATTGTCATAATTTCCTATGCATGATGCATTGATGGAAGATAGCTTATGATTTGATCATAGTCTCCATTGAAATGCTAAAATGTTACATTAGCTTCTATCTCAAGTGTGCTACAGCATGAGATGCAAGAGTTAGTACTAGACTTTGACTTTAGGTTAAGTAAAAATGAGATGTTTGGTATGAATTATATTGAGTGTTAAGAAAAGCTTAAAGAGTTCTAACTCTATATCATTTTATGAAAATATTTTATTTTTAAAATGATTGGAATTCTTGGATGTAGAGGTTAAATGTTAATCTTATTTGGATATGATCCACAGGTCCTTGTTAGAATCATTTTATCAATTCAAATTGTTTTGAAAATAAATTCTTTTATGTTATCTGAATTGATGAGTGAGTTCTGTGGAATGGAAGATATCCTAAAAGCTAAAGCTAGGATCAATATGGTTTAATTCAAATTCTTTGCCTAGACCGAAAGGTAAGGGTGGTAAGAAGAGGAATTATAATACCAAACAGTTGGACAAGTAAGTTGCCCTAGTAGTTGCTAAAAGGATATTAAACTCAAAAGCATGACCAAAAGGAAAGTGTTTCTGTTTTGGTAAATCTGAGCATTGTCCATGATTGTCTTCTAGATGGAAATTTACATGTTTTACTTATTAAAGAGAAAGTTTTCATCCTTTGTTATTGTATGTCTAGATTTTATTAATCTAAATGATATTCAAGATAGGTAAAAGATGGGCTTTTAGAACCATTATTTTGTTATATTCCCAGTCTATGAATTTTATTTAGAGGATAATAAGATCTAGGGCTCCTTTATTGTAAAGGAATAAAGTTTCAATGACTTCTTTAAGTTTGTACATACATGAAGGAGGAATAAGACTCTTTTAGAAATAGTAAAGCACATGATAAGTATTTTCATTTGCTTATTTCTTTTGGAGATATACTCTAATAATTACTATACATTTTCTAAAGTTGATATCAAAAATTTGTTCCTAGGATATTTTTCAAATCGTGGATTGGGTGAAAACCTAGTATATGATACTTCCACTTTTGGAGATGTCTAGCACTTGTGCTAGAAAGGAAGTCTGACAAATTGAAATCAAAAGGTAGAAAAATGTGTGTTTATGATGGGTATCCAAAAGGAGTTGCAATAGATTGTTTTGGTAGTCATATAGAAGACAAGATGTTTGTAAAGTACAAATACAAAGTTCTTGATTATGACTATATGAATAATCTTAAGGCTAAACATAGAATTTTTCTAGAAGAAAGATGTCATAATTTGTTGAAAGACAACTATATAATACATTTAGAAATGAGACAATTGTATTAGATACACCATAAGATATTATTCTGCAAATAACTATTACACCGATACAATATCGTAGTGGGAGGATTATCAATTACCGATTAAATTCATACTTTTAGAATAAACTTTTGAAGTCATTCCACAAGGATATGAATTTGATCCTCAGTCCTACGTAAAGGCAATAGATGATATGAATTTAGACTACTAGATCAAGGTTATGTAAATAGAATTAGATTCTATTTGAAGTCTAGAACTTGTAAAGGCGCCTAATGACATTAGGCCTAATATTTTCAAAAAGGTCTACAAGTAAATGAGATTGATAGATTTGAAGGTGCAAACCTTCAAAGTCAAGACTAGTGGCGAAAGGATTTATTCAGAAAGAAATGATTCAATTATGAAAAGATTTTTTCACCAATAGTCAAGTTTGACTCTATCTAGATTCTCTTATCCATTATATATCATTTGGATAAAATATGGCAAAAAATATCAAGAAAGCTTCTTTTAGGAGCAATCTTGAGGAAGACATCTATAAGATGTAACTAGACTTGTACATAGCAAAGAAGCAGTAGTGTTTAGTATGCAAGTTGCTTAAATTCTATTTAAGGATTAAAGCAAGCATTTGAATCATAAAATATCATCATTGATCAAGGAATCAAATTGTTTGATTTTGATCAAGTATCAAAAGGCCTTATGTATGTAAAAGCTATATATAATAATAAATTTCTTAATGTATGTTGATGAATTCTAATCATTTAGAATGATATAGAGTTATTGTCATTAATAGAATTTTTGTTGTCTAATCTAGTTTGATATAAAGTACTTGGGAAAGATTAGTCACATCCTAAGAATTAAACTTTGTTAAAATTCTAAAATTAGGATATTAGGTCTATCTCAAACTGCATAAATAGATTAGATTCTAGCCAAGTATAGAATGTAATACTTCAAAAAAGGATTCTTTCTTTTTAAGTTTGAAGTTCCTTTAAAAAGGACTATAGTCCTAAGACATAAAAGGAAGAGCAGATTAAAACGGCTCCTAATACCAAAGCAATAGGAAGTCTTTATGCTATGCTAAATACCAAGCTAAATATGTATTTTGCAGTGGACATGGTAAGCTAATATAAAAAGAATCAAAGATTACTTAATTTAGTGGGAGTAAAGTATATACTCAAATATCTTAGGAGAATGAGAGATTATATGCTTGTCCACAAAAATGAGGTTTTGATAGTTACTAGATGTAAAAATACTGACTTGTAGTTTTATTGTGATTTATGAAGTTGGACTTCAAGATATGTGTTCATCTTAGGTGTTGAAGATACACATTAAGCATAAGTATTGTCTCTTTAGAGAGATATGAGTACGTGAGAAGTAGTAGTGGAAAAGATAATTTATGCAATAAATCTGGCTGTAACTTGTTTCCAAACCTTGTCTTAGAGTAACTATGAATTACTCTAAAGGGAGATAAGTGTTGGATATATGGTAAATTATCTTTGAGGGCAAGTGGAAGATTGTTGGGGTTTATGCCCTAAAATCCAATTTATTGGCATGTCATAAATAATTATATAGTTTAATTATATGAGACTATCTATAAATGAATTAATGAGACATTATCATAGTCCATGAGATGCATTGTATGTGATTTAGTCACAGAAGATGTAAACCACAAGTTCCTTGTAAACTCAAAATGTAGTTCGTAGTCGGTGATGAAATTGGGCTTTTCATCTGCGAAGACTATAACATATCAACTAAGATGATTTGTCTTAATCATGGAAATGGAGATTTCTAGTTGATATGTTTTAAGAGTTAAGACATATTGAACTGGGTCGCTGTGAGATTTATTATTCTTCTAACGACTGTCAAATGAATAATAAATCTTACGACTTCTATTTACATCAACTCTAAATCCTGAGAGAATAATGAACCTGATCATGAGGTGTAGGTTACTTTGATATATCAGGAGTGAGATCTATAAGTCACGATCAAAATCTCAGTTTGTTGGGCAGCCGCATTTAGTGTTGATGGAACATATATTCTTAAGATGGAATTTATAATCTCTTAATGGAGATATAAAATATTTCTTTGAGATAAGTTTGATGGATTTGGTTATTCAGAGTGTTGGGCCCAACCACTTTAGTAAGGAGTTACTAAAGTATATAGTTATGGAATTGGATTTCATAAATATATGATGAATAACATAAAGGATTAAACCAGGTATTCAAGGATTAGGATGTAATAATCTTCAAAGTGGCAGTCTATATTCATGACTTTGTATTACTACGAATATTTTAATAAAGGAGTTGCATGTATAATAAAGTCTTGGGATATTCAGTCAAAAAAAAAAAAAAAAAGTCTTGGGATATATAATTTATTAATAAGGCTTAGAGTGCAATTATATTTATATAGTAGTATTGAATATAATTAATGGTAACTTTGGACTTGTCAAGAGTTGACAGAGAAGCCCAAGACCCATTGGAGCTAGAGTTTTATTTGTTTCCTTTTGGTCCCACTCCAAGCCACATACTAGAGCCCAATTGGAATGGCATAAAACGCTAACCCAATTAGATAATCAGTTATATTTAAGGAGAGAAACATACGGCATTTCTATGAGAGTTTTCTAAGTGGCTTTCATTATGATTACATGAGAACATGAAATGGTTTGTGTGTGAGTGTTGGATATTCTCTTATTCTCTCCTTGGAAACTGATTGAGAGACCACACTTCTTGGGCATTAAGTGGAATTGGAGTGAAGATTAAAAGTGTTCCCAAGTACTTCTAATATTTTGGTTTTGAATTTCACTGCACCAAAGTACGCTTTCTTGTTCTTAAATTCTGAAACTAACATAGTTCATGTTATCAATTACGAATGAAGTAGATCTGTTAATTTTCTACTGCGTATGTTTTGTATATGATACAAATATGTATTTTTTCAACACTTTAGTCTTCGCAGATAAAATGTCCAATTTCATCACCGACTACGAACTATAACTCTGAGTTTACAAAGAACTTGTGATTTATATTTTCTGTGACTGCTCACATAAATCACATACTATGCATCTCATGGACTATATGATAATGTCCAAATATTCATGTTACCATTATTTTAGATAACAATAAAACAACTTTATTAATAATAACATTAAGTCATTCATAATGTCATACATAGCATCATACAATAGGATTTAAGGGCATACATCCTAACAATATCCTACTTACCCTAAAGACTATTCTGCACTAATCTAACTCCCATTTCTTCCAAACGTGACTCAAAAGTCCTTTGGGGCAAGGTTTTGGCAAAGGGATTTGCTAGATTACTTACACTATCAATTTTTGCTACTACTACATCTCCTCGAGCAACAATGTCTCAAATAATGTGGTACTTTCTCCCAATATGCTTTCCTTTCTTATGATTCCTTGGATTAATTTTGGGAAAGTACCAAGGATTAATTGCTTGATGACCGAAGAAGAAAATAAGGAAGACCGATCTGACTTGATTTATGACTTACCCGAATGCTTCATGATGACATGGGAAGAATTAATGGATAGGACATCTACCACCACCACCGCAGGATATGACATATGGAATGAAATACCAGAACCCGAGGACAACCAAACACCCACAAATGTAGGGAGACTCTTTAAACCCCAAGGAAATATCCAACCACCCACAAATTGGGAGAGACACTTCAAACCCCAAGAGGACAACTAAACATCCACAAATGGGGGGAGACTCTTCAAACCCCAAGACGCCAATCCCAATGATTCAACAAAAATTGCCTATATCACAAGGGGGGGGGGGGGGGGGCATTTTAAACCCCCACGTTTAGATACCGACAACCTAGTGGAAGCTTTGTACAGATCCACCCAACAAGCACATGCTGAAGAAGATAAAGTCCTTAAGCAACTACAGAAGACATAAGCTAACATATCCTTATGAGGTTTACTCATGGCCTCATACAAACACCAACAAAATCTAGTAGACCTTCTTAACCAAATTCAAGTACCTTTAACCACAACCTCCCAGGATCTGAATGCTATGATTGGGTCCATAAATAGGGAACTCACTATTTCCTATTCTGATAAGTATCTGACCAAGAAGGGTAAGCACCACAATAACCCATTGGATATCACTACAGATGCCATGGGGAAGAGGAGATTGATGGCTTTGATAGATGATGGAAGTGCTTTGAAGACTGCTAGCTGCTTGGGTCTAAGCATTGAAGACTTTGTGCCTACTGATCAACATGTGAGGGCATACGACAACAGTAGAAGAGAAGTCTTGGGAACCATAACATTAGAGCTTACCAGCAGACTGATGGCCAAGAAGGTGGACTTTCAAGTCCTTAGTATAGCCTCATGCTTCAATATGCTCCTTGGGCAACCATGGATCCATGACATAGAAGCCGTACCTTCTTCCCTATATCAAAAGATTCAGTTTCCACATGAAGGAGCTAGTGTGACCATTTATGGGGATACTTTAACTGTGCCTAAGCCTATTTTCGGTATTGATTCTGAGAAAAAGCCACTGACCTTGGATGGTTTTGACATTGAGAGGCTTGGTTTCGAAAAGAGAGAAGAATAAGTTGAGAAGATCCCAATGAACTTGGCTCCTTCTGGTAACAACAATGTGGTAGCAATAAAGAGGAGAATGAACTACCTTCCAGGAATGAACTTGGAAAGAACTGTGAAGAAGCCAACTATTCAGGTCCTGATGACTCTTACTACCACACCACCTTTTGGGCTAGGCTAGAAGCCGACTGATGATGATTTGTTAGAGATGGAAGTGAGAAGGATAACTCGAGCCAAAGCCAAAGAAAAATGACTTCCTTGTCCTCCCGAACTTCTGAAACCCTACACTCCTACATTGAATGGGAAGTTCGTAAAAGCTAGAGAAAGTCAACGTTATTGGGGATTCCCTGAACCGAGATTTAATCCTATAACAAAGACAATGGTGCCCGATTTCGAGATACTACTTGATTGCAACAACAAGGTTCTAGAATTGAAGAAGGAAGATGCAACTTGGGTTCCTACTGATTGGGCTGATTACATGGACCCTAATGCCATGACTACACTCCTTGGAAATGCTATTTGCAATATAGAAGAAGAGGAATACTGGGAGGCTTGCTAGTATGCATTGAAGACCCTGTATAAATAAGAGGCAATGATGGAGAGATGAGGAAGGGGGAATTGCCCCCAGTGATGATGAAGATGGAAGTGAAGACAAGAGTGATAGTAGTAGTGACAACAGTAGCAGTGATAGTGGACATGATGATGATGACAGCAACACCAATAGTGATGACAACAGCAGAAATTATGATAGCCCGTACAGTGGACATGATTGGGGTGAACCCCCTAGTGATAGAGAAGACGAAGATGCAAATCTATTCTATGAAGAATACGATAGTGATGTGGTCTATTATGATGAGGACATTAAAGACGATGCCGAAGCTAACAGGTGGAGTGACACTGATAGTGATCAATACAAGTTGATAAATGTGTTAGAGAATGCAAGAATGGAGAATGCACAAGCCAATCAAATGTATCATGACGAACATCCCTACAGGCACCTTTCAAATTGGAGTGATATTACTAATGTTAGTTCAAAGTCTGGCCCTAGGTATGAAAAGCATGGAAGAGAGGTTCCGAAATTGGGGTGGTATTATGATTCAGAACCCAAGTTCACCAACCCCACATATTGAAGAGGAGGATGACATAGATGCTAGGTTGGCTACTTTAGACTAAAAGCTGATGGTCCATAGTCTTAGAATCATGACACTTGAGAATGCTGAACGTAATGATGAGAGGATGGAAGAGAGTGAGTCAGAGCATATCCCTCAACCCACCTACTTGGGTAACAGAGGCAAGCACGACCTATTTGATGAATGGATGGATAGCATAGAGTGCCTGGATGCTTTTGTGACTGATAATCTTATAGACATGGAGGTTGAAGAAGAAGCTACAAATTATATGGATATAGATCCCACGTTACTAAAGTTGAGGGAAGAAGGAGCTTATTGGGAGCCACCTGCCATTGTGGAAGCCACGACCGAGTTGAAGAACTGGGGCATGGGAGGGAGCCGCCTACCCCATGGAGGACTCTGTGAGGAAGATTAAGACCATCAAGTCTGTCACTTTTGCTAAGAAGATCAAGACCTCCGAGCTAGTTACCACTGCTAAGAACATTGTTTCTGTTCCTATTGAGTCTAATTCTGTTAATGTTTCTATTCTTGTTAAATCTGTTTTTGATAGTTTTCTAGTTGAGTCTGTAAAGTCTGTTAAAAACCCTTTCCCTTCTAATATGATTTCTGATTCTGCTTATTTGCTAGCTTTGAATGTTTTTATTTCTAAAATTGGTTAAGAAACTCTTAATAATAAGGAATTAAAACATGGATACTTAGAACCCATAAAAGAAGAAACCCAACCCATTAACCTGGGAACTGATGATAAGCCCAAAATGATCCAAGTGGGTAATACCTTATCCACTTCAGAGAAAGATGTATTAGTGGCACTGTTGATAGGGTTCAAAGAGGTCTTTGCCTGGTCATATGAAGACATGCCTGGGATTGATACAAATATAGTACAGCACTACATCCCAACAGATCCAACCATGAAGTTGGTCAAGCAATTAAGAAGAATGAAGCTAGAGTGGACTCTCAAGATCAAAGAAGAAGTAGAGAAACAGTACAATGCAGGATTCTTGAGAGTGGTCAACTATCCAGAGTAGTTAGCTAATGTGGTTCTGATACCAAAGAAGGATGGGAAGCACAGAATGTGTAAGATTTTCGAGATCTGAATAAGGCCAGTCCAAAAGATGACTTTCCATTACCTCACATTGACGTCCTGGTCAACAACACAGTAGATCATGCTTTGCTATGGTTTATGAATGGATTTTCAGGTTACAATCAGATTAAGATGGCTCCAGAAGATATGGAGAAGACCTCCTTTATTACACCATGAGGAAGATATTGTTACAAAGGTTATGCCATTTAGCCTTAAAAATGCTGGTGCTACTTACCAATGAGCAGCCACCACTTTGTTGCATGATTTGATCCACAAAGAAGTAGAGGTTTATGTTGATGATATGATAGTGAAGTCCAAAGATCGTGAAGGGCACATACTAGCTTTGAGGAAGTTCTTTGAAAGAATCTGGTTCTAAGAGTTGCGGTTGAATCCAAAGAAGTGTGCTTTCGGAGCCACATCCGAAAAATTGTTAGGGTTTATGGTAAGCAAGAGGGGAATAGAAGTTGATTTTAACAAAATCAAGGCAATTGTAAAGATGAAGTCTCTAAGAACTGAAAAGGAGATCCGAGGATTTCTGGGGAGGATACAGTGCATCAGCAGATTCATAGCCCAACTCACTATGACATGTGAACCAATCTTTCGACTGCTCAAGAAGGAGGTCCCAACAATGTGGAATGAACAATGCCAAGAAGCCTTTGAGAAGATTAAAAACTATTTGACGAAGACACCAATACTTGTCCCACTAGTTCCTGAAAAGCTATTGCTGTTGTATCTTACCATTACAGATACAGCAATGGGGGCTTTACTTGCTCAATACCTAGAGGAGACTAGAAAGGAGAATTTACTACATCAGCAAGAAGATGTTGCCTTATAAAGAGAAGTATTCACCATTAGAAAAGACATGTGTAGCACTTGTATGGGCAACCCGTAAAGTCAGACATTATATGCTTGCTTACATGGTTTTGCTAATTGTAAGAATGGATCCTTTGTAGTACTTAATGGAAAAACCCGTGCAAGATGGGAAGACTGCTAAATGAGTTTTGCTTTTGTCAGAATTTGATATTAAGTATGTGACTTAGAAATTTGTGAAGGGAAAAGCAATTGCCGATCACCTAGCCCATTGTTCACCAGAAGAAGCTAAAGAGATCCAAGGAGACTTTCCGGATAAAGACATCATGGGGATCGAAGTAGAATCATGGAAGATGTATTTTGATGGAGCAACAAATCAAAATGGAAATGGAATTGGAGTTTTCTTAATTTTACTAAAAGGGACACACATCCCATTTTTTGGCAGACTCAACTTTCCTGCCACCAACAACGCCACTGAATATGAAGCTTGCATCATGGGGCTACAAGCAGCCCTAGGCCTTGGAGTAAGAGAATCGGAGGTATACGGGGACTCAACATTAATAATCTCTCATATACAAAAAAAGTGGAAGATCAAAGAAGAAAGGCTGATGCCTTATCATCAATGACTTCAAAAGTGGGCATCAAAATTCAGCAAGATTCAATACCAATATGTGTCGAGGATGCAGAATCAAATTGTAGATGCTTTAGCAACCATGATGGATGGGCCAAAAGAAGATGAAGCTAGACCGATAGTGTTGGAATAAAAAGAAGAACCCGTTTACTACATGACAATAGAAGAAGATAAGGGAAAGAATGGGGAGGTGAATGGTATTCAGACATCCTACAATACCTCAAGGATGGGAAATACCCACCATCTGTACATAGGAATGATCAATTAACCATCCAGAGGTTATCTTCTAATTACATCATTTGTGGTGAAAAGCTTTATAGAAGATCATATGATGGAATTCATCTCCTTTGTGTAATCGCCATGGAAGCACAACAAATAATTGAGGAGGTTCATGAGTCAAGTTATGGGCCGCATATGAATGCACACATGTTGTCAAGGAAGATAATGAGGCAAGGCTATTATTGGACTACTATGGAAGCCAACTGTGCGGCTCATGTTCGAAAATGCCATCAATGCCAAGTCCATGGAGATTTGAAACATATGCCACCCATGCCACTACATACCATGACATTACCTTGGCCATTCTCTATATGGGGGATAGACATTATTGGGAAGATCCACCCAACAGCATCCAATGGCTATGAATTCATACTTGTAGCCATTGACTACTTTACTAAATGGGTAGAAGCTACTTCATACAAAGTCATGAATTCAAAGAAAGTTGCTTAGTTCATTCAGACCAATATCATCTGCAGATACGGGGTATCGCATGAAATTGTCTCAGACAATGGGTTGCACTTTAAAGGAGAAACGGAGAAGCTACTATGATAGTTCAACATTCAACACCACAAGTCTTTACCTTACCATCCTCAGACTAATGGAGCAGTTGAGGCTGCTAATAAAAACATAGGGCAAATCTTGAAGAAGAGCACAAAGAACTACATGGATTAGCACCTACAATTGCCCTATGCACTCTAGGGGTGTATATCATCAATTCGATCTTCCACAGGAGCCACTCCTTATTCATTGGAGTATGGGATGGAAGCAGTCCTTCCCATTGAGATGGGTGTCCGTTCACTAAGGACAATACTTGAAAGTGAAATCCCTGAAGCAGATTGGTTGCAAAGCAGATATGATCAGTTGTGCATTCTAGATGAGAAAAGACTCAAGACCTTGTATCATATTCAAGGTTACCAAAGGAGGCTTAGGAAAGTTTTTGATAAGAAAGTGAGAACTAGAGATTTGAAGTTGGGGGATTTAGTGTTGAAAGAAATTCGAGCCCTAGTTCAAGATACAAACAGGAAGTTCAACCAAAATTGGGTAGGCCCATACATTATCAAACAGATATACTCTGGTGGAGCAGTAAGATTGATGGACTTAGATGCAAACCCTTTTACTGAGCCAACCAACATGGATCAATTGAAGAAATGCCACGTTTGAAGTGGTAGTCTGAAAGCACCACATCTGAAGTGGTTGTAAATTATGCTATTTCCCTTCCTAGGCTTTTATAGGAAAAGAAGAAGAAGAAGAAGAAGAAGAAAAAGAAGAAGAAGAAGAAGAAGAAGCTCGCTAGGCTGAAAACCCGAAAGGGTGGTCTATGCAAAAATTAGAGCAATACAAAAAAAAAAAAAAAAGGTAGGTTGAAAACCCGAAAGGGCAGTCTACGCAAAAGGAGAATAAAACAAAAAAAGAGTGAGAGAGTCTACTATGTTGAAAACCCGAAAGGGTGACTTAGGCAAAAGTTAAGGCAAATAAAAAATCACCATCAGTGAACTACTTGATGACTTGATCCTTCTACAAAGGGGGTATATAGGCAACCATGCATTGGTTCGATCATAATTTCCCAAAACCACCATTTTTCCATTAACTCAAATTTCCAAAAATTCAACCATTCCATTAAATCATGTCATTACACAAAATCCAAGAACCCAAACCCTAAACCAAACCATAAAAAACCCAAACCCCAAAAGCCTACACTTTAAACAAAATCCCTAACCTGCAAATCCTAAATAATTCCAAGAAATAAGAGTTTTTACATCAACTTCTAAATAAACATATTCAAAGCCAAAAAAATAAGGTCACTTTATCTTCAGTCTTTTCTTTTTCAGTTGATCATCGATTTCTTCTATGTTAGGAGCTTTATCATTTCTGTCCCTTCTTTTGAATTCGTAGTTCTCTTCATCAAGCCTTTCCCCGTTGTCTTTGAGAAAATGTTCTCTCATAGCAATCCTCTCAGCCTCCTTATCAACAATCTTGTCTATCAACCAGTTAGAATATTCTGCAGTCATCTTGTGAAAGTAAACCTTGACAAAAGATTGGTCCACTTGGTCAACCATCTCCAAACCCAATAGCATGTTCTATACAGAAGTAGGATTTGTGTCCACAAGAGTGAAAGGTCTTCTTCTTTTGTCTCTAGGTAGTCCTTGCTCATATTTGAATTTCCTCAAGAGTTTATCTCCCTGTAGAAAGTTCCCTCCACAACTCAACAAAGAAGATATGGTCTGATCCTAGAGACCTTAATAGAGAGGGTGGACACTTCCACCAATAACAGTCCCATTGAATTGAGGTATTGGATTTTTTGTCCAAGAACTTCACCCAATCACTCTTAGTTTGGCACTCAGTTTTGATTACAGCCCTGCTAAGAAAACTGCTAGGCCTATTATTACCGGACAAAGGCTTGGCAATCATGTCCAGTCGCTCCATCAGCTATATCTGCAAAGTCAAAGGACTCCCTAAGAAGTTTTGAGTTTCTCCACCATGAAATACAACATCTAGTCCTAGAGGAGTTTTTGCCAAGATTAAGGAAACAAGATTATTACCATCCTTAATTTGATTCACAACACTTATGGCTCGAGCATCCACATCCATAAAACTACGTCTTCCAATGGAAAGCAAAAGTTTTCCCACAATGTATAAAGCCAAACCAAAGTTTTTCTGCATATTGTTGTTCACTCCATAGGTGTGCTTGTCAATCAGCCAAGAGATAATGGCACGAAGATTCACTGACCTTCAATTATACTATCAGTAATGGAAGTAGGAAGACCGAGAGCATCAGACAAAGATTCCTTATGCTTGGGATCACAAGAAACCACTACAGATTTTTTTCTTGGATCATAGCCTAGGATAGCAAAAAATTCATCAATTGTCGGATAGAGTTCAGCGGTGTTAAACCGAAACACATGATCTTCGGGATTCCAGAATTTCACAGTAGCACGAAGGAAGTCCCACTTGATTTTCACAATCCTTAGAGCCTTGATTCCCTCTAATTTATAGGTTGTAAAATTGGTTTTGGTACTAAAATGAAATCTACAAAACCATCTATTGATATCATGAATTGTTGAATGAGAAAAATTATGATTGCTAGCCATGGATGACTTTTGCTTGTGATTATTATGTTTTACTAACCTTTAAGCAGAGATTTGTAGTAGGAGAATTCATATATATAAGCTGCATCAATTCCTAATTAGGATTGAAATAGGTTTCAGAGAGTTTTTAACTAACTAGGAGAGTGTTTCATAATCACAAATGAAGTAAAATTTTTTCAAAAAACGCGAAAATGTAAAACACGTATTGAAAAAGTGTGAGGATTCGGCCCGCCATGGCGTGAGCATCATGACGTGGCCTAGTGCCATTCGGCACTCTAAAATTGCTGAAGGGCACTCCTCATGTGCCACGTGGCACCCACTTTGGCCATCGCACATCCATGCAATTTTGTGCGCTTGACCATATTTTTAGATCATTTAACATTTAAAAAGATTTTTTTAGGTCCAATTGGGGCATTTGGACGTGCCTGACACATTTATTTTCAAAAATCATCACTTGCGTCATTATTTTAAAAAATTAACCAAATCAAGATTTTTCCAAACTCATGAACACATGTCTCAAATTAGGGGCATTTGCCCATGTCTCATTCATTTTCAAAAGAGACCACCATCATCATTTTTTTAAAAGGAAAAATAATCATCAAGATTTCCAAAAAATCATGCATTGATTTTAAACTAGGGGCATTCGGCTCCACCTCATTCAAGTAAGTGCAGATTCCAGCAGAGCCAAGCCTGATAAGTCTAAGTTAGCATTACAAGACATCATCAAGTGAATTCTAAACTTGTCTAAGTTAAAGTTTCTACATGATCCAAGGTGACTTCAAGGCCAAAGAGCTAAACATGGGAAAGAATACAAGATTATCTAAGGAACACTTCCTTTCTTTTGCAGGAAAATAAAAATACAAGTCATACATCATTAGGACTTCGAGTCCACTTGCGTGAGGATCTCCTTGATCCACCTCTAGAGGAGCCACCTTCAGTATTTCCTTCATGACTAGCAAAAAAGTGAGGATTGTACTGACGATTTCCAAGTTTGAGGCTCCTGATCCTTTCCTCTAAAGCTCTTTTGCTAGTGTTAGTAGTTTTCATTCGATGTGCCTAAAAGGTCAGTAAAATCAGGTGTTAATTCCACTATCACGCACAGTTCAAGCCAAAGACACTCAGAAAGCAACATGGCATACCCAGCTTGCGTCATTGAGCACATATTGGGAGGACTGAGTGCGAGCCAATGACTGCAAGCCTCCAATCATCCGCATGCTTTCTTCCACCAGATCCACATCAACCTAAAGCACAAATTTGCTAGATCAAGAGCCATTCAATAAGCCAAGAAGAAATAAGGACAAGGAATTGAAAATTCAAGAACATATTGGATCAGGCCAAGAAACATTCGATACGTGTTCTGGCCTAGTCAAAGGCATAGAACTATACGTCCCATCAGGATTCATCACATCATATTGCCATGCCGAAAAATGGGGATAGGTCTCCATGAAAGAACTAGAAGAGCTACCAGCATGGTGAGGAGAGGGAATCTCTTCCTGTTCCTCTCCCCCTTCCTCTCCTTCAGAAGATGGAGGCTGAAAACGCAACATGCAAGTGTTGCTACCAAGTAGAAATATGAAAAGGAATTTACAAGATCAAAAATTTCACTTTAGAAGGAAAGAAAAGTACCGTTCTACCAACCAAGCAACCTTGCAGATGAAGTCGGATGAATTCAGAATAATTCCCTTCTACTCCTGCAACAATATAACCACCATAGGCTTGAGCAATCTCTTCATCAGCCAGAAATTTAGCCAACCGAATAGTGTGACAAGTAGGAGTTGGAATTGTGGTAGGAGGATACTCATGTTCAACTTGGGGCAACACTCAATCACCAAGATACCAATACCTTCCATGCCCACACTCAAACAACACTTGGTGGCCATTCAATTCTAGACCCCGCTCACACTTTGCATACCCCTCACATCCAGCCAAGGATTTAAATCCATATGAAAAGTGATAAAGAAATCCAGAATGAGAAGTGACTGAACCATAGCCAAGTGCCAAAGATTCCAAAAGAAAAGGGAGGAAGAACTCACACCATTAGCAGTCAAATTATCAATCACCAAGCGCCAAATTTCCAAAGAACGCCTGGAAGGTGTAGACAAATGATGTTTGGGCAAGAAATAGAGAATTCTAGGAAAAATGCCAGCAACTTGTTTCCGGATTTCAGGACCAACTCCAAAGTACTCGTACATCCAGACCTGAAAAATTCACAACACTATTACCGCATAGCCAAAATAATTTTCCAAAACCTACACATAGCCAAGATAAATACCAAACCTCACCTACCATACAAATGGAGCCCCACCCAAGCTTGAAAGGCTCCACCTAGAGAGTTGGGTCACGAAATGCTTTGGAGTAGCATAGGTCATGCTGCCCCAGTCATAATTCCGGATTTGTTCAATTTTTCTCAAGCTCCCTAAGTATCGCAGATTCACAGTACTACCTAAATCCAGACACAAAAAAGTCCCAATAAAAAGAAGCATGATCATACGACCACCCTTTGCCACAGTCTCACATTGGGGAATATTTTCATATAGCCAAGACAAAGGGATATTGTTACTCTTCATTCTAGAAGGCACTGCACCTAGAAGTTTTTTGAGATCAACTGAAGTAAGGGAATCATTGACAAGAATTCTTTCACCACCCAACCTCAGACTGGTGATAACAGAGAAGTCATAAGGTGTCAACGTTACTTCCCCAATGCCTGGAAAATGGAAGGTACATGTAGTGTCCCAGAAGCACTTTGCCAAGGCAAGAAGTAATTGAAGATCTTTGTATTCATTTGTCTCTTGATTTAACAAAGTTTTGAAGAAAGTGCCAAAGCCCCCTCATTGATAATGTTTTTGATGCTAGCAGACAATGTTGCCCATGCACTTTTCAACATTTGGAGACTACCTCGACTCTTGAGGCTCTGCAACACAAAAGTTCAGCTCATCAATTTCCATGACCAAAACCCACATGACCAAAAGTTTCCATACCAAAAAAAATATATTCTCACAACCAATGCCCCACCACAACAAAAAAAATCAATGCCCAACCAAAATTTCACCACAATCAAAATTTTTCTCATATCCATACAAAACTACCAAAAATTTTCCATAGCCATGCAAAAAAATTCCTACATGTCCAAGATAAAAAAAACTTCCACAAGTTCATGCCCATGCACAAATAAATTCTCACATAGCCAAAATCATAACCGCTAAAATTTTCCAAGCAGCAACATCACATACCCAACAAAATTTTTCCATAGTCAAAATTTTACCGCAATCAAAAATTTTCCCATGCACATACCCACAAAATTTTTTCATGTCCATAAAACAAAGTTTACACATGCCAACAAACTTTTCACACATGCATCATGAACATATTCATCTAAGCCTACAACAAAAATTTTTCACAATGCCAATACTCCTAAAATCTAAACCAAAATTCATCCAACAACATCTCAATCTACCTACATTGTCAAAATTCCATAAGCCGCCAACATTGTCCAAATTGCACCTTGATCAAAAAACAACACTTCAAGAATGCTCCAAAGCCAACATTTTCAAACATGATCAATCACACAATGCCGCAAAATTTAAAAATAACCAAATGAAAATATCTCACCATGAAACTTTCAATGAAACATGAAACAACATTTTTCCATGCAAGGAAACCAAAGAAAAAAAAAACTCACCTTGGTGTCTACATGACAATATGGAGCATGGGTCCTAGGGTCTTGAAGAAGTCCATCCTCATCATTCCAATCAAATGTTGGATAATATTTCTTACCATGAAAAGCAAGAAAAGAGGGTCCCTTGGAGGAAGAAGCCATCTTGATGCAAAGAAAAATGGGTTTAGAAAATGGGTTTCACCAAAAATGGGTGTGTGATGAAAATGCTCAAAACACAAGGATCTAAAGAAATATTGATAGAGATGTATGAGGGAAGGTTAATAAGTTTAGAAAAGTGTTCTTTGTGAGCAGAAATGGTGAGTGAAGAAGAAAAATCAAGGGAAAGATGAGATGAGAGTGAATAGTGTTAATAGGGGAAGAGAAGTTGATGAAGATGAAGCAAAAAGAGAAAAGAGAGAAACAAAGAAGTGGGGGGACCAAAATTTTGGCCCCCACACTTAAAATTTAGCCAAGAGTTGAGGGAACTCAGTCAAACTGAGTTGACTCAATCAAACCCCCCCAAAAAAAAAAAAAAAAATTCAAATCTTCAGATTTCAAAATTTCAGACCCCAGATTTCATCATCAAATTTTTAAGCCTTAATTTTGAAAATTCCAAAAATAAAAATTTCAAGATTTCAAGCTCCAAATTTCAATTTAAAGTCTTCAAGTTTCAAAGTCTCAAAATTTTAAATGTCAATTTCAAAACTTCCAAGTTTCAAAAAACAAATGTTTCTCAAAAATAAAATCTTTTGTCAATTAAAATTTTCTTGATAAAGATTCAAATCAATAAGGAATAAATGAAAATCACACATCTCAAAAAATAGTGGGATCAAAATGCTCTCATAATTTAAAAGTCTAGCCCCAAATTTTGACTTTTTGCAGGCAGCATTCCAGATTGAAGTAGAGAAGACCTTTGATCGACATTTCAGCAGTCCAGATTGAAGTAGAAAAGACTCTTGGTCGACATTTTAATAGACTCTAGATCGAAGTAGAGAAGCCTTGGATTGTCATTTCAATAATTCTAGATTGAAGTAGAGAAGACCTTTGATCGAAATTCCAGCAATTTCAGATTGAAGTAATGAAGACTTCGATCAAAGTAGAGAAGAACTTTGATCAAACATTTCTGCAATTCAGATTAAAGTAGAGAAGTCCCTTTAACCAGCATTCCAACAACTCCAAATTGAGGTAGAAAAGCCTTTAGGTCATAGACAGCTCCAGTTTCAAGGTAGAGAAGCCCTTTGGTTATCTTTCGTCAAGATCGAGGTAGAGAAACCCTTGGGTCGCAAACAACTCTAGTTTCAAGGTGGAGAAGCCCTTTGGTTGACTTTCATCAAGATCAAGGTGAGAACTCCTTTGGTTGTAGACAATGCCATTTTCAAGATCAGGATTGAAAAGTCTCTTGGTCACCCCACTTGTCAAGAATCATTCCCAGAGTCATCAACTACCATCTAAGTCAAGTATTTTCATTTTTTGTCAAAAGATAAGGCACTAGTTCTATGTTCCAAAGTTTTAGGTTCAAAGGCTACGTAATCTTTGAAAATTCAACCTCAATTAAATAATGGTTGCTCAAATCAGTCTTTGTTTTACATTGACATTTGCTTTCCAAGCTTTGTCAATGAGGGGCATTCTGTAGACACTCGATTTTGCACCCATGATTTAATCAAGGAGAATGACTGGAATGACAATACATGTACCCCAAAAATCATGATTGCATTACATACATCAAGTTGTCCTTGCATTACATGCATTAATGCATTCATTGCATATCATAAAAATAATCTTGAGATTCTAACGGTCGCGACGGTATGTTCAGTTTCAAATCAGACCATCTGATCGAAAGATATCGCATGATCAAGTTTGCATGGTCAGCATGCATTGTGTCTAGGTAGAGTTGAAAACACACGATTAATTTAATTTAATTCTAAGTGGTTAAACAATTAAAATTAATGAAATAATTTTATAATTGGTTGATAATTAGTGTTTGAAATAGGATTGCATGCATAGGAATAAAAGAAATGATTGGATAACAATAAAATTGTAAATAATCTGAACTTTATCAAGATTTATTTTAAGGAATTTATCCACAAACTATTGTTCCTAAAAATTCTGAATTATCCACAAAAGAGATAAAAAAAAAAAATCATGGACTAAAGATGAAAACACGTCTAGATGCAAGGATCGGATCAAAAAATCCTAGAAAGAGAGTCCAAAAAGCACCCGAACACTGGAAGAACGTTCAGCGTCCAAGAGCACTATTTGGCGCTTTTGGAGTGTCAAATGACACTTTAAAAGGGACAAATGGCCCCCTTTTGGGCTTTGGCCCAACTCCCTTCGGGTGACGATAAAGCACACCATTTTCAACCTTTTTGTAGAAGGATGCGTCCGGGTTTGCATTTTAATCGTCCGTGCCTATTTTTTAGAGTTTTCCCACCTCTATAAATAGAGATTGGATCTCATAATTGAGGGGACTTTTTTTTACGCTCTGAGAGGCATATGTTTTAGGCTTTCAAATTGCTCATATTTGCTGCTCCTTTCTCTGATATTTGCTGCAAAAATTAGGGTTTTTAGGTCTCAAAGAGAATTGAATAAATTTATTTGAACTCTAAAATATCCTCTGAAGAACAAAAAGTGCTCCATGCAAGAGGTTGATTTCAATCACCCTTTCCTTTCCTTTATGTTTTTCTCTTATGATGATGCATGCTTTTTATTCATAACATGATTTATTAATTGCCGTTTTGTTTAAAGCATGATCTTGAATTTCTTATATATAATTGTTACAATCTCTTTCTTAATTTCAATTATTTGCATATATAACCAATTCTTTTTCTTTAAAAAAAGAAAAAAAGATCTACATCTTTCTTAGATGTAGATCTGAATTTTTCAAACAAATCTGCATCTTTCTTAGATGTAGATCTAAATTTTTCTTAATAAAAAATGGATCTGCATCTTCCTTAGATGTAGATCTGAATTTTTCTCAAATCAAAAACTAATTTGTATCTTTCTTAGATACAAATCTGATTTAAAAAAAAAAATATGCAGATTTTGAAACAAAGAAAAAGATTATGCATGATTGTGTTTTGTTTTGTTTAATTCACGTAGCATAAATTTATGTTATGAGTTAAATTCTCTTCAAAAAAATCTTTTCCATATTCTTTGAAAAAAAAAAAAAAAAAACAGATTTTATTTTTTTGTTATCAAAAACCAAATTTTTTATCATCATAACACAGATCTGATCTTTTGCAAAGTTAAAACCAATTTCTTTATTTCTTAACACCTTCCCATTTCGGAATGGGTGCCTAACACCTTCCCATTTCGTAACCTAGCCTCCGAATTTAGGTCTTTGGTTAAGTAGATCTAAGCCTTGTATTTTCTTTTATTTTGGGTAGAATGTAACTAGGACAAAAAGCCATGTATTTTTGGTAGATTGTAACTAGGACCTAAAGCCATTTAATTTTCAATTTTTCAATTATGTAATTTTTTATTCAACCAATGAAAGAATGCTATTCAATCATGTCGTATTTAGTTTTTCTTATTTTTTTTTGTATAAAAAATAAGTGGCGACTCCACACCACTTACCCAAAAAGAGAGGTGCCCAAAAAAGCACTCCAAAAATCTCTCTTTTTTTGAGAGACAATTTTCCCAATCTCTCACAGGGGGTTCAACCTCAATCTATACTCCTTGATCCTTTCAAAGAACTTTCTCAAGTTAGTGATGTCACCTCCTCTATCCTTGGATTTTACGATCATGTCATCAACATATACCTCAACCTCACTGTGCATCATGTCATGTAACAAAGTTGTGGCCATCCTTTGGTCGGTTGCTCCTGCATTCTTAAGCCCAAATGGTATCATGGTGTAACAATAGATTCCACATTCTGTGGTAAAGGTAGTCTTAGTCATATCCTTAGAAGCCATCTTGATTTGGTTATATCCCAAGAAACCACTTATGAAAGACATCAAGACATTACCTATCATATTATCCACCAGGACATCTATGTGAGGAAGGGGGAAATCATCCTTAGGGCAAACTTTGTTTAAATCCCTAAAATCCACACACATTCTTACCTTCCCATCCTTCTTTGGTATGGGCCCAACATTGGCTATCCACAACTTGGTGCACGGGTTTAATGAACCCTACTTTCAAATGCTTGGTGACCTCTTCTTTGATCTTTAGCAACCATTCGGTTCTCATACGCCTCAACTTTTGCTTGACGGGTATCATGTAAGCATAAGTATCAATGTGGTGTTAGGGCTATTTCGGGATCAATACTAGGCATATCTTCATAGGATCATGCAAACACTTCTTGAAATTCCTTGAAATTATGTGAGAAACTCTTTGAGACCTTTCCTTTCTTTTTCATCTACGGTTGAGCCAATTTTAATTAAGTTTGAATTCTAGTCATTGCCCAAATTAAGATCTTCAAAAGTTGGTTCCATAGGTTTAATTTTCTTTTCCAATTATTTATTAATTTCATTTTCAAATTCATTAGAATCATTTAAGTGTAAAATGTCAATATTATGGGACACATCAAAATAAGCCAAATCAAAATTCGTCTTATTGAATATGTTGAAAAGTGCATCAAAAATTGTATTACAAAATTTCTTTCCTATATTGTTAGAAAACCCAGCCTAAGTCCAATTATTGGGGTGCCCTACAGCAGGCACGATGAAGGTAGATGGATCACTTGGCTCTTCATTAGTGACGGTGAACATGTCCCCTTCCATTTCTTCAACATCCATGTAGTCCACCCAATCAACTTCCTTGATTACCATTGTAGGTTTCTCCTTGAAAGTAATCTTCTCATTGAAGAACATCTCCCAACCTGAATACACTTTTCCATCCTTACCTATCCAAAGTTCGGGAAAGCCACAAAAAGGAAAGTCTCCCCTCCTTTACAAAGTTTCCATTAAGGGTACCAATGTTCTTTTGATTCCATCGCAGCCTTTAAAGAGTCCTAAACCTTCCTTGGTCAGTTGAGTCTTTAAATTGGGGAATTCAGCCACCCTTTTATGGGATTTTCATTTTCTAGTGTAAAGAAGAAGGAATAGCCCCAATGGGATGAAGCCATGCCCTCCCTAAGAGAATGTTGTAGTTAGGAATGATGTCCATCATGTGGAATTCCACAATCGTCTCCAATGAGCCAATCTTGCATGGAGCTTTGAAAGTTCCCATAACCTTCCTCGAAGTATTTTCATATGCCCTAACAGTCAAAGGAGAGGGGATTATTGTCTCCACATCTAGCCCAATGGTGAGAGCGGTCCTAAAAGGGTATACATTCAATGCGGATCCATTATCAATAAGCACCATTGAAACCTTGGCACCCATGCATTCAATGGTGACTTGCAACGGCCTAGTATGAATGGCTCCTTCGAAAGGCAGTTCTTTTTCAGAAAAGGCTAGGAGAGGATGAGATGGGGCTTTAACTCCCATGAGAGATAGCACTTCTTGTGGTGTAGTTTCTATGGGTACTTCCTTTCCACTCAAAGCATCCAAGAAAGCACTATGATGCTTGTGAGAAGCTATTAGCAAGTCCCATACAGATACATAAGCTTGAGTTTTCTTCAATTGGATCAAAACTTTATCTTCTTCTTCTTCCTCTTTCTCTTCCTTTCCTTTTAGGTTTCATAGGCTTGGACCCTTCTCCTATGTTCCTCCAGGATGATCATTCTCCAAAAAGGATGGCTTGTAGTGCTCCCCACTCCTAGTGATATTTGTCATATTGTCCTCCATGACTCTTTTCCTTAATTAGGTCATTCCTTTGGGGAGTATCCCTCACATAACCACCGCATTTTTCAAGATCTCATCCTCATCATCCCATATGCCTTGAACTTCTACCACATTAACCTCCACAATTTCTATTAATTTTGAACAATCTCATTTAATCTCATCTATCTACACCCAATTCTAGTATGAAGGAGGAGCTCTATGATAATCATGCAAGGGGTTCGATGCATGTCTCCCCCACTCCTTGCTTAGTGGTCTTCCTAATGTTAGGCTTAGTAATGATGGGATTTGGGAGAGTTTCATTGTCTATGAGGTCTTGTATTTTATGTTTGAGGCAGAAACAATTGTCGATTTTATGGCCAGATTTTTTATGGAAGTGGCAATATTCATTGAGGTTCCAAGTAGGAGATACATGATTAGGCATAGGTGTGGGATCTAGAGGTTTGATGAATCCTTTGGAGGCCAGATTTTCATATGCTTGGGTGAGGGTCATTCCTAGGTCGGAAAATTCTCGGCGGGCTTTCTTTGTGAAGCTTGGGTAGGCTAAGGTTTGTTAGGGTATAATGGCACTTACATTTACGGGATTGGGTGCTTTAGAAGTAGTTATTCCTCTCCCATATGTCTTCTTGATTGGAGGTTTGCTCTCACCCTTCTCCAATTGCCCATTATTGATAGCATCTTCTATCCTAGTTCCATAATCACACAATTCCCTAAAAGAACTAATAGGTGATGACGGAGCCTACTATTATATGTCGGAAGCAAATTCTTGATAATCATGTTGATTTGGTCTTTCTCATTTGGCCTATTAACCATCCTAGACGCCTTTCCCTTCCATCTTGTCATATATTCAAAGAATGTCTTCCCCACTAATTGCTTAGTGGTCCCCAAGTCCCTTAGAGTTGCATCAATCATAGTGTAGAAGATCAATTGATCCACAAACAACTCTACTAGCTCATTTGACACCTTGGTCTTGCTTGGATCTAAGCTATAGTACCACCTTGATGCACCTCCCGTGAGTGAAAGAGGAAATGCATGCAAAGTTTGCTTCTCATCCAATCTTTTCATTTCAGCGATGCTTAGATAGATCCTAACATGTTGCTTTGGATCTCCAGTCCCATCAAATTTTTTTGCATCAGTAATCTTAAACTTTGGAGGTAATGCAATGGGAGTTTTTGAAATTATGCCCCCCCATGCTATAGAGACAATCATCCATCCCTTGGGCCTTGCGAAAGGCTAGTTGCATTTTCTCCATCTTTTTTTTTCATGGCCACGGTATCTGCGACAAGCTTCTCAAATTGCTTGTTCCTTGAATAATTGACCTTATTTCTTGCATCCCAATCTTCCCCTTCTTCATCATCATGAATCTCTACATGTGTGACCTTTTTGAGCTTGGCTTCTTCTAGTTTGGTGAGGCGACTCCCCACCTTTATGAGAACATCACTTTGCTCTTCTATTGCCTTGAATATCCTTTGTGCGGTCTCATCATTAATTGGAGTAGCCATTGTTACTTGAGACGATTCTCCCTCTTAAAATACTTCGTCTTGATGTATGACCTCAATCTTGACCAAGTGTCTTCCTTGCTTTTCTCAAACCCAAATTGGAGTGGGGACGTGTGTTTTTCTCATCTTTATTAAGTCCATGCACCAATTAAAAGGTTCTTTTTAACTTTAGATATTCTTAGAAAGTCTTTTAAGTCCATTTTAATGAAGGTGTGAGAGACCGGAACTTTTTGGTGCTCTCAAAAAAGAGAGAAAGGTATTGGCACCTCTCTTTTTGGGGTTGATGTGGAGTCGCCATTTATTTTTTATTACAAAAAAAAAATAAGAAAAAACTAAAATATACAACTTACATATTGAAATACCTCAAATTTCATTAAGTGATTATACAAATACAATTTTGTAGAATAACATTACAAGGCTTTGGTCCTAAATACAATCTATGTAAAAGAAATACAAGGCTTGGATCCTAGATACAATCTACCAAAATAAAGTAAAGCACTAGTTCTACCAACTTAAGATTCTAATGTTCAGGGGCTAGGTTACAGAATGGGAAGGTGTTAGGCACCTATTTTGCCCGAACAGAGTCCGATCTTCTAAACTTTTTATGATCACTTAAGTACCCTTAACAATGACATGCAACATGTTGAATGTATATTTTCACATCTATGGTTAGATATTATACAAAAATCTTAGATCTATAGCTCTTATGTGGGAAGAAATTAAATTTGAATTTGAATTATAGAAAAATGGCTTTTAAAGAGAAATTTCAGAATAAAAATGATTTTTAAAATAAAATTTTCAGATCCACTTTTTAATTATCAAAGGGAATAAATTTTATAGAAAAATTTCAAATTTGATTTTTTTAAATTAATAAAGAAAATAAATTTTTGATAAATAAATTCAGATATGATTTTTTTTAAATGGATTTTTAAAGAACAGAATGAACTTCAAAGAGAAAATTCAAATCTTATTTTTTTAATTAAAAAACATAATAGATTTTGAAAAGAATTTTAGATCTGATTTTTAAATTAGAAAACAGAATAGATTTTAAAAATAATTTCCAAATCCGATTTTTTAATTAAAAAACAGAATGAACTTCAAATAGAAAAATTCAAATCTAATTTTTTAATTAAAAAACAGATTGGAGTTTGAAAAGAATTTTTAGATCTAATTTTAAACTAAAAAAAAAAGAATGAACTTTTAAAATAAAATTTCAAATCTAATTTTTTGATTAGAAAACAGAATAGATTTAAAAAAAAAAATCAAATTTGATTTTTATTAACAAAGAACAACATACTAAGATTATATCATGTATATCCTACATCTATATGATCAAACATATGAATACACATAAGCAATCATACATGTTTTCATGAAATAAAAGATCTAACAACAAAAAAATCATACCAGAGATGCAGGGAAAATTTAATTGGATACGTATATTAATGATAGAATAAACATGTAAATGAAGGGATAGAAGCAATACCTGCATCAATGCATCAACAAATTCTACAGGGGAATGGGAGAATTACTTTAGAGATAGAGAGAGATTGAGTCTCTCTAAGTCTTAAAGAATTTTTACTTAATACAAAAGAAAATCTTAAAGTCAAACTTCCAGAGTTTCTTTAACGTTAAGGGTAGAGAGGGGGCTGAATTCTGGGTATTCTCCTCTATTTATAGAGGTGTGTCTGCTTGAAAAATAAGCTAGGGTTGCTTAGAAAATCAACAAATATGAATTAGGTCCGGTTTTATTCACTAAAAAATTGAATATGATAAGTCTTGACCTGATCTAAAAGTTTCTAGGCTAGACTTAAAACCTGTGCCATATTATCAGATTATTCTTTTTATTCCTATGCAACCAAACTCATTTTAATCAAATTCAACAACCAATCACATAAATTATTTGATTAATTTCAATCATTAACCAATCAAAATTTATTTCAATTAATCACCCGTGATCAATTTCACCTAAATGAAATGTATGCAGACCATGAAAACTTGATTTTGTGATATCTTTCAATCCAATGGTCCGATTTGAAAACCGGACATACTGTCGCAATCTTTAGAATCTTAAGATCATTTTTATGATATGTGATGAATGATTTAATACATAAAATGCAATTATGATTTTTAGGGTACTTAGAATGATCATTTTAGTCATCTTCCAAAATTAAATTATGGATGCAAAATTAAGTGTCTATAGAAGGCCCAATTACAAAATCACTCCCTTTCCTCTCATGAACCTTGCCACTTATTTCATTTGGGCCTTAGTCCATTCACAATAATGCTCTTATCTTACTCTCATGGGCTTTCATTAGAATGTACTTATTGATTTTTAACCCTTTGTCTCAAATATGGGCTTACAATGTGTTCATCACCTTTGGGCTCTTCTCTTTTTCATTTCATTATCATCATTCATTTTTTTTTTTTTTTGAAATAGCCCTCTAGCTAGAATATATTGTAGCCTTCTTTTCAAAGTCCATGAACTTCTCATCATTTTGACCCTAAGCATGCAACAAAGAGGCCCAAGATTAGGGAATTTTGTGTTGACTTGTACGATGTTGGATGCTAAGTCCATAGTGTAATTGTTACCTTAAGCCCAAGGTTCTCTTTTTCAAAAGGCCTTCTGATTTGGGGTTATGATAGTAATTAGACTATGATCTTAATATGAACATTTCAAATTAAGATATACCTTTGGATTTTGAGATAAACCTCTTTGAGATAAGCCTCTTATATGTGAGAACTTCTTTTCTTTCATTCCAAACATCTTAAGGTGTGCCATAACTTTTGGGTCGTCCTTTAATTTTACATCTTTTATATTTATTTCTCCTTTAGAATTAGGTGAACACAACATATATGGTTGAACAAACAAGAGATACAAAGGGTACCCTTTTTTATAGGATCTAGGATCTCTCTAAGTGTGGGTAGGCTCCTTAAAGTTAAAGGGATAAATTAGTAGGTCACTCACAACTAGGTGGGTCATGATTCCAACCGAGGGCCTAAGTAGACCTTTGTGGATTGGTGGCAAACTGTTAATGTACTCAAAGCCTATCATAGGCAATGACACACATTGTGAGTTGGTAGGATGAACTTCAAAAGACTTTGGCCTGAATGGAGAGTACTTATCTTCCCACTCATCACCAACCGAGATAAAGGGATAAAGAACCAAGTGAAGTGTGTGCAAACAAGCGTTGATCAAGCCTTTATTAAGATTAAGAAATAAGACTCATTGGAATTAAACTCTTTATCCCTAGTGGAGTCGCCACTGTGGGTGTAACACGTGGTTTGGGGAGTACACCTCAGCCAAGTGGACCGGTGTAGAGAAGAGAAGGAGTCGCCACCTAGTTTTATGGTCTAGGAACCATGTATATAGCACCCTTATGTGGAAGGACTGATCTTACTACCAGAGTATGAGTTCAGAGTTTAGGTACAGTTTTGAGAATGTGTTAGGCACCCAAAACTGCCCAACCCGAGGGTTGGCTTCTACCCATTGTGTCTTACATCTTATTCTCATAAAAGTCATATTCAATATTGCATCTTAAACCCACACACACTAGCATACATCTAAGCATACAACATGGCATCAATCATCTCAAAACCCTAACCATACATCTATCATGGCATCATAGACCCTAGCATTCTTTTATCATACACATCATCCAAGGTAGCAAACAAATCATGGTAGAACATAGACAAGGCAACAAGGTATTAAACATCAAATATATCCCAAACATCTAGGCATGAAGTCAAATCATCAAACAAACATATTCATCATCAAAATGCATGTCTATGTGAATGCATGACTTACCTTACCTCACTAAATCACAGCACCTATGCATCAATGTATGATCATATGAATGCGTGTTCATGGCATTAAATCAAAAAATAAAAAGAAACTCTAATCTAGCGTGATAAAGGCAAACAAGTAATTAAACAGAGGAACAATAACTCAAGAACATAAAAACAAGACAAAACAGAGGCATATGATGTAAAAGAAACAAAAAAACAGAAGCAGAAAACTTAAATTAGGATTTCTGGGCACGAGTATGCGTGCGCATACATAGGCCTGCATATGTAGGCCAGTTGTATGCGTACGCATGCTACGAGTTTACGTGCACATACAGAATCATGCATACACAGACATGCTTGATGAACCCTAACCCAAAAGCTTAGAAACACAAAATACAGAGTAAGACTCAAAACAATAAATCTAACAACCTAACATGCTTTTAAACATACAAACTACTAAACCCTAGGCTAAACAAACATATCTAAGCATAAACAAAGCAAGGAAGCAAGATTAAAAAAAAAAAGAAAAAAAGAAGAAGATTAAAGCAGAAATGAAAGAAAAGAGTTTAGAACTTAATATTTCAATACAAAAGCTCCTAGGGTTGATTTTGACCATTCCCCTCAGTCAAATCTATTCACAATCAAATAAGGAAGTGATTAGTAATCTTAAAACTCAAAGATTAAGGCCAGAAAAGGCCTCAATAAGAAAATATTGACTTAAGGATGTTTTGTGAAAAACTCCCTATTTGATTTACTATTTCTAGTGAATCTTATGTTTTCCCTTAGGATTTTCTATGTGTTTTTGAAATATATCATGCAAGACTTTATATAGTTGAAAAATTGGGGTTTGGAATGGCTCTCAGACGATGTGGGATTCATTCCAAACCTAGGTCTTTAATGCTGAAAACATTCCTTTCATAACTTCTGGAACCCTAGCTGCGTACACAGGTTTATGCTTATGTACGCATGCATCAAATCTACGTACGCATATGTGGGCCCTAAAACAACCTTGGGCCTTAGAATTTCAACAGCATTGGGGAATAGGGGCCCGAGTTGTAAGGGGTACAAAATGCAGTGTCTATAGGGGGTATCAGTTGTGGAGCATTGTTTTTAGATCCTTTGGGGTCTCTTGACTCTTGGGTCTTACTAGAAAGAGTAATTAACCTTTTGTTTAGGTGGAGGAAATGGTTGGGGAATAATTCATTGGATATTTGGAATTTGGATATGTTATATTTGATGAAAATAATTTGGTGAGAGCGTAACAGTTGTATATTTGAGGATTTGGAGAGCTCGGGCGAACAAACTTCTGGTTTCATACGTAGAGACTTTGTTTGATTGGTCTTGAACTTAGGGATTTACATCTAGAGAGCCCATTCCAATGTTTATAAAGTCTCTTTCTTTTTTTACATAATTCTTTTGGCTACTTTGTGTAGTTTTTGCATGAAGTAGTTAGTTTAAATAAAATTATTCTTACTTAAAAAAATTAAAAAAAAAAGTGTAGCTGGGTCAATTCTAAGGGTGTAATTGTAAATTAACCCCCCCTTCCTTAATTACTAACTCAAAATTGGCAGCATTCAAATTCTCCCCCTCTTTTGCCTACTCTAGGAAGATAAAGGAGTTTTGAGCCTCACAAATTATTTTTTTCTCCAATTTATAACTATTTCCTTTCTCTAACATTATCCAAATAGTGGGAATTGGTTTTCCACCCACCAATTTCCTTCCTTTGCTTTCCTCTCTCCCCCTCTTTCCATTATTTCAAATTTCCAAATAGTGTCAAAGAGTTGTTTATTTTGCAACCTCTCTGCTTTAGCATTAATCGAAATGAGGATTTAATTTCTTTTTATCTATTAGTTCAAAATTGTGGAAGGAAATTTTACATGGTTTTAAAAAGTAGAACGGACAATGAACTGAAAAAAGACTAGATATCGGTTCTCTAGTCTGACTGGGGTAGCTTGATGGTCGAACTGATGATGTTAAAATTAATATAATTAAATTATTTAAATAATTTTTACGAGAACTTTGAATTTTCATCACTTCTATTAAGAAAATATAAAAAATAGAATGATACTTTTTTGCATACTGCCTTTTTTTTCCTAGTTGGTAACTATTGATAAAGTATAGTTTGTTATTGAAGTTTTGTATTTTATTTTTATATATAATTGTTTGAGTTTTTAACTTTAATTTTAACTATTTATTTATTCACGAAAACAAAAACCAAATGTCAAAATGACTAGACAAGTCACAGACTTACCAACCCACTTTCCCAGCCACACACGTTTACTTCTTTTTATTTTTTCCTTAAATCTAGCACAACATGTTACCATCATATCAAATTCAAACTCTTTATTTTTTAGATTTTTACTTTTCTTTCCTCCACATGTTAAGACATCCTCTCTCTCTCTCTCTCTCTCTCTCTCTCTCTCACATTAACGAGAAGAGGGTGAAAAAGTGAGAGGATAGAAGAGATTCTAGTTTCACTCATTTATGTTTGGTAGGGAGGGTGGAAAAATTGAGGGATAGAAAACATTTTTGTTTGGTTGAGAAGAAAAATGAGAGGATTTAAAATAAAACTTGTATAAATTTATCATCATGTCCTAATTAAATAAAACAAAAAGTAACACATTATACTTTTTTAAAAAATTGTGTATGAATAAGCATTTCATTAAAATTTAAGAAAAAAAGAACAAGAAATTAACCCAAAACTGTTTTCTTACAAAAAAACAAAAACAAAAACAAATACCTACCAAAATTGATGAGAAAAATAAACATATGAGCACCTCCCCCCCCCCCCCCCCCCACCCCAAAAAAAAAAGAAAAGAAAAAAGAAGCCAAAACGGTAAGAAGAAAGTTGTTGGGGTAATTAAGGAAGATTGAGTTTTGGTGGGTCTAGAGAGAAAACACTTAGATCTCACTAGTTTTCTCTCCCTCTTTCTCCCAACCAAAGACCTCTCCCAAGCATTTTCTCTTCTATTTTCTCCTATACTTTGTTACATCCTCCCCAAAATCATCTTAACCAAACATACCAAGGAAAAAAATGAAAAAAGTAAATATATAAATAAACGTGTGTGGTTGGGAAAGTGAGTTGGTAAGTCCATAACTTGTCTAGTCATTCTGGCATTTGAGTTTTTTTTTTTTTTTTTTTTCTTTCTTGAATAAATAAATAATTAAAAGTTAAAGTTAAAGTTAAACATTTAAAATATTATTTATAAAAATAAAAACACAAAATTTAAATAGCAAACTGTACTTTGTTAACAATACCAACTAGAAAAAAGAAAAAAGAAGAAAAAAAAAAAGGCAGTTTCTATTTTTTTATATTTTCTTTATATAAGTTATTAAAATTCAAAATTCACATAAAAATTATTTAAATATTTTAATTATATTAATTATAACATCATTGGTTCAACCATCACTCCAACCCTAGTCGGATCAAAGAACTAATTACCATTCTTTTTCCGATTCTTTGTAAGTTCTAGTTTCTAAAACCATGTTTTTCTCTAATTTCCAAATTAAGATCCAATTCTCAGTTAAAACAATCCAGTTTTTTAAACCATGAAATTTTATCCAGCATTATATAAAATAATACTAATTTTTGATGCATTTCAAGAATATGATTAAGTGTCTATTTGACATCAGCTTATAAACTCAACTTGTAGCATTTAGTTTTTTTAGCTTTTATGTACAGGTTTTTTAAAACCTCATTTTTTTCTGCGCATTTTCTTACTTTTTCAAATTTTTTTAAGGTACAAGTATATTTTAAAACACTTTCAATAAAAAGCTAAATAAACAGTTCCCAGGACATTAAGGCCATGTTTGGATTTTTTTTATCATCACTCATCACCTCTCACTCAATTTTCGTTACTCATCACTCATCATTCATCATTCAAAATACCTCAATTTCCCCAAAGGCACTCATCACTCACTTCTCCATTACTTTTTATTCTAAAAAAAAAAAAAAACGTGAAAAGTCAAGAAATTCAACTACAGGTGAAACTTGTGTGGCTAGGTTTGTTTCAAAAAAAAAAAAAAAAAAAAACCTCAAAGTCAAACATTTCGACTGCACAATGTAAGAGTTACGTGTTTAATTACAAAAATGCTATTGAGTTATGAGTTATAAAAACTGAAAACAGCCAAAATGTGTTTTCAATTTCCATAACTCATAACTCAAAAATCAGAGAATTGAGTTATAGAAACAGAATTATGGTGCTCCCAAACGGACTTCTCGCTATGGGGCCCATCATTTTTGAGTTATGAGTTATGAAAACAGAGTTATGAGTTATGGAAACTAGAAATCCAAACAGCCCCTGAGCTTCTCAAAATGGGTTCTAAACTGAGGAAGTACATAAATGCTAAATACAAGTGTAGAGAGACAGTGTTTCCGGGACACATAAATTCCTTCCCAGTAAAATATAAGATATAACTCCAGTATCCATGGAATTGATGTATTTAAACTCCTCATGAAACGAATAATTTAGTAGTTTACCAAAAAAAAAAAAAATTATTTAGTAACCTGGCTCCATATAATAGCTTACTAGTTAAATTCATGATACTACCTATCAAGTATGTGAGCGACATGAGATTGAGTAAAAAGCACTGAGGAGATGGAAAAAATGATGACGTATAGGATTGGAATCAGTGGGAAAACTTGTTGTAAGGAGGGTGTTTTCTGAACTTCGAATTAATGATGAATGGATCCTGAACTACCAAATTAAATTCTTGATGAATGGACTTCACCCCTGGTTTCTCCTATTAGCAGCATTTTGGCATCCCATGTTGATTGCTACAAAGGACACATTATATGCAACCATATTCTATATATCATTGTTAGAGAAGAACTGGTTCTGATTGCATGATTAGGTTTATTCGTAATGCAAATCATATATTTGCAGAAAATCGAGACCAGTACAAGAGAGCAAGCAGTAAAGAGGTTAAGACTGGGTTTTTAAAGTACATAACATGAGCCCAAAATGTAAGGGGAAAAAAGAAAAGAAATAAGGAGCAGAAAATATTTAATTTCTCACATCATCTTTCAGATAAATTTTCTAGAAGATTCAAAAATCTCCAATCCAAATACAAAAATGAACTAGAAAATTTGTAAATCATGATGCCAGAGCAGCATTGATGATTTAGCACCTCCACTTATCCCACAGAGAGAGGGAAGAGAACTGGAGAACTCATTTAGCGTATTGGAAGAAAAACTTATCATGAAGGCAGGGGCACCTTAGTCCTCCTCAGTTTTAACTCTCTTCTTTGACTTACTTTGATGAGAACGATCTGATAGCCCTGAATAGGTAAGCTCACTGTTACCTCGTCCTGAATCTTGAGTACGATTCTCCATAGACCCAGCAGATTCACGAACATGTCTTTTTTTTGGACTCTCTGACGGCTCCCCAAGTTCAGACAAGGAACTTCTCTGATGTCGACTTGTTGATTGAGACTTTCTCAGAATAGAACTTGGGGTAGAGAATTGACGCGAAGAATTTGTCAATGAAATTCCCCTAGAATTCTGATAATTTTGTCTCAAGCTGTTGGAATTCAGATTTTGAATTTCATTAGGCTCTGGATAATGGACAAGGGAAACTAGCCGTGAAATCTTCCCAACTGCCAACACATATTATTTTATCATTGGAATGCATGAAGCTTGTAACAAGTAACAATAACAAATTTCAATATAATAATGGCAATAATAACAAAGACAACCCATATAAAAGATTAGGTTAAATCAATATAACCGTTCTCATTTCATTATGGGTAAAGTACCAAATGAAAGACATAAAACTAGACCTTGGTTATGGAACTTCACAGGATCAAACACCAAAAACAATCTTTCAAAGTGAGAAGCATAGACAACTTGATTGTATTCATAAACAAACTTCAGATACAAAATCAGAATCTAAGTATGACTGGGCTAAGAGTTACAAATGGACTAGATGAGTTACTCGATTGGAAAAATAAAACAGGTAACTAACAAAATAGACTAGGATATCCCTCTCTGGAACTTGCTTTTCTCTTCTCCGACCTATAATACTTACATAAGCTGTCAGAAAGAAGGAAGCCAGACAAGACCAAAAGGAGCCTCATAAGCAAACTCATCTGAAAATTTACTTTGTATATCCAAATGAAGTGAATGAAACACTTGTATCTTGGTACAAATATGATAGATATGTAAAAATTACTGATGCATCTTAATTCATATGGGTTAACTTTGAATGAATCTGAAAATATATTATAAAGATGTGGAAAAAATAAAGCAAGAAGCCAATACACACATACCAATTTTTGACTCTGATGCAGAGGAAAGAAAAACTGTTGCATTTGACTCTTGAGCCGCAAAGCTGACAACATCATAAGCTTTTCCTGTCAAAATGCACAAGATTAAATCAGAAAAGTGCTGACAATCATACGGTGTAAACAGTAAACATCGTTACAAATCAGGCTACATTACATGCTAGAAGAGGATTAACACAAGAAAAATCGGATGCTGAGACTAGAGTTTCTCCCGTGAACCACTGCAGAATATTAATATTTACCAGAAGAATCCTCAAAACTGCCCAACTGCCCATCGCGATGAAGTTTGAGAGACAATTCTTGGCCATCAAGTCCAGGAAGCTGCAATACCCATAGATCGTTTAATAAACACAATGCCCTGGCCCCAGTGAAATCAAACCATGATAGCAGTTATTCCAATGACTTATAAAAAAAATTGCTGTTAAATCTTTATGCTATTGAAGTCAAATCCAGACAACTACTTTATTTTTTGGTTGAGCTGCCTCATTCAAACCAGTTAATTTTTTAAGCTAAGATGACACAAAAATCCAGACTTCAATACATGGTACAATTTTGAAAGCAAATTAGCAAAGCCCAGCCAACAAATTTTGGGTTTAAGTCTTATATCAAATACACATAACAACCACAACTATTTCAAGTATGGAAAAATACAAAATTAACATGGCAATTACAGTTTGTTACAAACCTTTCATCAAAGAAACAGACTGAGATAGCAGACTGAGATGACAATTACAGTTTGTTACAAACCTTTCATCAAAGAAACAAACTATTTCAAGTATACAGTTTTTTTTCCTTCTATCCTGAAACCGGGTTTGAAAGAAACAGACTGAGATGGCAGACACCAAAGAATAAAACTTACTTCTTTATCTTTACTTTTGGGCCACTGAATGAGCCAAAGTTCTGTGTTGTCTGTTGAACTAAGATCAATAAGTGGTTCCTTGGCCTCTACCTGAAAATCTGGTCGAGGTTTGTAACCTTGTTCATTGTCGGAATCCATTACCTCAATCTTCAACTAACAAACAACCAACTGTATTTCCAAAAAAAGTAGAGCAACACTTACATTTAAGGTTATGAAAAAGTAAACACATAACCAATCAACCCCAGTTCAAGCATTTCAAGAAATGCCGTCTTAGCAACACCCACCTTATCAATATAAAAACTATTTTATAACCTTTACAACTCCTACTCTCTCTCTCTATATATAATATAACTTTACTCACAACGCACTGCAAAAAAAATTATCAGTCTCTGAGACAGAGACTACTCACAACCAAAATCACAGATTCACAGTCACAGACTCAATTCACATTCATCCTCAGAAAAAACAAACAAACACCACAATAACATATTCACACAAATTATAAACGTATAGTGCGGAGAAAGAGAATCAGAGAAAGATCATATCAGTATTAGGTTTTGTAGGAGAGAATATATACTTGTTCGGGTTGGAGAGGTCGGCGTCGAAGGCGGGGTGGGCAGCTGGAGGAGCTGCGGCGGCGAATGGCGGTGAGTCGATGGCCGGTGGTTGATGCTCTCCTTCCTCGGTCTCTCTCTCAACTCGCGTCTGTCTCTCTCTCTCTCTTTTCGGAATTAGGTTTGTTTTGTTAGACGGCTGATACTTTCCTCGTTGGGCTGGGCTGATATTTTCTTGGAGGGAGGGGGCCCAAACATAATTTTAGTAGTAAATTTACCTTCTAATTGTTTATTTTTTGGGGATCATAGGAGGCCCGGCCCCTTGCTTCTGTCATGCTCTCGTCACTTCCTCTGTTAAGTCTAACAAAATGTAATGTCAAAAAGACTAATTTACCCTTTGTCATTTAAAAATTGGTCTTCGAATGCTGAATTCCTTTGGAGGGTTAAGTCAACCGAAAACAAATAGTTAAAGGGGTTAAGTTACTAAATTATAACTTTGGAGGGTCAATCGTGCATTTTGATAATTCAAGAAATAAAGTATAAAATGGAGCATAGTTTAGAATGAAAACTCCTTTTAAAAAATCATTGTAAAAACACCAAAATTTACTATAAAACAAAAAAATCAATCTTTACAGATAAAAGTTGTTGCCAAACCTTAGGACAACATGATGGTACTGGCTTTTGCGAAAAACCACAACCCCGAGTAGACTCATTCTTTTGGTTCAAGTCAAGACCCATGTGAATGGATGAGGTCGTGTTAAGTGCCTCTTAAAATGTGTGGCTCGACTAGAGTCGTTTGTCTCCCTAGATCGAGAGTTTACATGAAGTCACCACTTATTTTATTAAATGGGGGAAAAAAAAAAAACTGTGGGGACGGTGGGCCGCTAGCAGGCATGGGCCGAAATAGACGTCGGGCCGACATGGGTAATGGGCTCAGAGGTTCCTACCAACTCGTGTAGCGCGTCTACTGGCCCAAGCCGAGGACTGTGTGACGTCCGAGGATGATTCACCTCGGAATATTGTTGCCGAGGTGACACTCAAAGCTCTGCCAACTCGGAGAACCTTCCGGGGAATCCCACTAAGCGGGAATGATAATGGAAGCATACACTAGAAGAAAGCCCCCAAAATATCTAGGAGGGCTGCCAACACCGCATTGAATGCACCACAGCTAATCCCCTGGCCGCATTGATGTGGAGGGGACGTCTAAACAGTGGTAAATAGTCCCATCACGAAGCAGGTTCTGGAGAAAGTTATGGGGACAGGTGTCCAAGGACAAAGGAGCAAATCCACACGTGGATGGCCAAGAAAGGAAGAAAAAGAAGTATAAGAGAGAAGAAAGAAGGAGAAAAAGGGATCTTTTGAAAAAAGGAAGAGAAAGAAAGAAAAAAAGAAATAGAGAAGAGAGATAGTCATCCTCGGACGTAGAACAAGAACAATACTTGAAAATCCACCATTGGAGCTTGAACATGGTAGGGGATCTGGTCCCAACCAGTTGATAATCTCAATCACTCCTAGCCCAGTCCTTCTCAACCTACTCTCTACAAATTCATTGTTTAGGGCCTTTGCGGGTAAATCAAACACCTTTGGGTTTTTCCACGAAATTGTGTCCCTACAATTGGCGCCGTCTGTGGGAAGGGCTAAAGGACTAGAGTAGTTAGATTCTTAAACATGGCTGGCTCAGGTCCACACCATCCGGAATCTTTGGGATCGCAGAGGGAAGAACACTTCCAGGAAGGCCAAGAAGGAAGCATGCATACCAGCGCTGGCGAAGGTCAATCTAGGGGCGATAGCCATGTTTCTCAGGACAACCGTGCTAAAGCCATGCAGAAGGAGATTGACCACTTGAAGAGAAAGTTGCGACGGGAGCGAAGAAGGAGGAGTCCTTCAGGTTCCGGTCCTTCCTCCGATGGCGAGGAAGATGGCAACTACAGGCGCAGGTCACGTACGCCCCCGAGCGAGACTTTTTCCTATGAGGAGGATAATCGCCGAGAACGCAGGGGAGGAGGCGCGTCTGCTGGAGGCTTAGGAAACGATGCCATGAGTAAAGCACTCGCTCGGATATCAAAATCTCCCTTCACACGCCAGATTGATGCAGGGCGACTCCCCAAGCGTTACACCCAGCCGTCGTTCACCCTTTACAACGGCCGCACCGACCCAGTTGAGCATGTTAGCTATTTTAATCAGAAAATGGCGGTGTACTCTCATAACGAGACCTTAATGTGCAAGGTATTCTCGGCCAGTCTGGGTCCTGTGGCGATGAGATGGTTTGACGGCCTCGGAACAAGTTCCATCAACTCTTTCCAGGAGCTCTCTCAAGCTTTTGGATCTCGCTTCATCACGAACAGCAGAGTTCCTCGGCCCTTAGATTCCCTGCTGTCTTTATCCATGAGAGAGGGTGAAACTCTGAAGACCTACTCTGACCGATATTGGGAAATGTTCAACGAGATCGAGGGTGATTTTGACGACGTGGCCGTCAGAACCTTTAAGGTCGGCCTGCCTACCGACCACGGCTTACGGAGATCCCTGACAGGAAAGCCAGTCGCTACTGTCCGTCAGCTCATGGACCGTATTGACAAATATAAAAGAGTTGAGGAAGATCAGTTGCAGGAGAAGGGGAAGGGCAAGGTTATCCCTCAGGAAAGGAGGGATTTCAGGTCGGACCGTTATGGCAACAACCGACCTCGGCGAGATTTTGGAGGGGAAGCTGGATCTAGAGCCGCCCAGACTGTTAACACCGTGTTCCGAGAACCAGTGCATCAGATCTTGGAGAAGATTAAGAACGAGCCATACTTCAGATGGCCGAACAAGATGAGTGGAGACTCCTCGAAACGCAACCAGAGCTTGCATTGTCAGTATCATAGAGAGCCCGGACACACGACCGAGGATTGCAGAACTCTATGGAGCCATCTGTAACAACTGATCCGAGAAGGCAAGTTGAAACAGTTCCTACTTCATCCTGGTGGACAGGGAGGCCAAGCTGGCAGGGGGGCTTCAGGCAATAATTCCCCGAGACCTCCCTTAGGAACAATCAATGTCATCCTCGCCGCACCGGGCAGGACAGGGTCATGTCCCTCCAGGGTAATGACGGTGGCTGGGGCATATCCTGGAGACCCCGGGCAGGAGCCGAAGAGGGCTAGATTGAATCCCCATCCAACTCTGAGCTTCTCGGACGAGGACAAGGCCGGGACCCAACAGCCCCACGACGATGCACTGGTGGTAACTCTCAGGATAGGGGGTTACGATGTGAAAAGAATTTTGGTAGACCAAGGCAGTGGGGCTGAGATTATGTACCCCGACCTGTATAGGGGCCTCAATCTTAGGCAGGAGGATCTGACCAGCTACGAGTCACCTTTGGTTGGTTTTGATGGGAGAGTGGTCGTTCCTAGAGGACAGATCAGATTGCCAGTACAGGCTGGCTCGGTGGTGGTGGAGGTAGATTTCATCGTGGTGGACGCTTTCTCCCCATATACGGCTATCATGGCGCGACCTTGGCTTCACGCCCTTGGGGCAGTTTCTTCCACCCTTCACCTCAAGGTCAAATTCCCATCCGGGGATCAAGTTGAGGAATTGCTTGGAAATCAGGTCGTTGCCAGGCAGTGTCTAGTGGCGGCCATTATGCACCAACCAGAATCGGGATCCTCGGCCCTCACTAGCGAGGACCCATAGCAATCAAAATCAAGGGCCCCAACGGCCGAGGCTGAGGCCGAGGAGGCGAGGTGCGAGGACCTGGTGAAAGTTCTTTATCGAAGGGGATTCGGATAGGTTTTTTCAGATTGGCGCCCAGTTGCCTACCTAGGAGAGGGAAGAGCTATTGCATTTCCTGAGGTGCAATATTGACGTATTCGCTTGGAATGCCTATGAGGCCCCCGGGGTGGATTCAAATTTCATCTGCCACCATTTGAATGTAAATCCGTCTGCCCTTCCTAAAAAACAGCCTCCTCGGCGCTCCTCAAGGGAACATTCTGATGCTGTTAGAGAAGAGGTGGATAAGCTTAAGCAGGCTGGGGCTATCAAAGAGGTGTTCTACCCTGAATGGCTGGCCAACACCGTGGTGGTGAAGAAAAAGAATGGCAAATGGCGCGTGTGTGTGGATTATTCGGATTTGAATAAAGCCTGCCCAAAGGATCCTTTCCCCATGCCTCGGATTGATCAGCTGGTCGATGCGACCGTGGGGCATCCCCGGATGAGTTTCTTGGATGCTTTCCAAGGCTATCACCAGATTCCTCTAGCCCTGGAGGACCAGGAGAAGACGGCCTTTGTCACCCCAACCGGCAATTATCACTACAAAGTGATGCCATTTGGATTAAAAAATGCGGGGTCGACGTACCAGAGGATGATGACTAGAATGTTCGAGCCTCGGCTGGGTAAGAATATAGAGATTTACATCGATGATATGGTGGTCAAGAGCAAGCAGGAGTCCGACCACATTGCCGATCTCGAAAGCATTTTTGAAATCCTGAGAGGGCACAGATTACGGCTCAACGCCTCTAAATGTTCTTTCGAGGTTGGCTCAGGAAAGTTCCTCGGTTACATGGTGACTCACCGCGGAATTGAGGTGAACCCAAACCAGATCCGGGCCATCAAGAGATTACAACCACCTCAGAATCCCAAAGAAGTGCAGAGGCTGACAGGGATGATTGCTGCCCTTAGTCGTTTCATAGCCCGATCCGCAGACAGGTGCAGACCCTTCTATCTTCTGTTGAATAAGTGGAAGGACTTTGAATGGACCAAGGAGTGTGCTTCAGCTTTCCAACAGTTGAAAGATTATCTTTCTCGGCCACCGATAATGTCTAAACCTGAAGAGGATGAGGTCTTATTCGCTTACATCGCGGTTGCCGCTTATGCGGTCAGCTTGGTACTACTAAGGGATGACGATGGGGTACAAAGACCCGTATATTATATTAGCAAGTCTCTCCACGAGGCCGAAGTCAGATACTTGCCGTTGGAGAAGGCCGTCCTGGCTGTAGTGCATGCCACTCATAAATTGCCACATTACTTTCAGGCGCATACAGTTGTTATCTTAACCCAACTACCGCTCAAGGCCTTACTTCGAAGCGCTGATTACACTGGGAAAATCGCGAAGTGGGGGACTAAGTTGGGGGCCTACGACATCAAGTACATGCCCCGTACATCTGTAAAGGGCCAGGTTATCGCCGACCTTTTAGCCGAGTTTGCCGAGACCCCGTTAGAAGAGGATGCTAATTATCATCACATAGATGAAAATTCAGTTGGAGTAAACTCCGTAGAACGGGTGTCACCGTGGAAGCTGTATGTTGACGGCGCATCGAACCACAAAGGATCTGGGGTGGGGCTTGTTCTAGTCTCGCCCGAGAATATCACGATTGAAAAGTCACTAAGACTTGGGTTCTCCGCCACGAACAATGAGACGGAGTATGAGGCCCTGTTAGTCGGGATGGCCATGGTCCAACGGATGGGTGGAAAGGAGGTAGACATATTCTCGGACTCTAGATTGGTGGTAGGCCAAGTCCGAGGAGAGCTGGAAGCCAGGGACCCCCAAATGCAAGAGTACCTCAACCAGGTCAAACACCTACAACCCAGTTTCAAGTCTTTCAACTTGATGCAGATCCCCAGAAGCAGAAATTCTCATGCTGATTCCCTTGCGACGTTGGCTACATCCTCGGCGCATGGTCTGCCGAGGGTGATTCTTGTGGAGGATCTCTTGCAACCACGTCGGTTGGGAAAAGAAGTATCGGCCATTCACCCAGCAGGAGCGTCTCCTAGTTGGATGGATCCCCTTGTGTATTTTCTCAAGGACGACTTGTTACCTGAAGCGAAGTTGGAAGCTGACAAAATACGGAGAAAGGCACCTCGGTTCTGGCTGTCCGAGGATCTGAAACTCTATAAAAGATCCTTCTCTGGACCGTATTTATTATGCGTGCACCCCGAGGCTGTTGAGGTCCTCCTAGAGGAGCTTCACGAGGGAATCTGTGGTAGCCATACGGGAGGCAGATCCTTATCTCACCGAGCCCTCACCCAGGGGTACTGGTGGCCCAACATGCATAGGGAAGCACAGGAGTATGTGAGGAAGTGCGATCAGTGTCAGAGGTTCGCACCAAGCATTCACCAGCCGGGAGGAGAGCTTAATCCCTTATCCAGTCCATGGCCTTTTGCCCAGTGGGGCTTGGATATTGTCGGGCCTTTTCTGAAGGCAGCAGGGAATAAAAGATACCTGGTGGTCGGCACGGATTACTTCACTAAGTGGGTCGAGGCAGAGCCATTGGCCAATATTCGAGATGCCGACATGAAGATGTTCATTTGGAAGAACATCGTCACTCGGTTCGGAGTCCCGTATACACTCATCTCCGACAACGGACTTCAATTTGACAGCAAATCTTTCCGAAGGTACTGTTGCGAACTAGGGATAACAAATCGGTATTCCACCCCAGCCTACCTTCAAGGGAATGGACAAGCCGAGGCCACAAATAAAGTTATTCTAAGTGGACTTAAGAAGAGGCTGGACGACTCCAAGGCCAAATGGGTTGAGGAACTACCCCACGTACTGTGGACCTATAGAACCACTCCTCGGAAGTCTACAGGCGAAACTCCTTTTTCGTTAACTTACGGAGCCGAAGTGGTTATTCCATTGGAGGCGGGCTTCCCTACACTGAGAACCAGCTCTTTCACAACGAATAGCAACAATAATCTACTTGAGAGAAACCTCGATCTAATTGAGGAGAGAAGAGAAAGTGCCATGGTCTGGTTGGCCTCTTATCAGCATAAGCTCAAGCGTGGGTATGATGCAAACGTAAAATCAAGGCCTTTAGCGCCTGGAGATCTAGTGTTGAGAAAAGTCGTCGGCTCTGCAAAAAACCCCTCTTGGGGGAAACTGGGACCAAACTGGGAGGGGCCGTACCAGATCACGTCTGTAGCCGGGATAGGGGCGTATTACCTGCAGGATTTAGAAAATAGAACAGTGTTGCATCCTTGGAATGTAAACAACCTGAAAAGGTACTACTACTAATAAAAGTGCCCGTTACCTTCTTCTTATCCACTTCTTCCATGCATGAGTCTCGGCTATACTCATTTTTTCTTAAGTATTAAGCTAATCCAAGCTACGCCTGGTTCCTCATCGGACCATCTGCCTTGGAAAAATTAATACAGTTCATTTTTTATTAAGTATTAAGTTGATCCAAGCTACGCCTGGCTCCTCGGACCATCTGCCTTGGAAAAATTAATACAGTTCATTTTTTATTAAGTATTAAGTTGATCCAAGCTACGCCTGGCTCCTCGGACCATCTGCCTTGGAAAAATTAATACAGTTCATTTTTTATTAAGTATTAAGTTGATCCAAGCTACGCCTGGCTCCTCGGACCATCTGCCTTGGAAAAATTAATACAACTCATTTTTTCTTAAGTATTAAGCTGACCCAAGCTACGCCTGGCTCCTCGGACCATCTGCCTTGGAGAAATTAATACAACTCATTTTTTCTTAAGTATTAAGCTGACCCAAGCTACGCCTGACTCCTCGGACCATCTGCCTTGGAGAAATTAATACAACTCATTTTTTCTTAAGTATTAAGCTAATCCAAGCTACGCTTGGTTCTTCCTCGGACCATCTGCCTTGAAAAAACTAATACAGTTCATGTTTTATCAAGTATTAAGCTGATCCAAGCTACGCCTGGCTCCTCGGACCATCTGTCTTGGAAAAATTAATACAACTCATTTTTTCTTAAGTATTAAGCTAATCCAAGCTACGCCTGGCTCCTCGGACCATCTGCCTTGGAAAAATTAATACAGTTCATGTTTTATCAAGTATTAAGCTGATCCAAGCTACGCCTGGCTCCTCGGACCATCTGCCTTGGAGAAATTAATACAACTCATTTTTTCTTAAGTATTAAGCTAATCCAAGCTACGCCTGGTTCCTCATCGGACCATCTGCCTTGGAAAAATTAATACAGTTCATTTTTTATTAAGTATTAAGTTGATCCAAGCTACGCCTGGCTCCTCGGACCATCTGCCTTGGTAAAATTAATACGATTCATCTCTTTTTTAAGTGTTTAACATATTCGAGCTATCTTTACTCCCTCGGACCTTGCACCTTGAAATGAATTAAGTACTACCTATCATGTTTATTAAGTAATAAGAAAAGTTCAAATTAACGCACGGTTCCCTGGACCGTTTGTCTTGGCGAGGTTAGTATTGTACACTTCCTAATACAGGATTTGTCCTGTTTCAGGCAAACAGTCTCTTCTGCCTTCTACGGGAATTGAATGTAAAACGTTATTTTAAGCGTAAACAGGAATAAACGCTATGACTATTTGTACATGATCATAAGAATTAAAATAAACTCTCGCGAATCTTTCATTCATAATGTGCCTTGCAATAAGGTCTGTTGAGTACAAAACAGAGCTAGCTCTAAAACACCAACGTTACAGCAACAACAAAGGAATAAATCACAAAGATATTCTAAACTAAGCTAAAACCCTATTTCTTCTTAATAACAATTTTTTCCTTCGGGGGAGGAGGGTCGACCTAAACCCCTGCCGCGTCCGAGGCCCCTTGTTCCTTGCCGACCTGTTCAGTTGGGGCAGGCAAAGGATGGGTAACTAAGACTATTTCCAACCCCTTGCCTGCATCCTTTTCGTTGACGTCGTCCAGAATCACAATGGGAGGGTCCGAGGCTTTCATGTTTGGTCCTGACTCGATGTGCCTCTCCTGCTCGGACCCGTCCTCGGATGGCGCAGAGGGCTTAGCGGCCTTCACCTCGCCGACCTCTGCCTTTATCGGCACGGGATCAGTCCGAGGAAAGGAAGGGAGTGACGGCCGGATTGCGGCGGGGTAGAACACGTTTTCTGCCTTCCGTAGTGTAGAAGAAGCCTCAACCCCGGCCTGGTTGAGAGCCTCCAGCCACACTTGCCGGCAGTAAGTGCGGCAAACCCCAGAAACCTCGGCCCTAAGGGCTTCCTCGGTTTCGGCCACACCGACGTCATACCCATCCTGCTCGGCTTGCTCCCGAGCCTTCTCAGCCTTATCTCTGGCGGCCTCGGTCTCGGCTAATCTCTTTTGCAGTGCCAACACTTGCGCCTTTGAGGCAGCCAGGTCGTCCTCGGCGCGCCGTAAAAGTAGCCTCTGACTTTCCGCTTGCCTCTCCGCGTTCTCAAGTGCGGCCGTTGCGCTTTTCTTGCCCCGCTCCTCCTCTATGAGCTTCCTTTTTGTTTCCTGTAGATCCTCTTCCGCCGTCTTTAGACGGTCATCGGCATCATGCCGTTTCACCTCCTCGTCCTTCATTTGTCGATGGCAGTAGTTAACCATCTCCTCCGCTCGGAAGGAAGCTTGGACGGCCTGGAAAAAAAAATATATACATGCATAAGGACTTAGATAAAACACACAAAAATAATAATAATAATAATAATAATAATAATAATAATAATAATAATAATAATAATAATAATAATGATAACAAAAAAAAGGGGGCGCTCAGAACCTACCATGCCCAGATATCTCTTCAACCCGAGGAAGACCTCATGTCTCCTGAGGTTGCGAAGCTCGGCCATGTCCCCGGGGAGCAGCAAGGCCTGCTCCACCGCATCAGCCACGTAACCACCCTTGCCTCCTTGGAAGTCTCGGATGGAGGCCGTGGCCGGAAGAGGGGCGCCATCCAACATGGGCGCCGGCAACCACGCCTCGGGAACTGTTGACGGGCTGCTCCTCCTCTCCATCTCCTTGTGCCCCGTTCGGGGGTGTTTACTCATCCTTTGGGACTCGTCCTCTTGAACGGGCGCAACCCTCCCGACGTCCATGGGCTCCTTGCCCTTCGCTTCCCTTTTCCTCTTCAGCTCGGCGGGATGCAATCCGAGACTCTGAGTCGGAGCAGGGACGACTGGTGGCAGCGAGGGGGGCTTCACTTGTGTGGTCTTCGGTGGCTCAGCCCGCCCGGGCTGGGACTCGATCAAATCTAGCAAACTGGACCTTGCCTTCCTCTGAATACCCATCTCGTCTCGCGCCTCACACGGTTGGGGAACTGGGTCTAGAGTCAAATCCTCAACAGACGAACCTTGGCCAAAAGCTTCAAACTCGTCCTCGGAGTCTGAACTATCCTTGGTGGTTGAGGAGCGAGATACTTGGGACGCCTCCGGCTTCTTCGGAATGCCGTCAGCAATGGCGGCGGTTGCGAGGGTCTCCCCGGGGATTGGGCCGGGAAGCAAGAATCCAGGCGCGGCTACATTGATTTGGCGAAGTCGGGGGTCCCGAGCCTTGATAACACACTTCGGCGCCTGGAATGCCGTGGATATAGGTGTGTATTGCAGGATGAGATGCGCTGCTCTCAACTGGCCGTCTGAATGCACGAACACCTCGGACCTTAATACTTTGTCTAGGCTCTTTTGGTTAACTAGGCCGAGGTGGGGGATGTTTGAATCTTTGTCTGTTCAGTTAACACAGGAAACTCGTTAGTAAAAAAAAAAAAAGAATAACACAAGATAACAGCGGAGGTAACAAATGAACAAAATATACAAGTATTAAATTTTGAAGGAAGCCATTTCACAAACAGGTGAGATCCGTAAGCCTAAACTCGGCAACCCCACCTGGCTTCCCCTCTCTCGTGGGGCAATGGAGGCCATCATGCCAGTCACCTGATACGATCAGGAAGTCCTTGTTCAACCCTTTATTGGAGTCGGGAAGACACTGGATGAGTCGGACCTCGTTGTGCCTAGATTTAAGGTAATAACCTTGACCCCTAAGATGGTGAAGGTTGTAGACCCAGTTTATATCGTGATGGGTCAACCCTAGTCCTAATTTCTCGTTTAAGGCGTCCACACAACCAAGGATCCTAAACATATTAGGAGCGCACTGGGTAGGCGCTAACCTGTGGGCAGTAAGGTAGTCCCTGGTGACTGGCCTCATGGGAATCCTCATCCCTCCCTCTACGAAGGCGATCATCGGGATTACTACTTCCCCCTCTTGCCTCCTCTCGTGCCACTCACCCTCTTCGCAATATCTAATTTCCACTCCCGCCGGAATCCCATACTGAATCTTAAAGTTTTCTATGGCCTCCCTAGACTCTACCAAGTACTTGAATCTACCCATTCCTAAGGAGATCTAGAAAGAATACCGAAGAGCTGGGGGAAGGAGATGGAGCAAAGGAGAAAAGAAGTGTAAAGAACAGAACTTTGTAACAAAAGAAGGAATTTAAAGACTCGAATGACTTACACGGATGAAATAGGTCACCTCGGACTGGCTTCTAGGATTTGTAAGGAAGCAAGTGAAGGAATAGTAGTTAAGTTCAGTGAAGGCGCGGTAGTATTCAATGCAGGTGAAAGTGAAGTGAATGATCAATAAAAGGGGGTATTTATATCAAATAACCGTGTAAAAGCGGGAAAAGGCCCGCTCGCTTCCTCAAAAAACGCCCAGCCATACGATTCCCATCTCACCATAGAATGTGAGAAGACACGAAGCCGTCAGAATTAAACGAACGCGCGTCTCGAGGGATACGTTATCAGAAGCGCACTCTGGGAAGTCAAAAAGTCCCCCTGGCGGACAAGACAAGTCTGAAGTGGACTACATCAGCAACAGGGATATTGAAATCCTCCTTTCTGTCCGAGGACCCAGAAAGAAGTATCTCGAGGGGCTATTGTGGGGACGGTGGGCCGCTAGCAGGTATGGGCCGAAATAGACGTCGGGCCGACATGGGTAATGGGCTCAGAGGTTCCTACCAACTCGTGTAGCGCGTCTACTGGCCCAAGCCGAGGACTGTGTGACGTCCGAGGATGATTCACCTCGGAATATTGTTGCCGAGGTGACACTCAAAGCTCTGCCAACTCGGAGAACCTTCCGGGGAATCCCACTAAGCGGGAATGATAATGGAAGCATACACTAGAAGAAAGCCCCCAAAATATCTAGGAGGGCTGCCAACACCGCATTGAATGCACCACAGCTAATCCCCTGGCCGCATTGATGTGGAGGGGACGTCTGAACAGTGGTAAATAGTCCCATCACGAAGCAGGTTCTGGAGAAAGTTATGGGGACAGGTGTCCAAGGACAAAGGAGCAAATCCACACGTGGATGGCCAAGAAAGGAAGAAAAAGAAGTATAAGAGAGAAGAAAGAAGGAGAAAAAGGGATCTTTTGAAAAAAGGAAGAGAAAGAAAGAAAAAAAGAAATAGAGAAGAGAGATAGTCATCCTCGGACGTAGAACAAGAACAATACTTGAAAATCCACCATTGGAGCTTGAACATGGTAGGGGATCTGGTCCCAACCAGTTGATAATCTCAATCACTCCTAGCCCAGTCCTTCTCAACCTACTCTCTACAAATTCATTGTTTAGGGCCTTTGCGGGTAAATCAAACACCTTTTGGTTTTTCCACGAAATTGTGTCCCTACAAAAACCATAATGGAAAATTCTATTTCATTGATTGAATTAAGAGTTTACATTTGATAGAAAGTAACTTTACAAAGCCTTGGACCTAGATACAATCTAAGAAATACATGGCTTTGGTTCTAGTTACATTTAAAAAGAAAAAATGAGCACGCACTCTTTTCGGCGAATTGGTCTTTTGGAATATGGTGGTCATATACTCATGTCATGCAATTAAAGCATCCAATATCTTTGAATGGTGAAATAGTGGATGTTCCCGTAACATAGAAACTTCAAATGATGCATAATTACTTAGATGGAAAAATTTAAATAAATAACACTTCTTCAAGTACAAAATCTAGGAGGAAAATTGTACATGGGAAATTGGCCCTTATCCAACTAATGTTCCCAACTCCTATTTAACTAACCATGGAGAGGGAATTCTATTTGTTGTTTACATCTTGCTTCCCAATCTCAAAATTATGACTTGCCCTGTACTTGTACCTATGTGCTGAATACAGAAAAGCTAAGAAATTGATTAGACTCAAAACAGCAAGGAGCCAATACAAATAATCAAATCTACCAGTATTTATATTTTGGGACAACCATGATGGCTGTCCCTTGCCTGGGTTCCCTGTGACGGATTTGATAATGCTGTTCAATATAGAGGCTACAAAGCAACCTAAGCCACCAGCTAGAGCAGCATAAGCAGATCCTATACTTTTCATGGCATCTGGGGCTTCCTCATAGAGAAATTCTAGTAATCCCACTATGCAAAATACTTCAGCTATGCCAATCAGGCAATATTGAATCAACAACCAGTACGCAGTTAGGTTGGGCATCGGAATTAAGAAATTAGCATCATACTCGTGTTTTATTGCATAGTTTCTTCGGTACCTTTCAAAAGTCCCAGCCCATGCCACAGAAAGGATAGAAACTAATAGACCAATGCCTATTCTTTGAAGTTGTGAAGCTCCATGAGGATGACCAGTTATGCGTCGGGATATTGGGACAAATGTGGAGTAATAGAGAGATAGTATAAGAAATATGCTGAGGCCAGGAAATACAGGCATGCATGTTACTGGGAGTTTTAGATGACCCATGTGGGTGTTTAGAGTATAGGCTTGCTGTACTGAGAGAGTCAAAAACTCTGTTAAGATTACATTGAGCATTATTGTGCAAGCTGGTATGGGGATAAGTTTCATAAGGATCTTGACTTCCTCTACTTGAGTCACAGTGCAAAGCCTCCAAGGACTTGGATTGGGACCATCTTCTTTCAGCTGCAGTGCTGCCTTGTCCAAACATCTGTAGGGCCAAAAAGTCTCAGATATCATATTTTGAAATATATTAGCAGTTTAATATCAACTTATTATTTATGTGGACCAGAAAACAGTTAATGTGGAGAGACATCCTTCAGAATCACTGGAAAAAGGAATTCTTAAGGTGCTTTGTTACTCTGTTGTTCCATTTGATGCCTTAGCTGCTGCTTAGGCCAGTAGAAAAAATCATAATGATCTAGCATTTTATGTGCCTAATAACTGATAAATTATTGGTTGTACTAAAAGCTTAAACTATTAAGAAATGATGGTTTAATCATTATTCTAAAACTGTCTCATGTGTGAGCCCAGACTCCTCTTAATAGGTGGGGATTGTCCCAAAAGTTTAAGATGTTAGGAAATAATGAATTAATCATTATTATAGCAATTACTAATCAGGGAAAAGTAATGTAAAAGAAGGATCAGTCCTACCTGAAATCATCAGTATGAGCTATCTTTCCACTACCCCTAATTGCAGATTGTTTTCCAGGAACCTCATACAAGCCTATTAACTCACTGCTAGAGAATGAGTTATTTCTCTTCCGAAATGCAGCTACCAGGACTTGGGCAACCCGTGTTAGAGGGCTGCCTCCTGGCAACCTATGCCTATACAAAGGAGTTCCAATAAAGAATACCATGTTTGACATGCCCATAGCTACGGCCAGTGAACCAAAAGCAGCTCCCCATCCATGTTTGATTTGAATGTATACTACCGCAGTGAAGGCCAGAATTGCTCCAATAGTAACAGAAAGATAGAAGAAGTTGAAAAACCTATCCAAGAGAGATTTGTAGTCTGGCCTGCTTTCATCAAATTGATCAGCTCCAAAAGACGAAACACATGGCCTTATACCAGCAGCTCCAAATGCTGTCACATAGAGTACAGCGTACAGGTATACCATCTGCCATTGTTTTGCAGGCTCACAATTGCCTAACAGGAGTGAAAACTGATCACAATTGTCTTGGTTTGGCACGAAGATGCTCATTGTTGCGCATAAGGTTATTCCTGTCAAACCCTCCAGGAAAGAAAATTCAAAAAGAATGTGATAATCATAATCAGTATACTACCAATTTTAGAATAAACTAGTAGAAACTAGTAAAACAAGGAACTGTAGTAGAGGAAAATGTAAGAACTCTATAACGCTAACCAAATGACCTGAAAAAAAGGATAAACTAATAATGTATCTAAAAACATTTCAAATACAGGGGTTCATATATAGATCCTACCGCCAGATAAATTGTTGTGAAGATTGCAATTGTCCAATATCGACCAAGATATGCATCAGCTAGAAAACCACCAAGGACAGAGGATGCTTGTGATATCCCTAGGAAATTGTTTACCGCATTTGATGAACTGGAGAAGGGTCTATGCATAACATAGAAGATAAAGGCCACCATATTAACTGAAAGCCCAAAATAAGCCATTCTCTCTGCCATTTCATTCCCTGGACAAATAAAGACTCCAGTTCACTACAATTCAATCATATCCCATAAGTGCTTTAGACATCTATTCCAACCGAATCAGAATGGATTCATTTGTTAACAACGACATCAACAACAACAAACATAGGAACAGTCATTTCAGTTCTTCACAGTTTTACCAGCAACCAAACAAGAGAAATATAAAGAAATAGAAATTTGAAAAATCAAATTGAAAGATATCATCTACCAAATATAAAGAAGGCAGCAATCCAGCCACCCGTCTTTGAAAGATCTGCAATAGGTTTTCCATGAATATTAACTGGTGTGGTACCACCGGTATAACCACGCCCAAATGCTGTCCGCCTATCATCAGATTCAATGAAGTAGATTCCTAGCTTCTTTCTATGAATGGAGTCAGAATTTCCATCCAAAACAGTTGGTGTCTCAACCCCATTCTCAGGTGACTGAATTTCTCTGGTACCCATTCCTCAACTCCCTGAAAAAATCCAACTCCTATTACAGTTTTGAGAAATGATATAAATGATCCTAAGAAATATATACATAACAATAGCAACAACCAAGCCTTAGTCACAAATTTTTTTGGAGTATACTTAACAAATTAGTCATTCTATTTTATCGGAATTCAAAAGAAAGGGGTGCAACATAAGGACTTTTCAGGAGTTCACTCATCCTGATACTCTTGGCTTAACAACCAAACAAAGATAATGGTCTAATAAAAGTATAAAACCCAGAAGATCCTCCTCCCGCAATTTGAAATGGATTTAAAAATATATAGTAAGGACCAAAACAATAGCTCGAGCTTGCGTATAAATTATTTTGTTTAAAATTTCTGAAACTTTCCTAACAACACAGAAACTTAATGAACAATCATCACGGTTCCAAGTCTTACGATGCCAAGCTTTACCTTTCTTGAAACTTGAAAGAACAAAAGTGCACACGTTGTTCATGTTGTTGGTAAAGTAATAAAATTGAAATTTAAAAGCAAAATACGGAATACCAATCATTCATAAGAGCAAGAAAATACATACCCTTATTACCCTTATTACAGTGGAACTTAGTACTATGTTCTAGTTTGAGTGTTCAACCACTGTGCATAAGAGGAAGAGCAGCTATGTCTATATCTAGCTATTAAAGCATAGAAGTGAATGGATTCAATCTATTCGGGACAGTTAGCAAGTTTAAAAAAATAGACAATCCAAAAATATTAAAGCCACTTGAAAGTTGAAACGTTGAAAGAGATCCAACCGACACGTGAAGACTCATCATAGTCATATATACAAGAAGTCCCAAATGCAATAAATGGGTTATAAGGAAAAAAAAAAAAAAAAGTACGAGAAAGTGAGTGGCAGAAGCAAACATTTAATGGCCCACCTGAATAGGAGGTTGTCCGTATGGCGCCATTGTTGAAAACCACTCTCTTTCTCCAAACAAGTCCGCTGCTGCTCCCTTTCAACAGTAAACCTCTTTCTCAATAAGCTGTATGATATAAACAAACATTAATGCTGATTGATTTGTGTGTGAATATAGTTAGACATCCATATCTCTCCGAGGTCCTGATGTAAATGTTCCTTCATCCTTGAATGCATGCTCTTCGATTCGATGCTTTCCCATTTTCTCTTTCCCTCCACTTTAGTTTTTATGTGGACCAGCAATTAAGAATGGTAGTAGCTAGTAGTAGTACTATTTCATTATGTGCAGTTCATCTCATTAAACGGGTCCCATTTGGCAATTTATTACTTCGGTTTGACTTTTGGGGATCGGCCTTTGTGACAAATCACAAAAACTTTTTTTTTTTTTTTTAATTTATAGAAAAATATCAATTTTATTAAAAAATATTTACAAACAAAGAGCAAAACCATCTAAATTTTTCAGGATAACCTTTTTAAATTATATTAATCTAAAATAATATAAATTGATATGATAATGAATGTAATTATTATATATAAACACCCCATTTTGTTCTTTAAAAAAAAAAAAAAACCATTTTGTAACTTTTCTTTAACCTCAGGTCCTCAATTAGAACAAAATCGTCATTTTATGGCCTGAGGGAAAATTTGTAATTTTGGTCTTTGGATCTCCAAAGTCTTCATATAAAACACATCTAAAAGTTTTAAGCAATTTTTTTTAAATAAAGTGTCATTTAGTTCGATCAAACTTCTAGATTATAAGTTATAATCAAATCAAGTTTTAATGGTTAATACACATCATTATGATTAGGATTAGTGCTAGACATGTGCGATTATGGTTAATTTTAATTTTTTTTTTTTAAAGCAAACACATTTAGGGAGACATAGATTATGTTTAAGTTCAGATATTAAACATCCGCACTGCTACCGTTTAATACATAAAATCTCCAAACTCCTCCTGTTAGCTAAGACACTGATCAGTCCGTCGTAAACCTAGCAATTTAGCCTTCAAAAGAGCCCTCCACTAAAGCTTCCTGGACTTATTCTGCTAAACGTACCTTGTTCGCATCGACATCTCTTTTCTGATGCGAAATGCTAAACGTCCCTCATAAGTGCGGAGAAAGTTGCAATATCTGTCAACAGTATAATCTTCCTTCTCAAAAACATCTCTATCAGATTTAAGTGCATATAGAAAATCATCTTCCTCATCAACCTCAATCTCATCAAACTCATCAACCTCAACCTCATAAACCTCAACCTTATCAACCTCAACCTCATCAATCTCACCCTTATCAACCTCAACCTCATCAACAATCAAATCATCATCACCAGAATCATAACTTTCTTCTCCAGCATTCCAACGACTTGAGAAATCTCTAACCTAAGCAAAGGTATAGCCTTTTTCCGGGCGTTTGTCAAAAAAGCAAATCCTAAGAACAAGGTTGGTTTTCTCCTCTGGTGGTGATAGTGGCACCAGTTTAGCAAACTCCCTATCAACCTCATCTAGATCAAGTCCAGTCTGACCAATTTTTATTAGTTTACGGTCACTGTTGGTCTAGGCAAGATAAAAGATATGTACATTGTCATACCCTTCCTCTGAAGCAAGTACTAAATCTGATTTTCACAATACCCCGTCACGTATGGACTTCCAAATGGTCATTGGTGGTTTTGTGTCGGCCTTCATTGCAGACACTGTGACAGGGTCTGTGACGGGCTCCATTGCAGACTCTGTGACAGCTCTGTGCTGGACTCTATTGCTGCCAGTAGAGATGGGTCGTGCTTGAATCGCTTATGAAGTTGGACCTCCAACTCCGTGGTTTCTTCAACCTCTACCTTCATCCCTGTTTTTTTTTTTTAGAAGAAATCATTCATTCAAAAATCATAATAACAAAACATCCTGAATCAAGGCCTCCATAGCCAGAGGAGGAGAGTCTTTCATCCAATACACATCATTATCTAAAGAATTCCTAGCATATTGAGCAAGAGCATGTGCAACCTTATTCCCACCCCTTCTAGTAATGCTAATTCTAGCCTACTCTAAACAATGAACCAAGTGATGAATATTATCCACCACATAGCCTAGTAGAGAGCAATTAACCCGCGACAATGAAATGGCTTGCATAACATTTACATTATCTCCCTCAATGATCAGTTTGGTGAAGCCAGCATCCACAGCAAATTCCATTGATCTTCTACATGCAAGCAACTCTGCTTCTTTACTAGAACTCACCTTCGGACCAGTTGCTGTCATTGCCGTCATAACCTGACCTTGCTCATTTCGAATAATCACTCCCACTCTAGTTCTGTCCATGTCTGCAAAAATAGCTGCATCAAAGTTTAATTTGTAATCTGATGATGGTGGAGGCTGCCAAGTTTCGCTGCATTGATGCTCCATCCGTGCCACGGTCAGCTGCTCTTGGGCTTGTCTCTAATCTGTCAAATACACCTCTGCTCTGTTATTCAGGCTCCTTGGGTCCATTAAATTACCACCAAACACCACACGGTTCCGCTGGTTCCATGCAAGCCAAGCCTGAACCCAAAACAGCTCTAACTCCTCTCTCGTCAATCTATCACAGAGACACTCCTTAAGCTGCATCACATCAGCTACACCTGAACATCTTTTCTGCAATTTTCGACAGCTTCCAGATGATATATCTTGCACAGCAGCACACTCCCATATTGCATGAATTGTATTCTCGGATTCCCTTAGGCAGATTGGACATTTATCATCAGTTAATACTCTTCTCCACACCAAGTTAGCTCTTGTGGGCAATTTGTCAGTACAAGCCCTCCAGCCAAAAACTTTAATTTTGTTAGGAATTTTGAGATTCCCCAAAACATGCCATATCTTCATACTAGCACTACTAACTGATGATTCGGCCCTATCCTCCCTTTGTATCCTCCTTGCCACCTTGTAAGTTGACTTAACAGAAAAATTCCCTTTTTTATTATAGCTCCAGATGATAGAATCAACCACATGTCTTCTGCTAAGCTGAATTCTACATATTGCTTTAGCATCATCTCGATGGAAACTTGAATAAATCAATTCCCTCCTCCACACATGTATCTCCGGGTTAATTAAATCTGAAACAACCATCTCGCCTAGTAAATCATAGTTAGGATGTAATACCTTATTTGTAGGATGATTCGAGATCCACCTATCTCCAAGCACCCGAATTGAGCTCCTATTGCCGACCCTCCAACAATAACCAACCTTTAGAATAGGTAAGGCAGCCACCAAACTCCTCCAAACATGAGAGCAACCCGGTGATTCCTTAGCATCAATGAAAGAGGATCAGGGAAAATACTGTGCTTTGAAACATTTATGAAGTAAGGAATCGTTACCTTGAATCATCCTCCACCCTTGTTTAGCCAACATAGCTAAATTAAACACCCTTCGATCCCGGAATCCCATACCACCCTCCTTTTTAGACATTGATAATTTATCCCAACTCTTCCAATGAATTTTTCTTTCATTGCCTACTTGTCCTCACCAAAACTTAGCACACAAATTATTCAATTCATCACACAGTTTCAAAGAGAGTAGAAATACACTCATTGTATATGTGGGTATAGATTGAGCTACAGCCTTTATAAGAATTTCTTTGCCAGCTCTGGATAATATTGCACCTTTCCATCCTTGCAGTTTTTTCCATACTCTATCCTTCAAATAAGCCAAAGTGTGATATTTATCCCTTCCAATCAAAGTTGGTAGCCCTAGATAGGATTCAAACTTCACCACTTCCTTGACCCCCAAAATCTGCAACATCTGTTGTTTCTGAGTATCTGTAGTATTGTTACTGAAGAAAGCTGAAGACTTCTCCAGATTAATACTTTGACCTGAAGCTCGTTCATAAATTTGAAGAATTTCAGCTACTACTTCCCCTTCCTTTGGTGTTGCTTGACAAAACAACAAAGAGTCATCTGCAAATAATAAATTAGTAACTCTGGGAGCTCCTCTACATATAGACACACCTGTAATCCTCCCTTCTATTTCAGCTTTAGCCAACAAAGCAGTGAAGCCTTCTGCACATAATAGAAACAGATATGGCGATAATGGATCTCCTTGACGTATTCCTCTAGACGGTTGTATCATGCCATGAGGTTTTCCATTCACCAAAATAGAAAAAGATGGAGTAGTAACACAGTTTATCACTCTTTCTATCCACCTTGCTGGGAAGCCCAACTTCTCCATAATTTTTTGCAAGAATGGCCATTCAACCCAGTCATATGCCTTGCTAACGTCCAGCTTCATTGCCATAGTCCCTTTCTTGCCCTTCTCCTTACATGCATGGTATTATAGTCTTATAAGCCACCAAAATGTTATCTGTGATCAATCTGCCCAGAACAAAAGCACTCTGGGTGGGGGAGATAATATATGGAAGTACCTGTTTCAACCTGTTTGCTAGCACTTTGGAAATAATTTTATAAATCACATTACATAGACTAATAGGCCTAAATTCAGACATTTTCTGTGGATTTTTCACTTTTGGAATAAGTACAATATTTGTGTGATTTATCTCAGGTAGCATATTTCCATTATTTAAGAAATCCAAAATAGCAGAAACTACATCATCACCCACTATGTGCCAAAATTTCTAATAGAACAGAGCATTCATACCATCAGGTCCTGGAGCCTTTGTAGGCCCCATCTGGAACAAAGCCTCCTTAACCTCCTCAGCAGTAAACTCACCCAACAAGACCTCCTGCACATTCCTCCATTTGATCAGCTGCACCTGCACGAAAAAGATTGTCAAAATAATCTGAAGCTACTTCAACAACCTCCTCTAGCTCTTCCATCCACTGCCCATGTGCATTTTGTATACCACTGATGTGATTCTTCTTCCTCCTTTGTGTTGCTTTAGAGTGAAAAAACTTCGTATTCCTATCCCCATGCTTCATCCATGAAATTCTAGACCATTGTGCCTAGTAGATTTCTTGTTTTTGTAATAGATCATCCATTTGTTTGTTCACCTCTAGGAATTCAGCTTTATTTTCTTTAGTATTTTTAGCTTCATTCAACCTATCTAATCGTTTTTGGAGCTCCTTAATGGCTGCCTCATCAGGTTTGGCCGAACCCCAACTTGACAACTCCAACCCACATGCCTGAATTTTATTTTTAATAGATAGCAGCCCATGTGATTCATCCACAGACCTTCCCTACACCTCCTGAACAACTTCTTCACACTCATTAGAGAGTAACCATTCTTCCTCAAATTTAAATGACCTTCCACGCTGCTGTCTTTGCTTCTGAAAATATTGGACTTGCAACATAATTGGCAGGTGATCTGAAGCATGTGTTGAAAGATGAGTAATTGTGCTTGTTTGGAATTTCACTCTCCACTCTTCATTTGCAATTCCTCTATCCAGTCTAATTTTTGTATTTGCATTACCCAGCCTCTTATTGCTCCAAGTAAACGGATATCCCCTGTACCCTAAATCCTGAGGATGGCAAGAATCCAAAGCCTCCCTAAAAGCTTCAACCTGTGCATATTGGGGTGGTCTTGTGCTTTTCTTTTCCGATGCATGTAAGAATGCATTAAAATCTCCAATAACCATCCACGGACCCTCTACAAATGTCTTCAAATATTGTAACAATTGCCATGATTTTTCCTTCTGTTGTGCCTCTGGCCACCCATAAAATCCAGTCAAATACCATCTAAAATCATCCTCCTCCGTTACAAGAGCTAATACATGATCCATAGTATAATTGATGATCTCCAGTCTAATAGTGTTTTTCCACAAAAAAGCTAACCCACCACATGCATTAGGATGTTTAACAATAACCTTATTGAAAAGGTAGATTGCTATATAAATTTTCAAAATCGTCCTTGTCTAGTCTAGTCTCCATAAGGAAACAGACCGTGGGATCTTTTTCCCTCACAAGCTTGCGAAGGCTTCGACCTGTCCAAGGGTTCCCAAGCCCTTGACAATTCCAACTAAGCAGCCTCATTGCTCCCGGCAAGGGTGGCTGTCCACCCTCGCCGATGTATCAACAAAACTTCCTTCCACCTCATCTTGTTTACTTCTTTTATTCCTTTGTTCTTCAGCTTGCTCAAAATCCTCACCACTCAATTCATGTTTACCCAATCTAGACAATGCAAAGGCCTTAGCTAGACCACCAAGCCCAAAGTCCATTCTATTTATCCTAGTCCATGTGCTTTTGGGCTTAACAGATGATGGCCCAAGAAACTCCAAGATCGTAGGAGTATTAAAATTATCAAGTAGCACGTGCTTGGAAGCTGCCTCTGTCATGCAATTTTCCTTTCCCACATTCGCCGAAAGCATGGCATCACCAAGAATCTCGGGCAAATAATTATCTTCCTTAGCTGTTACCATGATTTACGTGACTTCAGTAGAGTCCTTTCCCTCCACGTTTGCTTCCATATTCGAAAACATCTCCCTTGAATTCACGGCCTCACCTTCAGCCACCGCCTTAGAACTTTCTGGACTTTCGTCCATCACAGCCATCGTTTTTTGTACAGAAACCACCGGACTTTCTGTAACATTACCCTTACCCTCCTCCAGATTGGATTTGGGACTGAAACTTTGAGTTTGCACAACCCTCACACGACCCCCTGCTGCCTTAAGAAACTCACCGTATGGATACTCCACCCTTCCACCATTTTCCTCCGCTGCATAATGCACAGCACAGTGTTTTAGGTCATGCCCTAATATCCCACAAAAATAACAAAACAGAGGAAGCGTTTCATACTTAAAATGCACCCAATGACGCTCGCCATCAGAACCAGCAATAAACCCACCCCTTCTTAAAGGTTTTGTTATTGATAAAGCGACTCATACTTGCAAAAAGAAATTAATAGCATCCTTCCTTTGTCTCCCTTCAACCTCCTTAATGTCTCCCAGTCTACTTCCAACTTCCTTTGCTCCTTGGGGAGATATCATATCAAACGGAACCCCCCAGATCTAAACCCAAAGTGAGGCTTTCTCCATTCGAATATTTTTTACGGTCATTCCTTTCTTCCATCGTTGTAACATAAGGAGTTGATTATCAAACGACCAAGGACCTCCTCTCAAAACCCTATCTATCTCAAATTCAAATTGAAACTTGAATTGAAACAGATTCGACCCTACTTCGACAATCTGCAAAGAATCATCTAGACCACATGCTCTCCGTATTGTATTCTTCGCAGCCATCTTATTAAAAGATTTACATGTTAAAAACTTCTCAATCAGACTCAGCTAACAACTCTCCAGGGCTTCCATTCGTCCTTCATCAGAAATAGTTATTATTTCTTCTTCCTCAGTCGTCAATTTCATTCTATCCATACTCTCAGCAACCTCGTCAACCATGGTTATTGTAAAAAACAAAAAACAATACCCTTCACTCAAGGCCAAGGGAGGGAGGAACTCGTGTATTCACGAGAGAGAGAACTCCACGTCCGATTATGGTTAATTAATTATAAGGGTAAATTGCATAATTAGTCACTATCCTTTAAACCTTGTGTCAATTTGTATCGGTCCAAAAATTTGAAAATTTAATTATTTAATTCAATTTTTCTAATTCCATTTCTTATCCAATCAATTTCTTGAGGGGGAAACAAAAAACAAATTTATCATCTTGGAGCTCTCATACTCATCAAAAACTCATCTGAAGACCCTCCGCTCCCTCTATAAATAGAAAGTGAGGGGGATGGGGGGGGGGGGGGGTTAGAGGAAGCTTCAGAGCACAATTATAAAGTTTCTTGCAATCCTTCATTTGTTATGCAACCAAGTCTTTAGTTGCAACACACCTATATACCATAGTTTGAGAAGCTCTAAAGCTTAGTAAAATTTTGCCCAATTTTTTACCAAAAAATAACCAAAACCAAATTGATCATCAAACCTTGGGAATAGATGTAGAGTTTCTTACCCTTTTGAGTATTTTAATCCAATGATTATTCTAGTTAATTAAAAAACATGTTTGTTTATGATGATATGGGAAAGCATGCTAGATTTTCCTTTTTGGTATGAATTTTCATAAGTCATTCTTATGATAATCACATGCTAAATTTTTGTTTCCTCTTTAAAACCCTTGATTCCAGATTCTTTTTTTTTTTTTTTTTTTTTTTTTTGTGAATGACTTTTTTTTTTCTTATGAAATGCTAGATGCTTGGATGACATGAGATGATGATCGTGAGCTATTTGGCCTTTTGGTTGGGGTCACCTGATTGTCCTACTTCACTGTTTAGGCACCATCCTAGACATAGGTCTGAGAATATAACACTTGCCTCATGGGTAAGGGTGGAGAAAGGAATCACAACCTAATAGGTCCAGGAACCAACTTAGGCCCTTGAAGCATGCATTCATACCTTAACCCTAGTCTCTAAACAACATGTTGATCATATAAAGGGAAAAACATTTGAACATCTTAATCGTACGAGTATGTGAACATTCAAACATGTGAACATATGAGCATGTGAGCATTCAGGCATATAGATAGGCGAGCATTAACATCAAACACAAAAATAAATTTTTGATTGAAGTTAATGTTAAAGTCGTATGAGAGGGAAACATTAATTGAAGTGAAATCTTCATTAATGTTTTGAAGTCTTCCTTTATCTTCTCTATATTAAGAGGATTAAAAAAGTTAATTACTTCTACATCTACTGACTAAAATACCCCTAATCTCTATATATTAAAAGGATTCAGAAAGTTAGTTACTTCTACATCTACTAACTAAAATACCCCTAATACCTCATATTATCATTACGGTCCACAACAGTCCCTATACGGCGCTGCGTACACTGCAGTCACACAATCAATGGTGGTGCAACTGGTGAGTATAGCGGTTTCCAGTCTGCAGAGCAAAAGTTTAAATTCTGCTAATCCTGGGATAACTACTCCATCTGATTTGAATATCCCACAAAATACGGAGCTTCCTTCAATTCAAAATAATTCAAATGTGTCGGCGGATTTTGAGGCTCAATTAAGGGAGATTGATAAGGCAATTGAAGGGACAGATTTTGATAGGACTACATTAGTGCAAGGAAAGCTTGATATTCTGCCACACGTGACACCAAATGGTGAAAAGGAAGATTCAAATGGAAGTGACAAACTGCCACACGTGACATCAAGTGGTGAAAAAGAAGATGCAATAAAAGTGAAGTAGCACTACTAGGATCCTCTATTGGGCCAATCCAGGCTAGGCCTATATTTTTGGAGAATAACAGCACAACTGCTTTTATGTTGGGCCCAGGTGAAGAAATTAATCAGATGGCTAACTTAAAAGGTAGAATTGTTCTCAAGCCTCTAAAAACTGTGTTGCATTCTCTCAAGGATAAAAGTGCTATTAAGGAGTCTAAGGGATCTATGCAGCGTTTGGAACTTGTTGGCGCAGATGCAAAAGGTGCGAAAGTGGTTCAAGTTGAAGACATAAGAAGAAAACTATGTGTTTCTGATAGTTCTAATGTGGAAAACACTGTGGCTGAAAAGAAGATTAGGTTGGATGATGTTGTATCACTGGGTAAAGTTTTCGAAGAACATTTCAGAGCGGCGGTGGTTGCTAAGCGACCCCACCGGGACCAATGAATACATTAAGTTGGAACTGTCGGGGGCTTGGGAACCCCCGAACAGTTAATGCACTCAAAAAGATAGTGCATACTGAAGCTCCCAGTTTGGTCTTCCTTATGGAAACTAAACTTCCACTGAAGGCTATGAGACGGTTCTCCAATATCAAGAATTCCATTGGATTGACTCAAGGTTTGGCAGTACCGAGTAAGGGGAAGAGTGGTGGTCTTGCTTTGCTTTGGAAATCTGATATTCAGGTAGATGTGCAGTCCTTTTCTCGTTCACACATTGATGCTACTGTTGATTCTGGTACACCTACTGGTAAGTGGCATTTGACAGGGTTCTATGGCAACCCTGACACCAATGGTAGGCCGACATCATGGGCTCGTCTAACCCAGCTTGCTAAAGTCAACAATCTTCCATGGATGTGTGTGGGGGATTTTAATGAAGTTCTCAGTGTTAAAAAGAAGCAAGGTGGGGTAGATAGGCCTCCTAAACAAATAGAAAATTTCTGTCAGTGTATCACTGCCTGTGGTTTGAAGGACGTAGGATATGTGGGCTCTTGGTTTACATGGAGTATGTTTCGTAATGATTTTGGTTGGATAAGAGAGAGAATTAATTGTATGTTTGCAACAACTGACTAGCTCGACATGTTTCCTAATGCTTGATTATTCCATTTAGCTTTTTCTGTCTCTGATCATTGCTGTTTAATGCTACGTTTCAACCAGCGAGTTAAATGTAAGAAACAAAAGAGGCTTTTTAGATTTAAGTCCATGTGGCTTAAAGATGAAAAATGTTCAAACATAGTAAAAGAAATCTGGGTAGAAGGTGCGCTTCAAAGTGATGGGAATTGTTTTTCAACTTGTATGGATAAATGCTGTGAGGCTCTATCCTGGTGGAATATGCAACAATTTGGGCTTATAGGTAAAAAGCTGGTGAAAGCAGAAGATTCCCTACAAGTTTTGGAAGCAAGATCAAGTGGGATGTCAAACACTGATGAGGTATGTCAACAGAGGGCAAAGGTGAATTGATTGCTTGATTTGGAGGAAAGAATGTGGAAACAAAGGTCTGGTAATCCTTGGTTGAAGGAGGGCGACATAAATACCAGATTTTTCCATATGAAGGCCTCGAATAGAAAGCAGCGTAATACAATTTCAGGTGTCATGGATGAATCGAATACTTGGTAGGAAAGTGATGATAAAATCTCTGAAGTAATCATTGCATACTATCAGAATCTCTTTACTGCTTCGCAACCTGATATTTCCCATGAATTTCTTGAGGCCATTAAACTAGGTGTGACTCCATAAATGAATAGTTCACTCATCAAATATTTCAGTGCTATAGAGGTTAAAAAAGCTTTTAACCAGATGTATCCTTTGAAATCTCCTAGACCAGATGGTATGCCTCCTCTCTTTTATCAGCATTTTTGGCCAGTAGTAAGGGATAGTGTTGTTACATGTGTTCTGAATTTTTTAAATAATGGTACAGCACCTCATAAATTCCATGAAAAACATCTTGTCCTTATTCCAAAAGTTAAAAGCCCAACTAAGGTTTCTGAATATAAGCCTATTAGTTTATCTAATGTGGTTTATAAATTGGCTTCCAAGGTTCTTGCTAATTGGCTTAAGACTTTTATCCCCTCACTTATTACTAAAAACCAAAGTGCTTTTCTATCTGAAAGGCTTATTACAGATAATGTGCTTGTTGCTTTTGAGGTTATGAACAACATCAATCAAAGAAAAAAAATGGAAAGCAGGGTCCATGGCCTTAAAACTAGACATGAGTAAGGCCTTTGATAGGGTTGAATGGAGTTGTTTAGAAAAAATCATGACAAAAATGGGTTTTCATTCTAGGTGGATTTCTATGGTTATGAGCTGTGTAACTTCTGTCACATACTCTATTCGCATAAATGGTGTCCCTCAAGGGCGTATTACCCCAACTAGGGGTTTGCGTCAAGGGGATCCTCACTCTCCTTATTTGTTTTTGTTATGTGCAGAAAGTCTTTCATCTTTAATCTATAAATCAACTAAGACAGGGACTCTTCGAGGTCTGTAGGTTTGCAAATGAAGCCCTCACATCACCCATCTTTTCTTTGCCGATGACAGTTTATTGTTCTGTAATGCTACCACAGCTGATTGTGATGAAATACAAAGACTGCTTATGGTCTATGAAAGGGCAACAGGTCAGCAAGTAAATAGGCAAAAAACCTCATTATTTTTCAGCCCAAATACTCCAACAGAAATCCAAGGAGAGATTAAGCAAAGATTTGGTGTGGATATTATTCGTCAGCATGAGAAGTACTTGGGCTTGCCTTCCCTAGTTGGTCGAAATAAACGCAATACCTTTCAACAACTTAAGGAAAGAGTAGCTAATAAACTTTCTGGATGGAAAGAGAAGTTTTTATCTATGGCTGGTAGAGAGGTGCTTATAAAGGCAGTCGTCCAATCAATACCAACGCAAACAATGAGTTGTTTTCTTCTTTCGAACTCTCTTTGTGATGAACTAAATAGTATGGTGAGCAAATTCTGGTGGGGGTAGAAACATGATGAGCGGAAAATGGTGTGGATGAAATGGAACAAGTTGTGTAGACCAAAGGCTAAGGGTGGCATAGGTTTTAGGGATCTAAAAGTTTTTAATCTTGCTCTCCTAGCAAAGCAAGGATGGAGATTGCAATATGAATCAAACTCTCTCTTCTACCGTGTTTTCAAGAGTAAGTATTTCCATGATACTTCTTTTGTGGATGCTCGAAAGGGTAGAAATCCATCCTATGTCTGGCGCAGTATTCTTGCAGCCTAGCCTATTATTCGGCAAGGGATGCGTTGGCAAATCGGAAATGGTAAGAAGGTTTGCATTTGGAAGGATAAGTGGACTCCATCCCCATCTACATATAGGGTTGTGTCACCTAGAATTCTGCTACCTAAAGATGCAACAATAGATACTCTTATTGATTCTGATCATAGGTTATGGAGGGTTGATCTTGTAAGGGAATTATTCTTAAATTTTGAAGCTGAAAATATCCTAAGCATTCCTTTGAGTACTTGTATGCCTCCGAATAAATTAGTTTGGGCTGCTACACCTAATGGTACTTTTATAGTTAAAAGCGCTTATTGGATTGCTATGGAAATGAAAGAGACAGAGTAAGAAGGAAATTCTAATAATGCTAACCAAAGCAGGCTTTGGAAAGCTATTTGGTTGGCTGAGGTGCCAAACAAAATTAAAAACTTTGTATGGCGGGCTTGTCAAAATATTCTTCCCACAAAATCCAATCTTTTCCATCAGCATGTGCTCAGTTCAGATGTTTGTGACCAGTGTGGCCAGAGTAGCCAGACGACAAGTCATGTGCTGCTATTTTGTGACTTTTCCAGGTCTGTGTGGGAATCTTGTAATCTTTTGGTGGATTTTCATTGGAATTTTGCTAATGTAGTTTGGAGGCTAGGTTGTGTTGTGGGATCAGCGGTTATTTCTCTTGATTAGTTCATGGCAATTGCATGGAATATATGGCAGAATAGAAATGGTATTCGACATGGCGAAGTGCCGCAGAAAAAAGAAAATTTGATCCTCGAAGCATCCAGGTTTATCTCTGAGTTTCAAGCTGTTCAAGACCCTCTAATACCTTCTGTTTGTCGTTCCCAAACCAGTTGGTTACCTCCTGAGCCGGGTGTCTACAAAGCTAATGTGGATGGTGCTGTTTTTAAAAATCTTTCAAGTGTTGGAATGGGTGTTCTTTTTCGGGATTATGAGGGTCAGGTTGTTGCAGCTTTAAGCCAACGTTTTTTTGCTCCTTTGGGTCCTCTTGAAGTTGAAGCCAAGGCAATGGAAGCAGCTGTGATTTTTGCAAGAGATGTTGGTATTCAGAATATCATATTTGAGGGTGATTCTTTGCAAGTCTACAACTGTTTACATGGAACCTCCAAAGCCCCTCCAGCTGTTGCTTATGTTCTTAATGGCATTTTGTTCCACCTTCAATCTTTTCGTTCTTTTGTTTTTTAACATATTAGGAGAGAAGGAAACAAACCTGCCCATATTTTAGCTCAACATGCTCAATTTGTTGGTGATTTTGTGGCATGGGTTGAGGAAACCCCCAGTTTCTTAGAAACTGTTATTGCCTCTGATGTACCAGATTGTTTATGATGTACTAGACTGTGTTATCTATTACTACTATTTAAGGGGCTGCACCTGTTTGGATCGGATTTTTTTTCCCAAAATACCCCTATTTCCCTAAGTTTAAGTAGAGACAAAACTAAAGGATAATTTGGTAAAACTACGTCTTTTAACTCCCACTAAAACATTGCCAACAAAATAGGATCACTCTCCCACTAACCACATTTTCAAAGCAACTATATGTTTGTTATTATTTTTTGAATAATTCAATTCAACAAAATTTAATTTAATTTGATACTTCGAACTAATTTAATATATTTTAATTTAATACTTCAAATAAATAAAATATAATTCCTCACTAAAATATAATTCCTCACTAAAAATTAGTAAAATATAATGTATATAGCTAAAAAAAAAAAATGTAAGATGAGACTCGAGGACCGACAATATTAAAATATAATTTAATATTTTAATCAAGTTAGATATATAAAACTCATTTACCCATTAAAACCCATTTAACTAATTGTTTCTTAGAGAACCTAACCCAACCCTATTATTATGGGTAAACCCCAATACACCCAATTATCCAATTATCAAACTTACCAAAATGCCCCTAGAGTGTAAATGACTAAAGTACTCTAAAATTTGCAAAAATGACCAAAATACCCCAAAAACCTCAAAATTACCAAAATAACCATGAAACTTACAAAATAACAAAGATACCTCCGAAACCCAAAAAATGACCAAGATACCCCAAAAACTCATAAAATGACAAAGATTAAAAAAAATAAAAAAGGGTGAGCAGAACCATATCTACAGAGATTAAAAAAAAAAACAAAAACAAAATCCAATGAATTAAAAGAGCAAAATGGACAAGTACCCAAAAAAGGTGAGCAAATGATCGGTGACGGAATGCTGAATACGGCGACGATCGGCAACGGAATGCTGAATACGGCGACGGATTTGTGGGAAAACGGCAACAATTTGGTCTTATCGGAGACGGATTTGAGGGAAAACGGCGACGGTTTGGTGAGCTCATCGGCGACGGTTGCTCTCTCTTAGGAGCTGAACGTTTTTTTTTTTTTTTTTTTTTTTTTTAATGAGATTGGGAGCTGAAGGGCGGACACACACACACACACACACACACACACACACACACACACACATATATATATATATATGGTCTTTAGCGACGACTTCATTCCGTCGCTAATGGGATGATTTCGTCGCAAAAGGTTATGATTTAAAAAAAAAAAAATTATAGGTGACCTGTCCCATCGCTTCTAAATAATGAAGATACCCCTAAAACCTAAAAATTACCAAAATCCCCCAAAAACTCATAAAATGACAAAGATTAAAAAAAAAAAAAAAGTTGAGCAGAACCATATCTACAGAGATTAAAAAAATAAAATAAATCCAATGAGTTAAAAGAGTAAAATGGACAAGTACCCAAAAAGGGTGAGCAAATGATCGGCGACGGAATGCTAAATACGGCAACGATCGGCGACGGAATGGTGAAGATCGGCGACGGATTTGTGGGAAAACGACGACGATTTGGTCTTATCGGAGATGGATTTGAGGGAAAATGGCGACGGTTTGGTGAGCTCATCAGAGACGGTTGGTGAGGCTCATCGGCGACGATTACTCTCTCTTGGGAGTTGAAGGTTTTTTTTTTTTTTTTTTTTTTTTTTTTTTTTTTTTTTTTTATGAGATTGGGAGCTGAAGGAGTTTTGGGAGCTGAAGGGCGGACACATATATATGGCCTTTAGCGACGACTTCATTCCGTCGCTAATGGGATGATTTCGTCGCAAAAGGTTGTGATTTAAAAAAAAAAAAAAAACTTTTTATAGGTGACCTGTCCCAGTGGTTCTAAATGATCAAGATACCCCTGAAACCTAAAAATTACCAAAATACCCCAAAAACTCATAAAATGACAAAGATTAAAAAAAAAAAAAAAAGGGTGAGCAGAACCATATCTACAGAGATTAAAAAAATAAATTAAATCCAACGAGTTAAAAGAGTAAAATGGACAAGTACCCAAAAAATGTGAGCAACTGATTGGCGACGGAATGCCGAATACGGCAACAATCGGCGACGGAATGGTGAAGATCGGCGACGGATTTGTGGGAAAATGGCGACGATTTGGTCTTATTGGAGACGGATTTGAGGGAAAACGGCGACGGTTTGGTGAGCTCATTGGCGACGGTTGGTGAGGCTCATCGGCGACGGTTGCTCCATCTTGGGAGCTGAAGGTTTTTTTTTTAATTTTTTTTTATGAGATTGGGAGCTGAAGGGCGGACACATATATATGGCCTTTAGCGACGACTTCATTCCATCGCTAATGGGATGATTTCGTCGCAAAAGGTTATGATTTAAAAAAAAAAAATTTCTTTATAAGTGACCTGTTCCAGCACTTCTAAATGACCAAGATACCCCTGAAACCTAAAAATTACCAAAATACCCCAAAAACTCATAACATGACAAAGATTAAAAAAAAAGGGGTGAGCAGAACCATATCTACAAAGATTAAAAAAAAAAAATTCCAACGAGTTAAAAGAGCAAAATGGACAAGTACCCAAGCAAATGATCGGCGATGGAATGCTGAATACGGCGACGAAATGGTGAAGATCGGCGACAGATTTGTGGGAAAACGGCAATGATTTGGTCTTAACGGAGACGGATTTGAGGGAAAACGGCGACGGTTTGGTGAGCTCATCGACGACGGTTGGTGAGGCTCATCGGCGACGGTTGCTCTCTCTTGGGAGCTAAAGGAGTTTTGGGAGCTGAAGGGCGGACACATATATATGGCCTTTAGCAACGACTTCATTCCGTCTCTCTCTAATGGGATGATTTCGTCGCAAAAGGTTATGATTTAAAAAAAAAAAAAATTCTTTATAGTTGTCCTTTCCCAGCGTTTCTAAATGACCAAGATATCCCTGAAACTTAAAAATTACCAAAATACCCCAAAAATTCATAAAAGGACAAAGATTAAAAAAAAGGGTGAGCCAAACCATATCTACAAAGATTAAAAAAAAAAAAAAAATCCAACAAGTTAAAAGAGCAAAATGGACAAGTACCTAAAAAAGGTGAGCAAATGATTGGCGACGGAATGCTAAATATGGCGACGGATTTGTGGGAAAATGGTGACGATTTGGTCTTATCGGAGATGGATTTGAGGGAAAACGGTGACGGTTTGGTGAGCTCATCGGCGACGGTTGGTGAGGCTCATCGGCGACGGTTGCTCTCTCTTGGGAGCTGAAGGTTTTTTTTTTTTTTTTTTTTTTTTTTTTTTGAGATTGGGAGCTAAAGGGCGGACACATATATATGGCCTTTAGCGACGACTTCATTCCGTTGCTAATGGGATGATTTTGTCGCAAAAGGTTTTGATTTAAAAAAAAAAAAAAAAAAAAAAAAAAAAAACTTTATAGGTGACCTGTGCCAGCGCTTTTAGAAGCGCTGGAACAGGGTGATCCTATCCCAGCGCTTCTAAAAGCGCTGGGACAGGTCTTTCTCCGTGAGGAAATGGAGTGACCTATCCCAGCGCTTTTGGAAGCGCTGCAATAGGGCGACCCTATCCCAGCGCTTCTGAAAGCGCTGGGATAGGTCACTTGATTCCCTTATGAGAAGTGACCTATCCCAGCGCTTTTGGAAGCGCTGGGATAGGGTCGCCCTATTGCAGCGCTTCCAGAAGCGCCGGGATAGGGCTTCCCCAATTGGGAATTCAGTAACCCTATCCCAGCGCTTTTGGGATACCTATACCAGCGTTTTTGAAAAACGCCAGCATAGGTATTGGCTATACCAGCGTTTTCAAAAAGCGCTGGTACAGGCATATCTATTACAGCGTTTTTTAAAAACGCTGGGAAAAAAACGCTGGGACAGGACGATTTTTTTGTAGTGTCTTTTCAGTTCATTAATTATTTTATTAGTTTCATGCGGTATTAGTAATTTAGTATTCACCAAATTTGATGATTTTAGTTTTATAGTTAGCAGATGATTTTGTTGAAAGATGGCTCTCTCAGCTTGCACCATCAACAAGAATGAAAAAGAAAGTGGAAAGATACTCAACAATATCTGAAAATGAGGATTGAGAAATGTAGTTGCAGCATGTAAATGGGAAACAAGTTTTGGATCATGGCACATTGATAGTGTGAACTTTGTTTGTAAATGTAATTTTAGCAAATTTTTGCGGCTTTTGAGTTTTGGGTCCTCTGATACAGAAAGTTTGGCTTCAGAACATGCTCGTATAGTAGGAGAATGTGTGTATATATAAATATATATATATATATATATATATATATATGTATTGAAAGTTTAAAATACTATGACAAAATTTATGTATTCTACTTTAAAAAAAAATACACATTTATTGTTTTTAAATTTTCCTTACAATCTTTTACAATGCTCTGCAATGGTTCTTTTCAAGGGTTTGAAGATTCCAAAAATAATGGGATGAATGGATTGATTGGCTACCTTGAAAGTCTGGTGCAATTTGAACCCAACCAGCATATGTGATGCTCATGATTTTTATTTTTTGGTGATAATCACAATAATGTTCAAATCAGGAACAAGGTAAAAGGTTTGGATTAATCGCAACTTAATTTTATTTTTAATTTTGTTTTAAAGTTATTATAATTTGCTCAATAATATCATTCATATTTATATATCATCATTTTATTTATTGAATTAAAAATGTGCAATATTTCTTAAAAATAAATTCTTAGTAATGCATTTCCAACATTTCATTGCACTTCAAATTTGGATGTAATATTGCATTTCCAATATTTCAATGTGCTTCAAATTTATAGGATCTTTAAGACAGAATGATTATGAGAAGTTTGAATCTGAATTCTAATGAGTCTGTGTATGTGGCTAAATTAATTTGGATTCAAATATAACTATGTCCTAATGCGATTTTTTTTTTAAGAATATCCAAATGTGATTTAATTGAACTTTTTAAAAATAAGGAAACATGGAATGTGGATAGTAAAAGTGAAATAACGAATTGGTGATGGCCTTTTTGTTATTGTTTTTTTTTTCTTCTTCTTTCTAAATATTCTTATAATATTGAACAAAAAAATCACCAATGGCGTAGAATGGTGCTTATTTATATCCTAAGTTTTGATTTCATTAATTTTGTTAAAGAATTTTTAAAAATTTATAACTACTCTCTAAATTAAAAGAGACTAGCCTTTAAGCACAGAGACTCTTTTATTTTTTGGGTAAAGTTTAATAATTTGCATCATTATAATTTAGGATTATTACATTTTTCAATAACAAAAAAAACCAGGGATGTGATGAGTATTATACATTTTCCAATCATGCGTGTGCTCAGAGGCTAGTTAAACTTAATTAATTAACTAAAATGTCCTTTCACCTTGTTAGAAAATGTTATTCCATGTTTAATTAGTCATTAATGTTCTTTATTATCAACCTTACCTAAATTTTAAGAGAAATGCTACGTTCACAACATTTTCACAACAAATCATAGGTAGTTAGTTGTTATTGGTTCAAATTTGAATCTACCACTGAGATTATTTTTTCGCCTCAACAATAACAACTAGAAACAACCTGTCACTTAAGATTTATTGTGAAAATATTGTAAATATAGCATTTCTCAAATTTTAATCTCAAAGTCTTTTAGAGAAATCACGAATTCATGATCTTTAAAATTCAAACCAATCTTTAATACTCAATTGATTGCATTTAAGGGGAAAAAATTTATTTTTGGATTTAAATGATTAATGACTTTCGTTTATAGAGTTATTAAATTCAAATTTAAGTTCAAATTATCTTTCAAATTGGAAATCTTTGTCATTTAGGCTGCGTTTGTTTTGGATGTAAATGATTTCCAGAAAATATTTTACACCCAGCGGCATGTTTGGGTGCACATGAAAAACAGAGTTTTCCGGAAAATCATAAACATTGACTGTAAAATAAGCCCTTTGACCCGGAAAATGAATTTCGCTTCTGTTTTACCTTCAAATCATTTTCGGAAAGACGGAGAGAGAGAGAGAGAGAGAGAGAGAGAGAGAGAGAGAGCAAGAAGAGAGTAGAGAGAGTTGCACCCCAACCCCAGATTGCGCCGTCAACGTCGCACCGCCAAGATCGTCCTGCCGAGTTCGCGCCGTGAAGATCGCGCCGGTGAGCTAGATCGCGCCCAACCCCAGACGTGCCGGCGAGATCGCGCCTTGGAGATCGCATCGTCAAGCTCGTGTCGGCGAGATTGTGCCTTGAAGATCGCGTCGTCAAGCTCACCGATCTCTTTCCCGATCTCTTTCTTGTCGCCAATCTCTTTCCCGATCTCTCTTTCCCTCAATCTCTCACTCTTTCCCGATCTCTCGCCGATCTCTTTCTCGTCGCCGATCTCTCTTTCCCTCAATCTCTCACTCTTTCCCGATCTCTCTTTCCTTCAATCTCTCACTGTTTCTTCCTCAAATTGTGAATAAAACATGTTTTTATTTTGATTATTGGTTGTGTTAAGTGCATGGATTGAAATTTTTTGGTATAAAATTTGTTTGGGAACTGAGAAAATGGATGAGAAAATGTGTAAAATTTGTAGGAAAATAGCATTTTCAGAATGCTACCAAACACCGTAAATCGTTTTTTGGACTATTTTCCATTGCAAAACCAAACACCTAGCTTTCATTTTACTTACGGGAATTCACTTTCACCTGCATTCATTTTACACTCGGAATTCAATTTACATTGAACCAAACGCACCCTTAATGCTTATGTCTTTCAATAAGGAAGTGTAATATATTTATTTATTTATTGGTGTCTTGGGATTTAATTATTAAAAAAAACATTAAACAATAGAAAATATCTAAAAAAATGAAATTCTAAAATCTAAAACTGACCCTCTAAGTTTCAAATTTTGTCAATTCAGTATTTCGTTACCCTTCAGTTAAATACTGCTATTAACTAAGCCAAAACAACATGGATTTGGGGGATTTTTTTTTTAATTTCGAAATTAAAACAAAATGAAAAATTGTTATTAAAAAGAAAATGAAAAAAAGAGAACAATTAAGGGGAACGTCATCGTTCCCCTGCCCCTGAAAATCAAAATTGGGGACATTCATCCAAATTTGGCACCGTCTATGTCATCGATTACAATATCATCGAAACCCCAGATCCAAAGTCACCCAAAGTTGGGTAGTTTCAAGTCCTATACGTGATAGCTGAGTTGGATGGATTGGATTCATTGGTTACGGCATCAATATTGTTCACAAACAAAGAGTACAATAGAAGCACCATACAAATACAAGGTGATAGTGAACAAAAAACTAACCTACCTCCAATTTGCCCGTCAAGTTGTCCAAGGAAGGATCATCCACCCAGAATATTGTACGTCCAGGGTCATAATGAATGTTTAGTTTATAAATGCCTTCGAAGAGGTTGTCCAAGACCAGAAGGGTCGCCCAAGACCAGAAGGGTCATCCAAGACCAAAAGGGTTGTCTAAGACCAGAAGGGTCGTCCAGGACCAAAAGAGTCGTCCAGCTCACGAAGTGACCTAGATGACCACCCAACACTTATAGATTTTCAGAGTGAATTTCTACCCAAAGCTTTTAATTTGAACCATATTCTACTATTCTGAAGTGGGGGTGAATTCCTTATTCTTCGCCCTAACTTCCCACTAAGTTCTTAACTTCTCATAGCAGTTATAGAAGTTAACTCTGAACCTTCTAACTTCTACCACGTTGGGGAAGTTACCAAACAAGTAACCACTCCAAAACTCATTATAAAAGGACTCAGCCACATCAATTCAAGGTAAGTTTTCACCACTCCTAAAGTTGAAATTCCTGAGTTCAAGAGAGAAAACTAACTTAAGCATCGAAAGGTTCTTGGCCGGTTCACCCCAGTCACCTTTGATCTTGTACTTCTTTCTTCTCAAGTCTTTCAAGCAACCACAAGCCCATTGAAGCCCGGAGCATTCAGCCTACTGATTTTCTGTGCATTATCAGTTGGCGCCATCTGTGGGAAAGTTAAATTTGTGTTTTGCAATTTATCTTTCTTTGACAAAAGGCTGTATGGTCCGAACAAGGTCAATGACCACTAGTCCAGGCCACCAGGAGAGTGGAAATGCTTCCAGCCACCCCAATCGCACTTAACAGTTTGCACCTACTGTGCAACCACCTTCCATCCAACAAATGCAGTCCATGGCAGCTGCCATGGCAGACTTAACTCGTCAAAATCAGGAGTTAACTCGAGAGATCAATCAAAGAAGGCAACGTCATGAACGGTGTGTGGAAAGGCAAGCTCAAAGTCAAGAAGCTAGAGAAGAAAATGTTAAGCGTGAGAATCACTCAAGGGGTACCGTTTCACGCAGGGTGCCACACTAGGAAAAGGAGATGGATCAAATGAGGGAAAATATGAAAAGGACAAATCATGTAGATGACATAGTTCATCAAACTGATTCCCCTTTCATAACATCCATCAACAGTCATCCCCTGCCTTCCAATTTCAAGATGCTTGCGTTGGACTCATATGATGGAACGTGTGATCCATGTGATCACATTGCTACCTTTAAAACCACAAAGCACTTTCAAGGGGTTCTAAACGAGATAATGTGTAAGGCCTTCCCTACCACCGTTAAGGGGCCAACTCGAGTGTGGTTTAGCAAGATACCTTCAAATATAGTTAGTTCCTTTGAGGAGTTGAGTAAGTTGTTCGTTAACAACTTCATTAGAGGTTAAAGGCACAAGCGCTCCTTGTTTGACCTGCTGAGTATAGAGCAAGGAGATAATGAAAACTTACAGTCCTTTATCACCAGCTTCAATAGAGAAGCCTAGACAGTGGACAAGATGGATGATGAACTGTTGTTAGCAGCCTTCCACAATGGCTAAACTCGTCCATTCGGCATAAAGTTTCATGAATGCAGAAAGACGCAATCATTGCTAAGACGAGTTTGTCCTCAAGACGAAGTCTACATTATACACCCTTGAACACGCCACTTGATTAAGTTCTCATGCAGATCAAGGACAACCCATCCTTGAAGTGGCCAGAGAAGATAAAGGGAGATCCTAATAAGTACAATAAGAACAAGTATTGCCGTTTCCACAGGGACCACGGGCATGACATGAACAAGTTCTATGATTTGAAGCAACAGATTGAGAATCTCATAAGACAAGGAAAGCTGAGAAACTTTCTTGGACGAGATCACAAGGACGAGAGGTTGCCAATGAAGGGAAAAGTAGAAGAACCATCACGACCTCCACCTGGAGAAATAAGGGTCATTGTATGAGGAACTTTGACAGGACGATCGTCCAAGTCAAGGAAGACGTACGTGAAAGTGGTACAAAATGTCCAACTCTCTGGACGACCACCAAGAATTGAGGGGGCAAATGAACAGGCTATCACTTTCATGGACGAAGATGCTAGAAGGGTCCATCATCCATATGATGACACAATTGTCATTACTCTGTCTATTGCAGATTATACAACTAGAAGAGTGTTGATAGATAATGGGAGTTCAGCAGATATTCTTTACTATCTTGCCTTCCAGCAGATAAGGCTTAGTAGAGAACAACTTCATCCAGTGAATGCACCCCTAGTTGGATTCGGAGGGATGAAGGTACAACTAGTGGGCACTATTACTTTACCCGTTATGGTTGGGGCATATCCATAATAGATAGCTAAAAAAGTAAATTTCCTTGTCGTAAACTGCTCATCTTCCTACAATGCCATCATTGAATGACCAACCCTGAATAGCTGGAAGGCAGTCACGTCCATCTACCATCTATCTATCAAGTTCCCAACATATTATGGAATATGGCAAGTACAAGGAGACCAACTAGCAGCCAGGGAATGTTACTTAGCCATGTTAGCTATGGATGAGCATATGTAGATGATAAGTATAGAAGAAAGAAGGGTTGTTGCAGAGCCCACCGAAGTACTGAATGACGTTCCTTTGGACGAAAGTAATCTTGAGAAGTTTATTAGGATTGGAATGAGCATGGAAGAGAAGACAAAGCAAGATCTCGTTCAATTACTAAGGAAAAGCATCTAGACGACCTCCAGGATACTTTTGACATGCTTAGACGATACAACATGAATCTGAATCCTAGCAAGTATGCATTAGGAGTTTCATCATGGAAGTTCCTAGGATTAATAGTTTCACAAAGGGGAATTGAAGCAAATTTTGACAAGATCCAAGCAATACTAAACATGGAGCCAACAAGGAATATCAAAGAAGTCCAGACTCTTACTGGACGAGTTGTAGCCTTAAACAGGTTTGTCTCAAAAGCTACTGACAAATGTTTGCTATTTTTCAAGGTTTTGAAGAAGGCATTTGAATGGACGGATGAGTGTTAAAAGGCCTTCCAGGAACTCAAGGACTACCTTACAACAACTCCTTTGTTAAGCCCGTCTACACCAGGTTGTTATTAGCCGACCATCCAAGTAAACGCTAAGGCCTACATCAAGGTATGTGATCAATGCCAACGTTTTAGTAATGTCCCTAGACGAACCTTATACATTACCCCAATGATGGCCCCATGGCCTTTTGCACAATGGGGATTAGATATCTTAGGTCCATTTCCAATAAGGACTAGGAAAATGAAATTTTTAGTAGTGGGAATTGATTACTTCACTAAATGGGTAGAAGCTGAACCCTTAGAGAAGATTATGCAGCAAAACGTTAAGAACTTCGTCTGGAAGAACATCGTCTGCAGATTTGGGGCTCTTAGAGAATGGAAGGCAGTTTGATAATACACCTTTTAGAGATTTCTACGAGCAATTTGAAATAAGGAATCACTATTATTTATGTTCCCACCCACAAGCCAATGGACAAGCTGAAATTGCAAATCGATCCTTGTTGAAGATCATTAAGACTTGGCTTAAGGGGGCAAAGGGAATATGGCCAGACAAACTATCCAGTGTCCTATGGGCATACAAGATGACTGTAAGGACCTTTACTGGGGAGACTCCCTTCAAGCTAGCCTATGGAAATGATGTAGTCATACAAGCAGAAGTTCGTGTGGCTAATCATAGGGTGGCACAGAGACTTGATAGATGAGGTAAGGATGGATGTAGAGCAGAGAATGGCAAGGTACAAAAACCTTATGGCTAGGCAGTATGATGCTATGGTGAAGCCTAGGTAATTCAACATTGGAGATCTCGTCTTAAAAAGCATGTGTCTAACAACCCAAAAAAAAAAAAAAAGCTCACCGGAAACTGGGGCCTAATTGGGAAGGACCATACAGGGTTATCAACTACAAGAGACGAGGATTGTACCACTTGGAAGCCCTGGATGGATGAAGGCTAGAGCATCCGTGAAATGTTGAGCACCTGAAAAGATACTATCAGTGAAGGACATCCTAGACGAGAACCATCCTAGACGAGCATCACCTTGGACATCTTCCAAGTGAGATTTTTTATGTTGTTGTTTCTATCTACTTATGTTTTTTATCAGTATTTTATGCTTTCCAGCATTTGAATTCCCTAAAGTGCAATAGCTTCTAGCATATGCACCTTCTAGGACGAGGTCATGAACTTAGTCCGTTTGTACATAGTGTTTTCAATTCCCCAAAGGCACTAGCGTTCAATATGTGCCATGCTTGTAGACGATGTTTATGTTATGTAAATACAATTTGGATTCCCAATGTATATAAAGTCGTGTGAATTTTCAATTTGTGTTGTTGAAATTTTCATCTAAGTTAATCCACAAGAAGGCTAAAGGCCCAAGACGAGTAAAATCTTTGGACGCAGAGATGTAACGTTTATAAGCCTTCCTTAGACGAGGTAAAGGCAAAACAAAATAAATCATAAGGTATCTTCGTCTAACTAATGGACGAGGCAAAGTATGCATGCAAAAATTTTTAAATCCATGGATAGTGTAACCAGCCAGACAATCCAATTTCTAGACGAGGAAATGCTAGAAGCGTCTTGCTCAAAGATGAATAACAAGACGTCCAACCTATGGATGAAAATTAACACTAGTTATAACAGTCAAACCCATGGACGAGGAAAGCTGGTGATAGAAGTTCCATTCATAGACGAATGATACTTGTAAAATCTAACAGTTATATTATGAATGGTAAAACATTGAACATAAAAGGGTTGTCCCAACATGGATGAACCAAATGCTCTTCATAAGTGGACAGACCACACTTAAAAAACCATTGAATATAATTTGGACGATGTGAACTTATAAAAATTCGTTCAAGCATAAAAAGAAATATGTTCAACAACGGATATGAAATGAAAGTGCAAATTCATAAAAGCATAAAAAGGGTGGATGACCATTGTCCAAAAATACTTAAATTGTGCATGCCAATAAAGGCAGTTGTATCTATTGTCATACGTCCATGCATTTGGATGAGAAGATTGTACTTAGATAAAACTTAAAATAAGCCCCTCCCCCCCCCCCCCCCCAAAAAAAAGGCACCATGACCAATATATAAAAAAAAAAAAGTTAAATTGAAGATTCCTTTGATAAACCACTGGGAGCATCCTAAGACTTTGGATCGTCCTTGGAAGGCTCAGTAGAGGCATCGTCCATGATATTTACACCCTCAGAGCTCGTCTGAAGCAAAGAGCTCTCAGCAGGAGTTGGAACCTTGAAGACATCAAAGTCCATCTTAGGATAGGCTTCCTTGGTATCAGAGTGAAAGTCCTTGTAACCAACAGCATATTGCTCATCCAAATGCCTAATGAACTTGTCAGACGTTTTGAAGGCTTCGATTGCTTCGTCCTTTGCTTTCTCCAAGTTCACAGCTGGGTTTTCCAAGTATGCCATCTTATCTTTGGATTTGGGGGCCTTAGACCAAGGGGTCTTAGAAGGGGCCTTTTTAGTTCTGACCTTCTTCAGATGTTGATAACTAGGAAGGCTTCCAAGTTCCATATCTTTGGAGATACCCTTCCTCTTCCCAGTATGAGGTTGGACAGTGGGGCTCTAGACGACCAAAGGAACTGGTTTGTCCTATCTATCTATAAGAATTCCTAATCTATCCTTTCTAACAGTAGACACGACTTCTGGAGCACAACTATAGATGACATTCTCCTCCTCATCTTGAGAAGGAGCCTTGGACGATTCAGACCTCTTGGACGAGCTAGCTCTAGAACTGGAAGCTGTCCTCCGCCTCATCTCTTCCTAGAGGACCTCTAAAGGAACTCTAGGAACCCTAGACGAATAATGCTCGTCTTGGGAACTAAAGCTACTACTACTACTCTCAGTGCTACTGCTACTACCATTGGACTCGTCTTGATACTCGTCTATCTCTCTCACAATACTACAACTAGACGAAGACATGATAGAAGAAAAAGAAGGAGTACCTGATGAAAGCCTAAGGATGAGGATGGCTAGACGAGGCTCCTGGACGAGATGGCAGAGGAAAATATCATAAAAATGAGAGGGCAAGAAAGAGATTGTACCTATTTATAGGCTCTAAAGAGGGTTAACGGGTTGATGTGGACCAACCAGAAGCTGACGTGTGGCAATCTCCTTAGTAAACGAATTGACATAATAGGTTAGTCAATTAGATCATCACACGTGGCACAATCTGAGGTGTCGATCTTCTGTGCATCATCACAAGGTATTAGTGAGGAGCCTGTTGCGAGGTTGTGGTGGTGGGTGGGATTGGCAAATTCCTATTTGTGTTTATGGTTTAAAAGCAATAAGTTGTCCTGTGTTATTGAGATAAAAGTATTGGATTTCATCTTCTTTTTTTTTTTTTTTTTTCCAGTTATAAAATATTACTATTATCCTTTCTCTCAAAAAAGAAAGAAGAAAAAAAAAAGTATTACTATCATCTCATGCCTGAAATTATTCACTCTTCCAAAGAATGATCTCACTAGTGCTCAGTGATCCTTCTCTCCAATCAAGTTCTGCCATCTATGTAAGATGCTAGTCATGCAATGTAAAGAAAAACTATACATTTTTCAGTCACTACCTAAACAAAGACTAAACTTTTTGAACAATCTGAGAGCACGCTCCAACATTACCTTTCTCTCCAATTTTGATTTTCAGTGGTAGGGGGGAACCACGTCGTTCCCCTTAATTGTGTGTTTTTTTTTAATAACGGTTTTTCATTTTTTTAATAATAGTTTTAATTATGCATTTGTTTTAATAACAGCTTAACGTCAACACTTAATTGAAGGGTAACAGAATATTGAATTGACAAAGTTTAAAACTTAGAGGATTGAAATGACAAAACTGACACTTAAAGAACTGAAATGACAAAAGTTAAAACTTAAAACTTAAAGCGTCAGTTTTGGATTTTAGCCAAAATAAAACTATACAAAGCCAAAATTTGAAAATAAATGAAATTAAGGGCATATATTTCTTTTAAGTGGTCTACATCACAAAGCTTTGATCAACACCTAGGAAAAATGACCAAAATGTGAAAACAAAATTTCCCAGAAAACAATGTACATTGATTCTTGAGAGGCGTACACCTATTATTTAGGTGTATGCCACCTGGGGCAGTTTCCTAGAATTAAAGAAATTACCATGGTTTTAAAAAATAGATCGAATCTGCCAGTTTGACTGGTTGAATTGGGAACCGGTTATCGGTCTAGTCCCAAAAAACCTCAATAACAGGTCAAAAATCGGGTTAAACCAAGAACCAGAGACAAATCAGGTTTTGTCCAGTCTGTTTTTTTAAAACCATGGAAATTACACCAAAACATATTTCAAAAGTAAATTAGACAACATGTTTGCATCCATGTCACGTGAAGAATATATATATATATATACACACACACACACACACATTACTCTATCTATACTTGAAATTATTCTTAATTAGTCCCTCAGTTAAATCTCCTACCATAGCCTTATGTATCGAGTCCAAGGTTGGAAAGAAGTATAAAATGTGTTTTCTAGTGTATTTTTAGGAACATAACCAAACAACTAAAATTGTTTTCAAGAGTAATTTCAAGAACGCAACCAAACACTTGAAAATATTTTCTTTTAAAAAATGTTTTCATCTGAAAATATTTTACAGCCAGACAATATTTATAGGTAAAGCAAACACAACCTAAAACTTCTATACTTTCTTACCAAATAAACAATTATAGATAACACTTTTAAATAAAAAAATAAAAATGAACCAATGTTACAAAAAAAAGAAAGAAAAACCATGAATGATGATGCCGAAAATCTTCACAGTCCTCACATATTCTAGACAACACCTACACAACAAAGAAGAAAAGAACCTACAGAGAGTATTGGTGTGGTACCGGCCAAATACTCTCCGAAGGTTAAGTCAGAACTTTTCACAAACTCTAGAGTGCTAGAGCTTGAATTAATTATGCGTACCTTGGTTTAGGAGTGCTTTGGGGTTTTTATAGTAGTGTAGAACCGACCTTCTCCTTTCTTGGGGAAGAGGAATTTTTCCTTATAAAGAAGATTCTCATCAAAGCACATATTTTGCGGGATCCTTTCCATATAGTGATGTTATTGACTTAAGGTTAGTCGTGAGGCGCAAGATATTTCCTTTTAAAGTTTCTTGGGGATTACTTAAACCATGGGGATGCCATGTGACCTTACCAACGTCCAATCTGTATCCGTTGGCTTTCTGATCCGTCTGGCATGTTGGGTCCATCCTCTTGTGTACATGCCCCCCGTCTTCTTCCCTAATCTTGACCACGAGCCAAAGGTACCGTCGCTTTTGGCTAGTTCAGTAGAATGAGACCGTCTACCTTCATTTTACCCTCTTCAATGAAGAAGCTTTTCCATGAAGAGAAGCATGGTGTTGGTGGCTGAAATCAGTGGGTCATTGGCGCGATGGACTAGGGTTGTGAAAGTTGAGGTTGCCAATGTGAAGCAACACCATCACAAGACGTGAGATTTTTTCATGTAAAGATATATTAATTGAAGAGTTATTTGAGTAAACGAGTGACTCTCAAAATTGATATATATATATATATATATGTTCGCAATAGATATGTCTTTTCCCAAGAGATATGCTTCTCTGTAAATACCCTTGGGCAATAATTTGTGCAGTGATGCTACATTGTACCATTTCTCTCATTGTAGACTCGAGTCCCTATATATATAATTCCCAGTCTGACGACACTACCATCCACATCTAGGACCAACACCTCTCCCACACCCTGCAATAATGGAAGTTTTCTACACTATGGGTGCGTTCGTTTGAAAGGAAAACAGGAAGGATGGAAATAGAAGATGCAAAATAGGGTGGAAAATGCTGTTTTCCACTGTTCGTTTGGGGAAGGAAAATAGAGAGGATGGAAAACTCGAGAAAAAGTTTTCTCTCCGGGTCCACTTTTTTTTTCCTTCTAAATCGGATGGAAAATCTAGAGGGAAAAGTTCTATAGTAGCACTTTTACAAAAATACCCTCTTTTCACCTATTTTTTCCAACGTTTTTTTTTTCTTCTTTTTTTCTTCTTTTTCTTTTTCTTTCAACGTTGACCTGAAAGTTTTTTTTTTTTTTTTCAACGTTAACAACAACGTTGTTGTTAACATTGGTTTTTCTTTTTTTTTACTGAACAACGTTGGTTTACCAAACAACGTTGGTTTTTTTTTTTTTCAACGTTACTGAACAACGTTGTTTTTGTTTTTTCTTTTTTTCTTTTCTTTTCTTTTCAACTTTACTGAACAATGCTGTTTTTTTTTTTTTTTCTTTTCAACATTACTGAATGTTGTTTTTTTTTTTTTTTTCAACGTGACTTGATCTAATATTTACATTATAATAATATAAATTTATATATATGATGTGATAAATTTTATATTATTTAATGATTAGAAATAAATCTATTTCTTACATATTTTGTAACAAGGGTATAATAGTCAATTTATATAAATTACATTTTCCATTCTTTCCTTTTTCTCTCCAACCGAACACAAGAGTTTTCCATCTTCCCACTTTTCTACTCTCCCAACCGAACACACAAGAGGGAAAACTAAATATTTTCCATGCTCCCACTTTTCCATCCTCTTACTTTTCCACTCCTTCAACCGAACGGACCCTATAAGTATAATCCCTTTTATTTATTTATTTATTTTAAATAGTACCTTCTTCAAATTCTTAATCGTTCTTCCTTGAATGGGGTCATTGGCGTCAGGGACTAGGGATGTGAAAGTCGTTGGAGTATAACCTTTATTTCTTCTTTCTTTCTTAATATACTTTAAAAAAAAATTAATTTCCTGCTTAAAAAAATGGGGGAAAAAAAAAAAAGGGCTCTATTGGTAAAGTACAACCATCAGGTGGGAGATGAAAAGTAAAAAAGAAGGAAATGCAAAAACAGCATTATGTTTTCATTACAAGAATTTGTTTGTTTGTTTGTTTTTTTTTTTTTTTTTTTTTTTCAGAATACGTTAAATACTGTTGATTTTGCTGAAAACTGAAAATACCGTAACAAAATAATTTTTAAATGTGTAAATAATGCCGTGAAACCCATTTTTAATGAAACAGTTGCTAAAAAAAGAGGTCTGTGAGTCCTGTGAATAGTTCATGAGACCTACTAGTGCGACATAAAACCACTTAAATGCGTTTTTCAAAAAAAAAAAAGAAAAAAAAAAGTGCAGATTTGGATACCGCATGAAACGTGGGGTACGTTGGCCTCGGCCCCATCAATGCAGACTCCCATTAACAAAAGCCTCTTGATAGCCAATTTGAATAAATAGGATAATGAATTGGGACAAACAATGGCAACTACAATTTTCTGATGCTCAAACTAATGTTGCAACTACCACAAGCACTAAGCCGAGCTTACTTTTCTATTATCACTTGCAAGATATACACTGATGTAGTATAATTTAAGATCTTCCTATTGGTTGAAGCACAATCTAAAAGGAACAGTGCATGATTCACTAAGATAATCGATCACGACTATGTTTATCATTAGCAAATATGATTCAACTTGTATCAGCAGTTTACTATACAATAAGAAACATAAACATTGAAGTATCATAACATAGTGGAACATTAGGATTTATGAGGTAAAACAAACTAGTGATACAAAATAAACAATCGCTTTCTCTTGCTAAATCCTGCTTCAAACAAGATGAGAGAACTTTTATTTACAGATGCTCATGGCCGCTCTATGTATATTTGCTCAATTGCTTTGAACCCAGACACAAATTTAAGGGCTTTCACAGAACTCCATCTCCTGACATTCCAGGAAAAGTTTCGAGTGAGATAGATATATTAAACAAAGAGTTACCAACAGCTGTAAAACCTACGCACAAACTCAAGCAAACATATGCATCCACACTAGGGCACATCTGGCAAACTATTAATGTGAGTTTAATGGAAGATATTAGAACCAAAAACTTTATTAGTGTTTAATATGCAAGAAGACGATTGCCATTTTAAAATATTTTTATGACAACTAAAGACTAACAAGTCAACTCCAATGTTCTACAAGAGTCACAAGAATGCTTGATTTTATAAGCATACCATGCATGAGTGTCACAATGATTTTATAAGGATTTCATGCATGAGTGTCACAATGATTTTATAAGCATTTCATGCATGAATGTCATGAGGGTAAAGAAAACAATTTTGACATCATATATCCCAACCATAAAAAATGATGATATCTAGGTAATATTTCTAAGCCTTTTGGTAGAAAGCAGCCACGGGTTTAAGTGTTATTCATATTTGGGCCATCAGTTACAAGATAAACCCTGCACTAGACTGATTCATGCACTGAAGAGACACTCCTGTCCAGCAGTGATTGTGTCTTTGCAGGACATTTAAGAAAACTAGTATATGCTTTTGTTTCTAAAAAAACAACTCTGCACGTACCTTGCCGCAGATTGGACAACTTTCACTTCTTTCCAACCATTCATAAATACAACCAAGGTGAAAATGGTGAGAACAACGTGTTGTTATTTTAGGATTTTCTGGAGTATATTCTGCAAGAGAACAAATCAGATAATATTAAAATAATTCAAGAATCTAAGAAGCAATTGCTTTTTCCATTTTTACTACAGCAGAAAATACTGATGGCCCAAAAACATTAAACATACCCTAATCATATTATTGTAATAGCAAAAGCAGGCTACAAACATGTTAATTACCGTCAAGACATGTAGGACAGACATCTTCATCTTCAGAAGATGTTTGCATATAAGCAAGTCCATATGCAACTTTTGCTGCCAAAGCCTTCTCTGAGGACTCAGAATGGCTAAGTTTACTGTCTTCTTCAGATTCAACTCCGTTCCATTTCTTCCCAAAGCCCAACGACTCTGTACCAGAACTACTCATATTTCTCCTCAGTGGTTGAGAATCTTCCTGGAAATGCGTCATTGACTTATCACGCCTAGAGACCAAACCATCACGTTGCAAACGAGAGTACCTCTGATCAGAATCAGAAGGCACTGGTCTGGACACAGAGAGATGAATATCGTTAGAGGGATTATCAGGCAATGCTGCGCCAATCCCTGATGATGCCATAGAAGCTCCTTGGATTGGTGGAGATATCGAACGTCCTTCAAGTCTATGAAATGTCGTACCATACTGCATGTGCAGGGTAGAAGGCAAACAAATAAACAATTACATAAAAAGTAAAGTGAAACAGAAAGAGCCGCAGTTAGAACAGGATTTCCCTTCATTAAAACAAAAGACCCAGTTGTTCAGGCACGTCAATTACAGTAGGTGACACATAGAGGGTACATTGTCCTTGAATTAAAAGGGTGAGGCTTAAAAAGCATTTACAAGGTGACTTGGGCCATCTAATTGTAGAGCTTATGTTAATTTACTATGATTAAAAGAATAAAATACATCATATGGTTAAAAATTGGTTATTTATACTATCTTGAAACTAATTTTTTTTTTTTTACTCAAGTGGAAATGTTGGGCTTTGTGGAGCTTAGTTATGTCTCATTCAGTTGACGACCCGACCTGACCCGGCCCAAATAATGTTGCGTGGTTTTTAATGGAAGATTTTCTAAGGCTTAGTCCATGGAGCGGAGGCAAACCGTTTTTGGTGATTAGGATTTCGTCTTGTTGTTTTTGAGAGAGTAAAAACACGGTAGCCGCACTTTGTATTTTTTCCCTGCTAATAGTGAAATCCCTGCAACTCCGTAGACGTAAGCAAATTACCGAACCACGTAAATATTGTCTTGTGCGTGTGATTGTTTTTCTTTGGCGTGTGTTTCCTTTATTTTTTTTATTTTTTTTTTTTGTTTCTCACAGGTTGAGAATTTCGGGTTAATTCTCTACAACTGGTATCAGAGCCTAAGGTTTAGGTTTGAGTAGGAGCAATGGCAGAGGAAGCAGGAAAAGTATTTGGAATAGAAAAGTTCGATGGCATAGACTTTGGATTTTGGAGGATGCAAATTGAGGATTATCTTTATGAGAAGAAGTTGCATTTGCCGCTTCTAGGAGAAAAAACTTGAGACTATGAAGGCTGAAGAATGGGCTCTTCTTGACAGACAGGTACTGGGAGTTATCAGGTTAACTCTGTCTAGGTCTGTTGCACACAATGTTGTAAAGGAGAAGACCACAGCAGATTTGATGAAGGCTTTGTCTGATATGTATGAAAAGCCGTCAGCAAACAACAAGGTGCATTTGATGAAAAAACTGTTCAATCTGAAGATGGCAGAGAACACATCAGTAGCACAACATCTGAATGAATTTAACACTATCACAAATCAATTATTGTCTGTAGAAATTGATTTTGATGATGAGATTCGTGCATTGATTGTTTTGGCTTCTTTGCCAAATAGTTAGGAGATAATGAGGATGGCAGTAAGCAATTCTACAGGAAAGGAAAAGCTGAAGTACAATAACATACGAGATTTAATTCTGGCTGAGGAGATTTGCAAAAGAGATGCAGGGGAAACCTCATGATCTGGTTCTGCCCTAAACCTTGAGACAAGAGGCAGTGGTAATGACAGAAATTCAAATCGAGGCAGATCAAAATCCAGAAATTCTAATCGAAACAGAAGTAAATCTAGATCAGGCCAACAAGTACAATGCTGGAACTGTGGAAAAATAGGTCACTTTAGGAGGCAATGTAAAAGTCTTAAGAAGAAGAATGAAGATGATTTTGCTAATGCCGTAACAGAAGAGGTACAACATGCATAGCTTCTTGCAGTAGACAGTCCACTTGATGATTGGGTTTTGGACTCAGGAGCTTCGTTTCATATCACTCCACACCGAGAAATCATATAGAATTATGTTGCAGGTGATTTTGGTAAGGTGTATTTGGCTGATAGTACAGCCTTGGATGTTGTGGGTATGGGAGACGTTCGTCTATTGATACCCAATGAGTCTGTTTGGTTACTGGTGAAGATTCAACATATTCCTAACTTGAGGAGGAATCTGATTTCTATTGGACAACTTGATGACGAAGGGCATGCAATACTATTTGTTGGTGGTACTTGAAAGGTTATAAAAGGAGCCAAAGTATTGGCTCGTGGAAAGAACACCGGTACTTTATATATGACCTCAAGTCCAAGAGATACAATTATAGTTGCTAAAGCGAGTACTGATATAACCCTATGGCACCACTGACTTGGTCACATGAGTGAGAAAGGGATGAAGATGCTGCTGTCAAAAGGAAAACTACCAGAATTGAAGTCCATTGATTTTGACATGGGTGAAAGTTGCATCTCGGGAAAGTAGAAAAAGGAGAGCTTCTTGAAAACTAGCAGGACACCGAAAGCTGAAAAATTGGAGTTAGTACACACTGATTTGTGGGGGCCTTCTCCGGTTGCATCCCTTAGAGGTTCAAGGTTCTACATCACTTTCATTGATGACTCAAACAGAAAGGTATGGGTTTATTTTTTGAAAAATAAATCTAATGTATTTGAAACTTTTAAGAAGTAGAAGGCCATGGTTGAAACAGAAACAGGTTTGTTTGAAATTAAAATCAGATAATAGAGAAGAGTACATAGATGGAGGGTTCAGTGAGTATTGTGCTGCACAGGGAATTAGAATGGAGAAGACCATTCTTGGGACATCACAGCAGAATGGAGTGGCTGAGTGCATGAACAAAACTCTCAATGAGTGTGCTAGGAGTATGAGGTTGCATGCTGGACTACCAAAAACTTTCTAGGCTGATGCTATTAGCACTGCAGCTTACTTGATAAACCGAGGGCCATCAGTTCCCATAGAGTTCAGACTTCCTGAGGAGGTTTGGAGCAGTAAAGAGGTAAAGTTTTCACATTTAAAAGTTTTTGATTATGTTTCTTATGTTCATATTGATTCTGATGCTCGTAGTAAACTTGATGCAAAGTCTAAAATATGTTTTTTCGTTAGCTATGGTGTTGATTCACAGGTAGATTAGAGTACAGCTGTAGCTGAAGTCCGTAGATCTTTCAGGACCATTAGACCTCCACAGCATTATTCACCCACATTCTAAATTATCTCCTGTTGACTGATGGTGGCGAGCTAGAGTGTTATGAAGAAGCCTTGCAAGATAAAAATTCAAGCAAGTAGAAGTTAGCCATGAATGATGAGATGAATTCCTTGTTAGGAAATCAGACATTGGAATTGACTGAATTGCCAGTAGGAAAGAAGGCTTTGCACAACAAGTGGCTATACAGAATAAAAAATGAGCATGATGGCAGCAAGCGTTACAAGGCTAAATTAGTTATCAAAGGGTTCCAGCAGAAGAAGGGCATTGACTACTCAGAGATATTTTCTTTAGTTGTGAAGATGTCAACAATTAGACTGGTACTGGGAATGGTGGCTGCAAAAAACTTACATTTTGAGTAGTTAGATGTGAAGACAGCATTCCTTCGTAGTGACTTGGAGGAAGACATTTACATGATTCAACCAAAAGGATTCATTGTTCAGGGATGAGAATCTAGTTTGCAAACTGAAAAAGAGCTTGTATGGTTTAAAGCAAGCTCCTAGACAGTAGTACAAGAAATTTGATAGTTTTATGCATAGAATTAGGTTCAAGAGATGTGAAGCTGATCACTGTTGCTATGTTAAGTTCTTTGACAATTCTTATATCATTTTACTGTTGAATGTGGATGATATGCTCATTGCAGGGTCTAGCGTTGAGGAGATTAATGACCTAAAGAAGCAATTGTCAAAACAGTTTGCAATGAAAGATTTGGGAGCTGCTAAGCAAATCCTTGGTATGAAAATCATTAGAGACAAGGCTAATGGTACATTGAAGTTTTCACAGTCAGAGTATGTGAAGAAAGCTCTCAATAGGTTCAACATGAATGAAGCTAAACCAGTGAGCACACCCTTGGGTAATCATTTCAAACTAAGCAAGGAACAGTCAACGAAGACAGAAGAAGAAAGGGACCATATGAGCAAGGTGCCCTATGCCTCAGCTATTGATAGCTTGATATATACTATGGTGTGTACAAGGCCAAACATTGCACATGCAGTTGGAGTTGTGAGAAGATTCATGAGTAGGCCTGGAAAACAGCATTGGGAGGCAGTCAAGTGGATTCTGAGATATTTACGGCGTTCATCAGATACATGTCTTTACTTCACAGGTGCAAGTTTGAAACTACAGGGTTATGTAGATGTTGATCTTGCTGGTGATATTGATAATAGAAAGAGTACTACTGAGTTTGTATTTACTCTGGGTGGTACAGCTATATCCTGGGCTTCAAATCTACAAAAGATTGTTACTTTATCTACTATAAAAGTTGAGTATGTTGCAGCAACTGAAGTTGAAAAGGAGATGATTTAGCTACATGGTTTTTTAGATGAATTGGATAAGAAGCAGGAGATGGGCATTCTACACAGTGACAGTCAGAGTGCAATTTTTCTTGCTAAAAATTCAGCTTTTCATTTAAAGTCGAAGCATATACAGACAAAATACCACTTTATCCGTTACCTTGTTGAAGATAAGCTGATAATACTTGAGAAGATTTGTGGATCTAAGAACCCAACAGACATGTTGACTAAGGATGTCACTATTGAGAAGCTGAAGCTGTGTGCAGCTTCAGTTGGTCTTCTAGCGTGAGGACAGGAGGATGAGTTGCAAGGATGAGGGATTGTTTTTGGAAGACAGCGACTGCTGTTGGTGATTGAACTAGTCTCTAAGTGGGAGATTTGTTGGGCTTTGTGGGGTCTGGTTATGTCTGATCCGGTTGACGACCCAACCTGACCCGAATAATATTGCGTGATTTTTAATGAGAGATTTTCTGAAGCTTAGTCCATGGAGCAGAGGCAAACCATTTTTGGTGATTAGGGTTTCGTCTCGTTGTTATTGTCTTTTGAGAGAGTGAAAATATGGTAGCCGCACTTTGTATTTTTTTTCCTGATAATAGTGAAATCCATACAACTCCATGGACGTAGGCAAATTGCCAAACCACGTAAATATTGTCTTGTGCTGTGATTGTTTTTCTTTGGCGTGTGTTTTCTCTTTTTTTTTTTTTTTTTTTTTTTTTGTTTCTCACAGGTTGGGAATTTCGGGTTAATTCCCTACGGGAAAGTCCTCCAAAGTTACAGATAATAACATGTATAAATAGTCTAGAGCACAGCCTATGCCTAGCCCTCTGCTAATCAAGGGAGGCAGTGCTGCTTAGGTTTTGCCTAGATGCTCAGGTAGCAATGTCTTGAACTAGTGATTCAAGACAATTGACCATAAGTGTCCTAATTTATGTAAGTTTCAGCAGCAGCAGAATCAAATGGAGAGAATAAGTATTAACTCAATTGAAACATCTACAACATTTTCTATGCATATATAAGAGATGAAAAGGCAAAGTTTTGAGCTGTTTAAATGTTCATTGCATACCCCTGTGAATAGCTGGTGGAAAAAGTATCTCAGGCATAAACAGTGCCTATATATGGAATTGCTTGGAAGGGTATATTCTTCTAATTCTCCATCACATGGACAGCAGCAAAAAGCACCCATCTTTATGCTTTCCCAATAAATAAGAACGTACTGGTTGTTGAACAACAAAACTAACAAATTGGGAGGAAAAAAAATGTTATCTTCAACTTCAGAAATTGACTACAAAACTTAACTGGAAATGAGTCAAAATGTCCAAACATGAAGATTTTACAATGTAATAGAATAACACAGTTTTATACGCTTGATGAAAATAGTCAGCATAGAAAAAAAATTGACAGAATTGGTGAAAACTGTAAATGTTAAAAATTTGTTGGGCAGTCCAAGCTTGAATTTGAGAAGCCCCTAGTTGACCCACCCACCACATAGACATAGATTACTATTATCACCCAGTAATGCAGAACAAGCAACAAGGTTGAACCTGAGGCCCCCTCGCTGACCCACCTACCACATTATGATGACCCAGTAATGCGAAACTACTACAAAGAAATTGAATCAGAGAAGCAAGCGGATTAAGCAAATGGGTCAATGAATTTTAAACAAAAAAGATGATCAATTTGTTGTTTTATAGTCATTTTTTTAAGAGTGGGTTTAGGTTTTGATAGACATAGTACGAGGTGGAAATGGAAAAGAGAAGTGAGAGTGAGATTTTCCAGTTACCTTGATGACGATATTCGAGTAGATCCTCTGAAAAGTAATGTCAGAAACTTAAAGGTACGCCATGTGCGAAGACTTGGAAGGAAGTCCAACAAACCAACCAGAATCAGAGGTTTCCGATTTTGGGATCCTTCAGGATGAATGAGCAATTATGTACACGCGCAACCACTGTTGGAATTATTATTAAAAAAAATTATTTTATTTTAGTTTATATATATATATATATATATATATATATAGTCTGCTTTGGGCTTCGGAGTTATGGAATAGACTACCGTATGGAAACACTCCCCATTTATGCGACAAAATATTAAATTTTGTTGGTATAAACTATTATGGATTTGGTGGTGGTGTGGAACAGCTAAGTTATTACTCCACACCGGGCACAGACAATTGTAAAATTATTGTTTAATATGTGATGTGTGTTTTTTATTTTTATTTTATAATTTTTATTGTTGGTGATAATATTTATTCCATATTACTCTAAAACATAGTTATTAAACTCAGAATATCGGATCGAAAACTTGGTGACTTGGCATCTAGACCGGATTGAGTAATTCAATGGACCATTTGTACACAAGACTCGGTCAAATCCAGTCAAACATGGCGGGTTTGTGGCAATTTGTGTAATTCGGATGAGTTTTTATTACCCAAGTGGGTTTATGAAATTTAAATTACATCTATAGGTCCACTTTATTGACTTGTTTATATAATATGGTAATTTAAAGATGAGAAAACCTAAAAAATTAAAAGGAAATTTAACTTCTCTATATGTTTGTTTACTTCCAAGACTCGCATTCTATTAAAACTAGCTTTTAACTCGCACAATGCGCTGGATCATTTTATGTATTAATAAACTTTACATTCAATTTGGAAGATAATAGCTTTGGAGATTTACAGAATATCCATCCATCCTGGCTTTTCTTAAATTAATAATCACTTGGAAAGAATAAGATTTCATTTTCTATAGACTGTGGCTCAAAGTGTACTATGAAAGTATTATTATATTTGAAAAAAAAAAATCTGATCATGAGTTGCATTTATAATTTTCCTTTTTCTTTTGCTTGTTTTTGGAAATGAATTTTTTTCAAAAGATAAAAGAGGTGAAAACAATAACCTCTGTATAATTGTAAAAATGGTTTCATTAGAAGTAATAAAGCTATAAGAATTTGATTTCATCATGTTTCTTTTTAAAAAAAAGTGAAGAGAGGAGACAAAATGGGAAGAAAAATTTAGATTGTTATATCTGTATATCTGAACCATGGCATGCTGTTTCAGAAAACAAAGTTTCTTTACTTATCATTTTTCTTGGGTAAAACACCAGTGTTCCATTAAGCAACTGAGCATGCATCAACTACTCAAAAGATTTTCTCAAAAAAAAAAAAAAAAAAATACTCAATAGATGATGAGAAGAGAACAATAGCCTATATAATATGACATACAATACCAAAACAACTTGTATAAGATTATCAAACTTTTGTATCAAGATTGTGCTTTACAGCTTTAAAAATTTTCCTTGAAAATATGAAAAAACTGGTGAACTATATTTGACATCACTACATTATAGTCATGATACAAATTCTTATGCAAATCTCAATAGACATTATAAGGAAAATTTTGATGCATTCAAGCAGATATATAACTGATCTAAACAGCCACAATACAATTAAATACACTATGATGACTTAGTCGAAAAATTAAAATAACTAAAAACATAGTAATCAAAGATGAAATAAATCCATCCACTTTCAAGCTACAAATTCCCTCTCAAACTTTGACTTTGATAGTAAATCCCGAGTTTGGCATCAAGATGAAGCTGCAAACAAAGAAAAGAAGAAGTTCAATATTGTTTACCCAAGGAAGAAGAAAAAAAAAAGAAGCCTGAAACTGGGAAAACAATTCCAAAGGATAGATTAAACAGTCTACATAATTCTTTGAAGTAATCCAATATTAAATCCTAATTTATGGTCAAGTGCAGAATTCTTCTTGGCATTCTTTGTTCTTTAAAAAGACTTTTGAGAAAGGGCTTGGTTTTTTGTTCTTTTGAGTCAAAGTATTGTAAATCTCATTCAAAACTCTAATGTGAGTCTGATTGACAACAATAATCAAACACATTCAAGGCAAATCATCAAATGACAAAACACCCAACTCACATTTGCACCAAATCTAAGCTAACTCATTGGCTTGAAGAAAGAAAGTTCAAAACCTTACCTGCAATTTTTTTACTACAAAGAGGCAAGTACTTTTAGCTGAAAAAAAAATGCAAGTCTAAAACTCTTCCCTAACCTATATAAAAAAGAGAAAAAAAAAATATGAAAGAAACGTTCATCAAAGTATCCTTGACAGTAAGTCCAAAACCTAAGCATGAATTTTTTTTACCACAAAGAGGCAAGTACTTTTAGCTGAAAAAAGAAAAAAAGAAAAAAGAAAAAAAAATGCAAGTCTAAAACTCTTCCCTAACCTATATAAAAAAGATTTAAAAAAAAAATGAAAGAAATGTTCATCAAAGTATCCTTCACAGTAAAATATATTTTACTGCCCAAAAGAAACACACACACACACACACACACACACACACACACACACACACACACACACACACAGAGCAAACTCAATGCACTGGGAATAGAGACCTGTATAATAAATTTTAATTGCTAAAATAATAACACTACACCACTTGATGATAGAGAAAGTTGAGGGAAGGAAGAAAGAGCTATATCTTGAATCTTTCCCTCCCTTTTTTGTTGTTAGGTTTGTTAAAAAATTACAAACTTAAGCCAACCAAGGTAAAAATTGTTTGGTTTTTCAATATATTTTCAAGTAACAGTTTTGGTTCTCAAAGGGAAAAGAAGCAGTTGAAGAACACTTCAAATATATCACTCTTAAAACATAATTTTTTCTTCTTCAATAAATTCCTTTGGAAGTAAATATAGGGCTATTTGGGTTGCTAATTACTCACAAAAGCAAAAAATAATTTCAAGACAATGGAACTTTTCCTTCCTATATCTCAACAGCATAAGCCAATTGACTATAAATTAGAATCATAAACTCAAAGAAACTTTTAAGAAACAGAAAAACCAATGTGTCCATAAATTTTAAGCTGCAGATGTTTCGAAAATTAAATAAAAAGCTCAACAAAAGTAATCCAAAACCATTTTTCAAGTTACCAAAAAAATAAAAATATAAAGCCAATCAAAATTAGTTTCCCAGCAAATTATATTGCTTTCTTGATTACATAAAACCAAAAAAATAAATCATAAAAACTTTTAAAACCTCAGTTCCATTCTGCTCCAACATTTTCCTAGTAACCAAATACAGCTTGAATGAAAACCATGTTAATTTTTTTTTTTTTTTTAAGAAAACTTAAATGCAAGGAGTTCAAAAGAGAAAGATGTAGAATATTACTTGTACAATGCCTCCAAAAAGCTCCCTTAGTTCTTCAATTGTCACATTTGGGGCCTCAACAGAAGCACCACCATAACCCCCCTCGACCACCAGTACCATGCCCACCATCATATCCACTTGGTGGGCTAGATAATGATAAGGTGCAACCACAGATGGAGTCAGCCTACTCAAATTCGAAGACTACATGATCACAAACATTTTCAAATAGAAGAGATAAGATAGAAAGAAACTGAAGCTATATTCTAGAATTTTTGTTTATGTTGATCTTGTAGTTTAAATTTAAACATCTATATTGTAGTTATCCAAATTTGCAAACTGAATCTAGCATATAATATCTATACAGAAACCTTAACCATTGTTTTGGTAAGGCAGAACCTTACCTCATATTTGTTCAGTCACAATGACCTAATGCTTGTCATACTGCTTTATCTCTTAAGCTTTATCTTACGTCTGGCTTACTGGACAGCTTCTACATCTGCTTGCCTTCATGCTTCCACTCACCATAAACTAAAATCAGAATTAAGAAGCAATTGACCAAAAATTCAGCTCAAGCCTTTCAGTAACAAAATTAATGGCAATGCAGGCAATCCATAGTAAAAGAGAGAAAAGAAAAACACTTACTATTTCAATATAAAACAAATATTGAAATCAATAGAAAAGTAAAAACGCCAAATAAGAGATACGATAAAGGGGAAGAATTGACAATTTCTTTTTCTTCTTTGGACTTGGCTTCCCATCACTGTGGAAAAAATATATACAATCTTCCAAACTTAAGACTGTCACCATTCCCATCTCTTAAGAAATAGGAAAAGAAAGGCATGATTGTGTTTGATTTTATCTATTTTAAAAACATCATTGACAAATATCCAAAACCAATTAACCCAAGTACTCTAAACAAAAGCTAACCAAATGCGACACAAATATCCTAAAGAAAGAAGATTCTAACCACTACCTTTATCAAAAAAAAATCTAACCAAGAAACAAAAAATCAAAGATTTAAAATCAATCTGACCATAATACCCAAATTCTCTCTACCCAACTGATTCATCTCTCTGTCTAAGTTTTTATTTAACATTTGACGAAAATTTATCCTTCAAATGGTACAACTGAGGAAACAGTACAATGTTTCGCTTTTTGATCGTAAATGTGGCTGAAAGTTAGATAAGTATTTTTTTTCTTATGTGGCACACAACCTTAATTGATAAAAAAAAAAAGCACATAATAATCAAATGCGGACATGTGCTATATTTATAAAAGAATACCAATGTAAAAAGAAAAAGCAGCACTTGCTTAAACCTTTCCTTAGTCTAATCAAATGCAGACATGTTATATATTATTATTATTATTATTATTATTATTATTATTATTATTATTATTATTATTAGTATTATTTAAGGAATTCCTACCAAACTACATGACATAGTGTAAGAATTAAAGGGAATAAACTTGATGGCATCAGAAAAAGGAAATGAACATGGAATCAAACCAAAGTTGTTAAAGATTACAAATACTTGATGCTGTAGCAAAACTGAATTGGATTTGATCATAGCTAATCAATTCTCAAGCAGCACCGAATTCCATAATGGAAAAGTGAAATATCACCTTGCTAGCATGGATATGACAATTTTATAGAACCCAGGGATAATGCCATCCATCACCATGTAACTAAAGCCTAGTTCACTCACACCACATGGATCCTTGGCTAAAATGTTTCTCCCATAGTAATAGCTTACTGGCATCAGGGGCATCTATGTAGTGTGAGAATAATACAAACCCTAAAAGAAAAGCATGCTAATTGCAAACTACATTAGGTCGAAATCCAAGTTCAAAGTTGAGCATATAACTTGCAGCATGGTTAGAACTTAAAAGTAGAGTGGAGAACATACCATCACCACCACACACACACACACACACACACACACACCCCCACAACAACAACCAAAAAAAAAAAAAAAAAAAAGTAAAAAGTAAAAGAAAAATAGAGCCAGCAACTTATAATTAGATCTAAATAACTTTTCCTAAAGATAGGGAAAAAAAATCAACATACTTCTTAGTTTAACAATGCACAATATATATACACATCTATGATACATATCCTAATTCCTGCAAGACTCAATTTATTCACATATAACAAAGTAAACAGGCGTAAGATGTACGCGGGCTTGATTTCTATAATCAATCATCTCACGTATAAACAACAAAATGTTTTCCAAGTTTCACACTGTAACAAAGCAGTATGAAAAGAAGAAATCATAAAAGCATTGCCCATTTCATAAAGTAGAACATTCACATACAAAATGACAGTTCCTTAATCACAAATAAATTCAGCAAAGAAAGAACAGAACAAATGAATAAATCATAATTTCCCAAATCAAAAGTTACCCAAAAAAAAAAAAAAAGTGCGCATAACTTACTGAGACTGTGAAGGAGTGAACTGAGGCAGAGAGAGAAACATGGATGTGAAGAATGGGTCGCGCCATTATTAGAACAACATTCAATCCTATGCTTATTTAATCCCAATGATTTCGTTAAGATTAAATCAATATTTTAGTGATTTTTGTAATCTAAAAAAACAAACAAAAAACAAAACATAAGCAAATATCTAAAATTGAGAAGACAAATAGTTTGATAGAGAATCCCCAAACCCAAAACACAAACAAATCAAATCTAAACCTATGCAACAAAAAAACACAATTAAAAGTAACCTTTCATACCCAAATCTAGAAACTGGGTCGTAATTTTTTTTCCCTTCTCTATCAATCGTCATCAAACTCAATCAACTATCATCTTCGATCAGTTTCCAACTTCATTCGCTCTGTACCATGCCATTGAGAAGAAAAGCATCCACAAAGTAACTTTTATTGCAGTCTCTCTTTTTTTGGGTAACTTTGTTGTACTTTTTAAAAATGTCAATACTTTTTATTCAACCCAAAAATATGTTAACAGTATCTTTTTGATTCTTTGATTTGGCATGACCAAACTCCCAACTCTTTAAAATCACCATTTATCATCAACAATAAATTTCTAAAAAAAAAAATGCAGTCGTATTTGCAATTGACATGCATTCAAATTTACATAAACAAACCTAAATGCACAGCAGTAATTTATGTATTAGTCATATTAAAACATGTAAAGTTTGTTAATCATATGAATGCTTTCTATAAAATACAATAAAATTTTAGTAGGAAATTACAATTTAATTGAGTGTGAAATCAACCACAAATAAACTCTAATTATATAAACGTTATATCATAAAAATTCTTATATACTCGTACAAATCATCTTAACATAAATGTTATATCATAGAAGTTTAGCAATAAGTTACTATTGTACACTATTCAATTCTTTTCCCTATTTGATGCGTTCTATTTAGTAGCCTTGTGAGGTTTATGAAGCATTTGGCAAACGTAAATGCTACTTCTATTTGCTGATTTTCAATGGAGTTGTCATTCTTTGATTTTCTCACAACAACATTTTTTATTTCCTGCAATGATCGACAATTTAATTAAATGGTGCATCAAAAAGTGTCTAAATATATGCATGCTGCTCAAACATCATAATGCTATTTAATGATCAATATCAAATCAAGATGAAGACATCCTAAGCAATAAAAGTTGTGTTTTGTTATATATTTTTGTAACACATACTTTTATCTAGAATGAAAACATATAAACATTAAAAATACCAAGACAAAGGAAAAGGCAAAATATAGAAAAACTGTGAAGTTACAGACTTTAGATAAAATAAGATGGAAATTAGTTAGCATGCTATTTGATCCATTGATATCTGATTGGGTGCGTGTTCAAATTAAGAACCCGAAAAATAAAGGGGAAAATTCGTAAAAACTCATATATAAGTATATAACCCATATAGGCTCTTATAGAATCAAAATCCCATAACCTTGCTAGCAAGAAGAGTATTAATATAATATATACAAACATATATAAGAACCGTATACAGATATAAAAAGAAACCAACTTGAACTAATTGATCTTAAAACCCAAAAATTCATATATAACCCAATTGGCAAATAATGGTCTTTTAAGAGAAAAACCCAGAAAAATTGCAACAACCACTGTTTCAATATGTCAGGATAGTTAACAAACATGAACAATGAAAATTATTCAATAATCCTAAACAGGTAAATATCATAAAATTAGTATTTTAAAAATTATTTATGAAACATTTAAAGAAAGAAAAAAAAATGTAGATTCACAGAAATTAAACACCAATTCAATAATTAAAAAGAAAACACTAATAGGAAAAAAACCTCTCTTTTCGTGAATTACGCTTGTTCTCCTTGGTCAGTTGCAAAGAAACGCCGAATCGCTCGGCATGGCAGAATCGACGGTGGTTACAGAAGGCTGATCGGAAGCCTCACGGTTGGTTCTTCTTCTTCTTCTTCTTCAAGGCGATCTGGTGGGCGTGACAGCAGTAGTAGTAGTGTCATCGTCTAGGGTTTATTTAGGGTTTTCTTCTGTGGTAGTAGTAGGGTTGAAGTTGAGTTGGCCTGATGAATCAGTGGCCACTGTGTGAGAGGGTCGGAATTTGCTTGAGAATGGCATCTCTGATCGCTTACTTCTTTCTCATCTAAGTTTTGGATTTTGATTTTGGGGGAAGGATATGGTTTTGATTTTTGGGTTTCTGAGAAGAGAGGGAGTTACGGGTTTCTCTTCTTTCTCCTTGAAACGTGTCGCCATTGTTGGGATCTCTCGCTCTCGGTCTCTCTGTGGGTCTTGGGCACGCCTCATCTCTGCCTCCTTTCTCCGTGTACCATTCTATCTTTCTTTTTTTTTTCTTTTTTTCTTTTTTTTTTTTTTTTGTTTTAAGCGGTTAGTTTCTTTCTTTTTTATACCAAGAGGCTCCAAAATAGTGTTATAACACAGTAAATCGTTGTTTTTTTTTTTTTTTTTTTTTTCGTTTTTTTCCAAATGCACCGTATGATATTTCAAAGAATAAGTTGTACATGTGTCAGCATTTTAAGGGGGTCATTTTTACTAACGTGGTAGCACCTCGTTAAAGGCTTCTGCTTTTATATATAGTATTAGCTATTGCTCTATTATTGTGAAACCTTAATTTTGAATTATAATGGCCAGTTTAATTTAGGTATATTCATATTTTTTTAATTTACATATTTATTGTATGATTTCTCAAACTTATTTTTATATACATTTATTTCTAAAATATTTTATTTGACTTGCGATTCAATTGATGACCTAGTGACCTAGCTCATAGACCATGTCAATGTCCAAATCGAGTTTAATAACTATGCTCTGAAGTTTCAATCTGAACTCTCTTACACAAGTAGGAGGGAGCCTTGAACCCCAGCCCTTACTTCCCATCCCACAAGAACTTGTACTTGTGGAGTAACCATCACCCTAAAGGTGCGTGGTGGTAATAAAATAGTATATCAAACCTATGGCATTCGCTCCATGATAATTTCTTTTTATCGTCAAACTAAAACACAAATTGATTTTTGGTTTAAGCAGAGGTTAAACCCCAAATCTCTTATTCAATAACAGAAGACTTTATCATGGTCTATGTTGAGTTTATCCTTTTTTTTTTTTTTTTTGAGAAACAAAAACACACACACACACACACACACACAAGGGAGAGGGAAAGGAGTTCTAACATAAAGATAAACCACAACTCCACTCAAAAGCCATAATAACTTTTAAGGGAGGGTGTGACAAGTTATACTAGACACAACACACTCTCTTAAACAATGTGGGATAATTACCAATTTTTTTTTTTTTTAGAAACAAATACGCACACACAAGGGAGAGGGAAAGTAGTTTATCCTAATTATTAATTATATGTATTCATATTTTTTTGTTTAATAATATAAATGACAACTACCGATTAACCTATTTGATTTTTAATTGTGAGTAGTGATGTGATGAATAGTTATTTTGTAAAAAATCACACAAAGTAACAATTAGTAACTATCTTCTTAATGGAAAGAGATTATAAAAGACTAACTTTAACATTAGGGATTGCAAATATTACCCACCTGCCACATTGTGTCCCACATGAATTCTTCTTACACCAAAGAGATGGCAGGGTGAGGACAAGTTTTGCTCACCTCATCTCACCCAAAATGTTTATATATAATTTTATATTTAATATATATTTAAATTATTTATATATAAAATTTCTTTTTTATATGTATTTTATTTATATTTTTTTTACATATTTTGTTACCAACCTTAAAACATTTGTTTTCTCTTTTTTTAGCAGTGAGACGAATGTCATTCTCTTTCTCTTTCATTTGTACCTTAATAATGTCCAAAACCACTCATTGGAAATTAAAAAAAAAAAAAAACCTTTAACCGCCTACCCCTAATCTGCCTCGCTCTCGTCCCACGCTAAGATTTTCTCACCCTAAAATAGGTATGAGGCATCCCTAATCCAACCCAACACTACACCATCCCATTGCCAAAATGATTATAAATCCCTCCCCCACCCTCCCCCCCAGAAATTATTAAGTCCACTAGGAGGACTGCTAGCATGGTCCTCTCAACCAATAAAATGCTGTTATTTATGCAAAATATGACATCATCTAATAATTTTTATTTTTTATTTCATGTGCTGATTAGGAAACTCACACGTGTAGATGGCATCATTTCATTGGACAAGGAGGACCAAATCAATAGTCCTCCTGATGTAAAAAATAATTCCCCCCCTTCCCTCTTCAATGATGTGCACATTGTTAGGACATATGTGATTCACATTTTAGGAACATATGTCACTATTTTATGTAATTGGCGAATCTTTTAACAAAACACACTTTACTTATAATTGGGTAGATCTAGGATGTGTTTAATACTTCAAGAAATAAGGTTTTAAGGTCAAGTGTTAAAGTCATGCAAGTCTGTCTAAGATTCAAGTGTGAAAAGTGCTGTTCATTAAAGCTCGACAACTAGCTATCTATCGAGACTTGAAGAGCTGTTGAAGCCCATGGCTCGATAGCAGCCTGATAGATAGGGTATCTGTCGAGGATTACGAAATTCAGTTTTTCAAAACTATTTTTCATCCAATCCATGATTATGTGTTTGAGCTTTCTTTTCTCACAACCCTAGACATATATAAGAATTGTTTTAAGGGCCATCAAAGGTTACTTGTGCGTGTGGCAAAGTTTGTTTATGCAAATTGTGACCGGAGACTGAATTTGTCCTAGTTCATTTTTCTTAGTGAAGAAGCTGCTGTGTTTGTATACCGTAGGGTTTTGTGACCAAGAATCTTCTCAATCTTCCGTGCGATGAACTAAAGAACTTTGCAACCAACATCCTTCTCTAGTTGGTGTTCAAGTCACGTATTGGGATCCGCGTAATTGATTAGTCACGTACTAGGAGTCGTGCATTGAAAAGAAGAGATTGTCACTACAGAACAAGTCCAATTAGGTATTAGGGTAAGGGTTTAGCTGTAGGTTGGTATAAGGTACTGGGATTCCTTTACTTGTAACCGCTTGTTTTGATAATAGTGGATTATCGGGAGTGATGAGCTTAAAATCACCTGGTGGGGTTTTTGTCGTGCGGGTTTTCCACATTCGTAAACAAATCACCGTGTCAATTTATTTTCCACTGCATACTTAGTTTAATTGGTGATTTTGTTTGTGCTACCACGTGTTTGCATGTTAATTTGATTAATTAATAAACTTGGCTAGTTAATAAATTAATTCATCACAAGGGGTCAATACGTTTTTGGCCTATCACACATGATAATTTTCCTCCGCTTGTTGTTGTGATCATTGATTATATACGGAAGTTGAGAGACTAGGTATGCTTTAATGGTGAAAAATATGGTATCTATAGATACCATTAGTGATAAACAAACAGTTCCATTGTCAAGTTAAGGCCAGGCAACTAAAAATTAGTGCCAGCCAACTTGCTCAGTCTACTAGTTAGTCCAAACCACTTATTGGTTTCATCGAAGCAAGTTGTGATCCTGTTGTGGAATGTGATAAAGGTTCTTGAAATTAGGATCATCAAAACCCGCTAGCATATGGCTATGGGACCCGACCCTACCTGACCAGAAACTATTGATGTTAATATGATATCCGGCATCGTTTTTAGATGTGGGTACAATATGAAAAGGTGTTTGTGAAAAGTTCAACGAGTATAAATCTAAGCCATTTTTGCCACTATACATTGCTAGAGCAGGTGTGCTTTTTGTTTTTGCTTCTAATCCTCACACCATACAAACTCTCATCTTGTTGTATGCCTCTACTTCCAAGATTTTTTTATCCTTAAATTGATTGCTGAGAGTTGACATTAATTGTTGTGGTTAATTTTGTTTGGTATATTATAATTGATTATTTGTGATATTGAGTTACTTTAATTTTGATTAATTATTTGTGATAATGTTAGTTGTTGATTTTGTTGGAAAAATACATGTTTGTATCGCATACAAGACATACAAAGTAGAAAATTAATGAATATACTTCATTCGCAATTGATAACATGTACTATGTAAATTTTAGAATATGAGAACAAGAGAGTGTACCTTAATGTGGTGAAATTCAAAACCAAAGATAAAAAGTACTCGGGAACACTTTTCATCTTCACTCCAATTTCACTTGATGCTCAAGAAGAGTGGTCTCTCAATCAGTTTATGTGTATGTGCTCAAGGGAGAATAAGAGAGTGTCCAACACTCACATACAAACCATTTCATTTTCTTACAAAATTTTGTATGCTTATCTCCTTATAACTGATTATCTAATTGGGCCAGCCTTTTGGGCCATTCCAATTGGGTTTTAGTATGTGGCTTGGAGAGAGACCAAAAAGGAACAAATAAGATCTTTTCTGTCAACTCTTGACAAGTTCAAAATTACCATTAATTATATTTAATATCATTATATAAATATAATTGCACTATAAGCCTTATTAATAAATTATATCTCAAGACTTTATTGTACATGCAACCCCTTCATAAAATATTCGTAGTAATACAAAGTCATAAATGTAGACTGCCACTTTGAAGATTACTACATCTTAATCCTTGAGTACTCGGTTTAATCTTTTAGGTTATTCATCATACATTTATGAAATCCAATTTCATAAATAAATACTTTAGTAATTCCTTACTAAAGTAGTTAGGCCTAACATTCTGAATAACTAAACCCATTAAACTTATCTGAAGAGAATATTTTATATCTTTGTTAAGAGATTATGAATTTCATCTTGAGAATATATGTTCCATTAATACTAAATGTGGCTGCCCAACATACTGAGGTTTTGATCGTGACTATAGATCTCACTTCTAGCATATCAAAGCAATAAACACCTCATGATCAGATTCATTATTTTTTTAGGATTAAGAGTTCATGTAAATAGAAGTCGTGATATTTATTATTCATTTGACAGTTGTTGGGAGAATAATAAATTTCACAGCGGTTTAGTTCATTATGTTTTAACTCTTAAAACATATTTACATACCAACTAGAAGTTTTCACTTCCATGATCAAAACAAATCATCTTAGTTGATATGTTATAGTCTTCGTAGATGAAATGCCCAATTTCATTAATGACAACGAACTAAAATTCTGAGTTTACAAAGAACTTGTGATTTATATCTTCTGTGACTAAATCACATACTATGCATCTCATGGACTATATGATAATGTCCAAATATTCACGTTACTATTATTTTAGATAATAATAAAACAACTTTATTAATTACAACATTAAGTCATACATAATGTTATACATAGCATCATACAATTAGATTTAAGGGCACTAATCCTAACAGATTTTGATTTTTATGTATAAAAAAAAATTGTTTTAGATAGTTTAGATTAGTTAAGGTTTAGTTTTACAACTGAAAATACAAATAAATTTGGATTAGTTTATTTGGGTTTAGTTGAGATCATTTGAATTCATTTGTTTGGTTTTTGATAATTGATCTATTAGGTTTAGAGTCTGTTTGGTAATAGCTTATTTAACTGAAATTGAAAACTTTTTGTTGAAAGTACTGTAGATAAAGCTAAAAGATAGTTGAAATAGTAAAATGGGACTTATGAATAGTATTAAGAAATGCAATAGGACACATGGATAGTAAAAAAAATAAGTTAAATAGTAAAAAAAGTTGACTTTTTAAGCCAATGCCAAACACAACTTTTGTATTAACTACTGAAAATACAAATAATTTTTTGTTGGGGTGAAAAGTTTTGGTTTCTATAGATACTAAAATTTGAATTATCGATTTTTATTTTGTTTTCCGTTTATTTATGGTGATTAATGATTGGGAGAAGTGCAACACTAGAAACTTGGTGGGTGGATGTGCAAATTAGCCTAAAGGCCTAGCTAATGACACTATTAATCTCTGCTTCTTATGGCTTATATTTGCAGCTGGGTTGGCTTTTAAGAGTGAGGTTTGCTTAATCCACATAATATGGTTTCTTATGGATTGGAGAGGGAGAAAGACAATTAAAACTACTTTTTTGAAGAAGCCCAAAGGACTTGACCCTTCATAATCTTTTTCAATGAAATAGATGGACTCGCTCTTGTGAGGTCTAGCAAACAAGACTTTTTTTTTTTTTTTTTTTTTTTTGAATAGGAAACTTTCATTCAATTATAATAAAGAAGCATCATGAAACAAGGCTGCCAAGGCAGGTGGAGGAGAATCCTCAATCCAAAATAAATCCTCATCTACATGTCTAGCATATTGGGCAAGAACATGTGCCATTGTATTCCCTCCCCTCCTAATCTGATTAGTTCTAGCCCAATATAACCCATGTATTAAATGGCGAATATCATCCACCACACAGCCAAGAATGGAATGATTTGGCAGAGATGAAGAAATGGCTTGAATGACATTAGGATTATCACCCTCAATTATCAAACTTGAAAACCCAGCATCCACAGCAAACTCCATGGATCTTCTACAGGCCATTAACTCGGCTTTTTCACTGTTTTCTGCACCTAGTCTGACAGCAGACATTGCAGCTATAACCTCCCCCTTATAATTTTGAATAATAGTCCCTATACCTGTTCTGTTCAGCCCCGAAAACACTGCAACATCAAAGTTTAGCTTGTATACATCTGGTGGTGGAGGTTGCTACTGGTCGAAAATAATATGCTCAGTCCAAACCACTGTCAACTGCACCTGGGCTTGCTGAAATTCCAGAACAAAGTCCTCTGCTCGCTTGTTCAGACATTTGGGATCCTTTAATTGACCTCCATGCACAACACAGTTTCACTGGTTCCAAATCATCCACGCCTGCACCCAAAACAGCTCCAGCTCTTCAACTGTTAACCTGTCCACTAAAAACTCCATTAGTTGAAGTGTATCACAAAAAACAGAGGGTCCTTTCTAGCAAACAAGATTTTGAATCCATACATCTATTAAAAATATTTGAGAAGAATTGGCTTTTAGTTTAAAAAGGTTCAGACGCAAAATCACGTTGTTTTTAACTTAAAATTTAAATTTTCTTTTTTTAAAAAATCAGGTTTGGGTTAAGTTCGGACATCTAAGGTTCAAAAATTCGGGCAAGGCTCAAGTATGGGCGTTAATCGGGTTTTAGAGTTCAGGTATTCACGGGTCAAATTTTTGAATCGGGTTCGAGTAGACTCAATCCAAACCAACACCATGGCCATCTTTACTTGGAATGCCAAAGCTAGACCAAAAGTATTTCTGTTTTCAGCGTTGTGGTAGTAGAGGCAACTGCTATTTGCTGAAGTCTTCATCTTGCTAAAATAGTGGGTGTTCAAGAAATTGATTCTAGAAAACAACTCTATACGCCTTGTCCAACCAGCATTCTATCCCTTACTGCAATTTGTGTGTATAATTGGATAAGCAAATCTATTATCGTTGTAGCCCACACCTTAGGTAAATAGGCTCATAAAAGATAGAAACTTTTCAAAACAACAACAACAACAACAATAATAATAATAATAATAATAATAATAATAATAATAATAATAATAATTGTTATTATTATAAAATTGATAGATATCTAGTGTTACATGCACTGTTTAAGAAGGTTGAATTTGATGGGGATATAAGGGTAGTTTCCCTCCATGCTTTTGGCCCATGGGTTTCGCATTTTGGTCCTAAGCACTCTTTAAGGGAGAAAGAGCAGGAGGTGGCCAAAGAGGTTATCTAGCCTTGGCAAGAGCGTGCCCTCCAAGGTGCTGTCATGGCCTTCGAGGGGTCCCGAGGGCATGCCATGGCCTCGGCTGTGTGCCTACGCTGGGTTTCCACTACCTAGGCAGTGTACATGCTAGGGCTTTGGCTGCGTGCCCATGGGGGACTACCATGGCCTTGGTTGCTTATGTCACGCCCCAAATCCAAAAGAGTTCAAAGTATGAGAAATACAACCCAAAGATACCTGTAGAATTTTTTTTTTTTTTTTTTTGTTATAATTCAATTCAAGTAATTCATACCAAGTACTAACATCAAGAATTTTCATAATAATTTCATTAATGACACTCCCAAAGTAAGTCAAAGTTCTATGCAATAATTACAAGGACCATTGGCCACAAAAGAATGGAGGCCTGAATAGATATAATTACACATTATCAACTTGTCCCATTAGTGGGAGTAAAAGTTATCACCACTATTAGATACAAAAAAATGAGTTAAGCCTCATCTAGGATTTACAATACCTAAGGATCATCATCACAAAAGTTCAGCCTCCATCAGCAGTTTGTCTAACTACTGCTAGCCACAAAAACATGTTTCAAGAGATTGTTGCCTACTCTAAAAAAGTTTGTGAAAAAATAAGATGAGACAGGACCCAATAAGTAGCATAATTAATAGGGGTAGGGGAAATGCAAGTTTCCATGATAATAAATAGTTTACAAAGCATGTTATAATTTGGGAATTTTTGATTGAAATCTACAAAATCATTTTCAATAAAAACATGACAAGAATTATTATACAATGTAGGACACATCTTATAAAATACAATTTCTGATTAAATAATCCAGCACAAAGCTCGTCAGAATAATCACCGCAAAACTACATAATATATATATATATATATATATATGTAAACACCCCATTTTACAACTTGTATTTAACCAACAGGTAGATCTTCAGATTTGTAATACAAAACAAATTTTGATGCTCTAACGATCATAATGGTATGTCATGGGCTTTAATCGGACCACCTGATCAAAAGTTATTATACAAACAATTTTCAATGATCATGGATCACCTACACAATGGGCCCAATCATGTCTTATTTTAAACATTTAATTTTGATTGGTTCTCATAAGAATTAATTTAAAATTAATTAAGTGTGATTTTTTATTGGATTTCATTTTACTTCATTTTTTTAAAGAAATAATAAAAAAATGTTTTCCTTTATGGCATCTTATCTGCTTTTTTTTTTTTAAATAAAAAATTTAGAGAGAGAAAAAGATATGATCCATGAAAAAAATAAAAATAAAAACAGAAAAATGCTCAAAAAAACGTTATTATTCTCAGCAGCAACTTGAATCACATTTTTGGCCGGGAAAATGTTGAAATTTGATTTTCTCTATTTTTGGAAAAGTTGTAGAGAATTGAATTTCCTTTCCGAATCAATTGGAATTTTAAATAGAAAGTTATAGCCAAAATATGAAACAGGTGCAGAAGATAACACAAATTCAGCATCATCTTCAATTTTCTTTCAAAATTTCAAATGGGGATCAACATCAAATCTGTTCAAGCTTATCTAATAGGCTTATCCCTTCCCTTAGTTTCAGATGAAAGCTTTTGAAAAATAAGTTGGATAGAAAAACAGATACATTCTATGAAAATTTTCAAAAAGTAGAAAAATGCTCAAAAAACGTTACTATTTTTAGCATCAACTTGAATCGCATTTTTGGCATGGAAAAATTTCAAATTTGGTTTTCTCTATTTCTGGGAAAGTTGTAGAGAATTGAATTTCTTTTCAAAAAACATTAATTTTGAATAAATTGGAATTTTGAACAGAAAGTTAGAGCCAAAATACAAAACAAGTGCTGAAGATAACACAAGTTTAGCATCATCTTCAACTTCCTTTCAAAATTTAAATCCATTCCAGCTTATGTAAACAGCTTTATCTCCTCCCTTAGCTTCAGAAGAAAGCTAATAACTTACTTTAAAGCTAAGCCATCCCTTCCCCTATAAAGAGAGAAGACCTCTTCCATTTTCTGCACCCCATTTCCTCTAGAGAGCTAGTGAGAAAGTAGAAAAGAAAAGCTGTTGTGCAACCATTGTTCTTATTTTGGTTGTAGTTTAGTACTTCCTTGCTTTCTCCCTAGCCCTTTAAGTGATCACTTCCCCTTTAATTTTATGCTCTATGCTGGTAATGTTGGGTAATATACATGTTTGTATCGCATACAAAACATACGCAGCGGAAAATAAACGGATCTACTTCATTCGCAATTGATAACATGCACTATGTAGGTTTCAGAATATAAGAACAAGAGAGTGTACCTTGATGCGGTGAAATTCAAAACCGAATGAAGAAGAACTCGGGAAGACTTTCAATCTTCACTCCAATTCCACTTGATGCCCAAGATGTGTGGTCTCTCAATCAGTTCTATGTTTTCTAGAGAGAATATGAAAGAGTGTCTCTCTTCCTTATTTCATATTTTTTATTTTACACATATTAAACATACAAACTATTTTATTCTATATAAAATTCTGTATGTTTCTCTCCACATAACTGATTATCTAATTGGGCTAGCTTTTTGGGCCTTCCCAATTGGGCTTTAGTGTGTGGCTTGGAGTGGGACCAAAAGGGAACAAATAAGACACTAGCTCCAATGGGCCTTGGGCTTTTCTGTCAACTTTTGACAAGTCCAAAGTTACCATTAATTATATTTAATACCACTATATAAATAAAATTGCACTCTAGGCCTCATTAATAAATTATATCCCAAGACTTTATTATACATGCAACCCCTTCATAAAATTTTCGTAGTAATACAAAGTCATGAATATAGACTGCCACTTTGTAAATTACTACATCTTAATCATTGAGTACTCGGTTTAATCCTTTTGTGTTATTCACCATATATTTATGAAATCTAATTTCATAAATATATACTTTAGTTTTACTAAAGTGGTTAGGCCTAACTCTCTGAATAACTGTACCCATTAAACTTATCTCAATGGAATATTTTATATCTCCGTTAAGAGACTATGAATTCCATCTTGAGAATATATGTTCCATCAACACTAAATGTGGCTGCCCAACATATTGAGGTTTTGATCGTTACTTTAGATCTCACTCCTGATATATCAAAGCAACCTACATTTCATGATCAGGTCCATTATTCTCTCAGGATTAAGAGTTCATGTGAATACAAGTCATGAGATTTATTATTCAATTAACAGTCGTTAGGAGAATAATAAATCTCACAACGGTCCAGTTCAATATGTCTTAACTCTTAAAACATATCAACATATTAACTAGAAGTCACCACTTCCATGATCAAGACAAATCATCGTAGTTAATATGTTATAGTTTTCGCAGATGAAATGCCCAATTTCATCACCGACTACGAACCAAAATTCTGAGTTTACAAAGAACTTGTGATTTATATCTTCTGTGACTTTTCACTTAAATCACATACTATGCATCTCATGGACTATTTGATAATGTCTGAATATTCATGTTACCATTACTTTAGATAAGAATAAAACAACTTTATTAAACATAATATTAAGTCATACATCATTTCTCACATAATGTCATACATAATATCATACATAGCATCATACAATAGGATTTAAGGGCACATATCCTAACAGGTAAGTAGTTAATTGTGTTCTTTAAGTTTCTGCACATGCTTGAATGAATGCTTCCAAGTCATTATTTGTTTCTTTCATGATATTCTTGGATGAACATGCCTATATATCTATTGATTTTCCTTTTACATGCTTAAATGAACACTATTAGGCTAATACACAACTTTCTCTTGAATGCTTAGATGAACACTTCTAGGCTAATGCACAACTTTCTCTTAAATGCTTAGATGAACATGTCTAGGTAGTTGTTTTACTTTTTTTAAATGCTTAAATGAACATGTCTAAGTATTTTTACTTTCTTTAGATGAACATGTCTTAGGAATTTTCCTTTACTTTTTTTTTTTTTTCATAATTGCTTGGATGATCAAACATGCTTAAATTTTTTGTTTTTCTCTTTGCAATTGTGTGGATGACAAATAGCATGACAATTCTCTCTTTTCCTTTGCATGCTTGGATGACCACTTCTAAGTTATTATTTGCTTTTCATAAAATACTTAGATGAACATGTTTAGGAAGTTATTTCTCTCTTTTCTGAATGCTTAGACAAACAAGTCTAATTAACATTATGGTTTTCACTATAATACTTGGATGAACATGTCTGGGTGTCTTTGTTCTTCTCATTATTGTTTGGATGATTGGTAGGTCTAAAAATAAATTTTCTTTTACAATTATGTTGATGACAAATAACATGACGATTTTGTTTTCCTTCACATGCTTATATGAACACGTCTAGGCTAGGAATTTTGTTTACATTAATTTCTTGGATGAACATGCCATTACTTTCATGCTTTCTTTACATTTAAATTGTTATCTAACAAATTTCACTTTTTGTTTCTCTTTATGTCAAATTCCCCAACACATATTTGTTTACAATTCTTGCAAATTAACATGTTTATATGATATATTGTTTGTATTTGTTTGACATGACATAATATTGGTCACCTTAACCTAGGAGACTAGTTTTACCAAGCGAGATGGGTGCTTAATCCCTTCCCATCTAGTAAATTAGCCTCCGAACCAAGAACAAGGGTTCTAGACTAGGCTCTTGTATATGCAATTTTACATTTTTTAGAATGTAACTAGGAAACAAAGCGATGTAATTTACTTTCTTAGATTGCATCTAGGACTAAAAAAGCAATGTAAATATTTGTTACAAAATTGATGTAAATTGTTATATATATATATATATATATATTAATACAACAGAAGCATTTTTTTTTTTATAGTGAAGGTTTTCTTATTTTTCCATTTAAATTAAATAAGTGGCAACTCCACGTAAAACCCTCGATCTAGGGGGGAGTACATTTTACAGTGAATTCGACATTTTGAGCATCACGATCCCACCCGTTCACACGAGTTAGGCCCAATTTGAGAAAAAATTGGCGGGTTGGGGTCGCGGTCGCTCACACACGCACACACACACACACACACACACACACACTTATATTGTGAGCAATGAAAACATTATTCCAAAACTAAGAACTTCAACCCAAGGCCACATGACGATGCCGACACAAAGCTAGAACTCAATCTGCCAACACAAAGCCGAAACTAATTTGCCGACACAAAGCCAGAACTCGTTGCCAACACAAAGCCAGATCTAATCTGCCGACACAAAGCCGGAACACATTGCCAACACAAAGTTGAAACTAATCTGCCGACACAAAGATGGGTAATCTGCCGACACTAAGATACCAATGTCACACAGACTATAGTATCTAGCTAGGTAATCATTGGGTAATCACACGTCATTGCTCGATGGTAAAAACATAAAGAGCTCACAGTATACATGAAATCAAAACACAGTTCAATTCTAAGTCATTTCAAAAAAAAAAAAAAAAAACTTTTGAAATACCCAATATAATCACAAGGTTCTCAAAGCCTTCAAACTCATTTCTTGTCTAGAAGATTTTGTATCAATTTTCCCAAATATCACAAGTCAAGATAAAACATCTTTAAATTTTACAAATAATGCAATAAATTGATAAAATCCATTCCAAAGAATTAAATCAAAGATGCTTGTCTTTTCCAAACTAACAAATCATGCATTTCCTCATATGCAATAACAAATATGATGCACTTTTCATAAAAAAATCATATATGTTAAGGTTACAACACAACACTTTCTAGGAAAAATATAGTTTCCATATATAGTTTCCCAAAACGTGTTTAACCTAAAAACAATATTTTATGCAACATTGTCATTTTTCAAAAATCCCATTAAAAAACTACTTACCTTGCAACCCGCAAAAAGTCTAATTCTCCAAGCTCCAAAAGAGATTAGCTAGAACCTAAACAATACCAAGAAAACATATCACGATAAGCATTAAATTTGACATTGCATCTAGCTACAAATTAGAGATCGCTAAATAAGCAATTAATTAGGCAAGCCTAAGTATTTAACCTCATAAGTATTGTATCCCACTTCCAAAGTTACCCAACAATTTAATTCACAAGGCATAGACTCCAATTTATTAAATTAACCCATTCAAAATCTTCTCCCTAATTCTAAAATCTTAACAATTTATTAGTAACTTCCATAAGATTTACACATCATCATCAAGAGAGACCCATGAAACAAAATCACAATATCTACCAAGATAAGAATTTTAAATCTTCAACTAGCTCTAAATAAACTCAACAGTAAAGGAAAATTAGATTTACCAACTCTCACATGATAGAACCCAAAACCCCTAAATTTCCACCATAAATAAATCTAAGATAGCCACCACTTGTAAAACCATAAATCCACTCATCAAATAAATCCACCAAGTCAAAGCCCATAGACATAAATCACATGAATATCATTATTTAAGCTTAGATAAAGAGAACCTCTAGCAAAAGCATATAAACCCACCAAAAGATTAGGAATTTTACCTCAAGTAAAAGAGATGAGTGAGTATTAGCTTTTTCCTATGGAGTTTTCTGGTAAACCTTGCCAGAAAAAATGGTGGAGGTGGCTGTGAGATGAGCACCAATGAGAGAGTGGAAAGAGAGGGGTAGAGAGTAGTGCATATGGGTGTGTTTGTGCTTGAGTGTGAAAATAAAAGAAATGAAGGCAGCCCCTTCACTAGCGGGCCAAGAGGGAGAGAGTGAGATATTTTGTGAGAATGAGTGGTTGGAAAATAAGGGGTAGGTGGGGTCACGTGTGAACCAAAAAAAAATTTGACTTAATTTATTTTTTATTTTTTTTTATTAAAGGTTAGGATGTTATAGCGTGCCCACATTGGGCTGCCATGGCTTAGGCAGCATGCATGTGTCATGCCAAGGCTTTGGCAACATGCATGCCTATATGCCATGGCCTTGGTTGCGTGCACGTGCTGGGTTGCCATGGCCTATGCAACTTGCATGCGTGGTTGCCAAGGGCATGCCAACACTCCCAAAGGAGGTTATTTAGGCATGCCTGCATGTACCCTACATTGGGTCGGCTCTACATGCATCTCAGGGTGGTCACAGGACCACCCTAACTTGCCAAAATATGTATATATATACTTGTAAAATACACACACACGCGCACACACACACACACACACACACACACACACACACACACACACACACACACACACACACACTAAACTAACCTATTTTGACGACCCTAATAAAAATATTGACCACCTTGATTTGAGAATTACAAGAATTTTGATGCAATAAAAATAAGAATAATGTTACGTTCACAACATTTTTACAATAATTTCATAACAAATCTTATGCGATTAGATGAAATCAGTTACTAATTCTAATTTGGTACCAATATTGACATCACTTTTTAAAGCACTAATAGCAAATTGTTGTATAAGATTTGTTTTAAAAATGTTGTAGATGTAGTATTACTTCAAAAATAATTTGGCCCCTCAATAAAAATATTTTAGTTATGAGTTATCCTTGATAGTGCTGGCGGTTATGCTTTTTTGGCTTTGCAGTGGCAATAATTTTTCTTTCCTTAGCGACTCAGCTCATAGATATAGCAAACATCATCCGTTTTTCTTTCTTTCTCTATTATCATTTCAATTCTTTTAATTTATTGCTCTTGTCTCACCATTCTTGATTCCCACTTTATCTCTTATCAATAATTTCTTTTTCTTTTTTTTGGTGATGGTAAAGACACAGATTGGGGTTCCTAGCCCAAGGGATGGATGGGTTTAGGCCCAAAAAGCCTGATACAATGAATTTGTAAAGAGTGGGTTGGAAAACTAGGCTCTAATGAGTTAGATAACAAGTATAACCAGAAAGTAAAGACAGACTGATTTGATTTAAAGAATATCCCAAGGAGATCAGTTCTTATATATATATATATATATATATATATATATTTCTCTTGGGTTTGATCTCAAGTACAGTTCTTGTTGCTATAGTATTTTTATCTCAAATCTCCGATACCCACCTCTCAGGGTCTCCTTTCTGTTTTATACTACCTTTCTTCCTTCATCTTCACCTTCCACATATAGATTTAGGTTACTAGTATTGATCATTTTCCCATTAGCACCTTCTTGAAGTCTTTAGGAGTAGCTGCAAGGCTGAAATTTATTGTTCAGGTATCACTTCCACATTAATGTGGCCAGAGAGTTAGCTGCAGAGCATTCAATGCAGTAGTATCAGCTTTTTCTTAGATATTTCATAGTCTCCTTTTGTCTTGTACCTTCAGGATGTGTATCCTTACCAGTAGAATCTCCTGGAATGTTACTCTACAAGGTAGACCATATGCTTGGACCTTGGCTTTGACTAGCTGAGGAGACATTTCTCCTCGAATCACCATCTTAAACTTTTATAACCGAACCTTACCTCTTCATTCCCTAATACAGACTCCCATGGTAGTGTTTACCTGTCCTCGGACTACATAATGTCCTTGGATTGGGCCCCCGACCTAATATATACACAGATATATACTATTGGACTTATTATCCCTACAATAGCCCCTTGAAATTCTCCTTTCTGGCTCCTCGAGAAGAAAGGAGGATTTCGGTATTATTACAATTACTTCGCTCTTATTATACATCATTTCTACCCGAGCGGGTACCTTTTTAACCACCCAGCGCATGCTCTTGACGCATCGGCATCCGATACGCGCCTTCATTAAATTCTTGCGGCTCCATGTCTCCCACGTTCTACGATGCGATGCGGAACTAACAACTGGGAATTTTGTTGGAGCTCGGGCAAGAATTTTCCCGCTTGTCACTCTCTCTTTGATACAAATACCTCCTGACCACTTCATTTACCCCACTTTAGCATTCATACACTAAACCTTTGCACTCATAAATATCAAGAGCTAGTCCGAGGAGAGTTTCCTATTTTGCGTAAGTCTTTTAACCCTTTCTGCTTACTTTTCCTTCTGCTTTTCTTTGTAAAAAGCCCTCTTCTCCTCGGCCTTCCTAATTTTTCTTTTACCATCTTAGTTTCCTCAACCCTTCATCAAATATGGGTAGATTTTCTTACTTGGTAGACTCCACAGAGGGTATAGAGGGCTTTAAAGCTCAATATAGAATTTTGCTAGGAGTCTCCATTAGGTATTGTAAGGAAGGGGAATGGCACGAGAAAAGGCAAGAGGGAGAAGTGGTAATCCCAATGATTGCCTTTATAAAGGGTGGGATGAGAATTCCCATGGGAACCGTCACTAGGGATTACCTTAGGGCTCATAGATTAGCTCCCACCTAATGTGCCCCAAACATGTTTAGGATTTTAGGAAGTGTAGATGCCCTTAATGAGAAAATGGGCTTAGACCTTACCCACAATGATGTCAACTAGGTCTATAACCTCCACCACCTAAAAGGGAAGGGTTACTACTTGAAAACTAGGTACCCCGAGGTTAGGCTCATTTCATGCCTCTTTGACTCTAACAAAGGCATGAATAAAGATATCCTGATCGTTTCAAGGAGTGGCACGATGGTCTCCCCTGCCTGAAGAGAGAGGGGAAACTAGGTGGGGTTTTAGGGCTAGGTTTATTACTTGAAAATCTCCTTTTTTTTCCTTGACATGTTCTCTACCCAATTGTCTATGTTTATGCTTGTAATTGAATTATTTCCTTTGACTTATGCCATTTTTGCTAACGATGTATTTTTTTTGGTTTTCCAAATGGTCTTGTAGATAAGAACGCCGCCGTTCCAAACTTCAATCTTGTCAACAAGCAAAGTCTAGACACGATTCTTAAAGCCTAGGTGTTTGTTCACAGTGATGGTCAGCTCAAGGCGGCACACTTAATACTCGGCTACATTCCACTCTCCTTAAGTTTCCAAGTGCTGAAGTGCGCAATCAAAGCAAAGGATCCGCGCCTGCACCAAATAAGTGTTGCTATCTCGGGTTTCCTCACCACCGACCCTATTCCAGAAGGTGTACCTAAAGTAACCCTGCCACTTCAGTATACAACCAGAGAGGCCACCTCTTCCCATCTTGCTATCAAAGAAGAAGAAGAAAAAGAGAGAGAAGAAGAAGAAGAAAAAGAGGAAGAAGTGGTTGAAATGTCTGACTCTGAGGACGAGTTTGCCATCTTCAACTAGCTCCCATCTCTAGAGCCTCAGGTCTGCGATTCTAGCCACCTTCCCTTGGCCCAAGCAAGCATTATCTAAGAAGATACCATTGTTCCTGAAGCAATGGGGATACAACGCAAACCCAGGGCCAGCCTCATGGAGGTAATTAAGTCTCAAGTTGGGGGCAAGGCACCTAAAGTGGTCGGCCAAGCCAAACTCCCCTTTCTCCCCACTCCTCATGATCCTCAGTAAGAACTTACAAATAAAAAAAGGAAAAGGGACTAGAAGGGGAAGGACACAATGGAAGAGGGCCGAGGTGTTCCTTCCAAGGAGAATAAGCCTCAAAAGGGGGCCAAGGTAGCCAAGACTACCCAAACAAGGTCCCTGACAAGTTTGTTATTTATTTGTTTACTTTTATTCATTATACATATATATATTTTTTACTTTCGCCTTTACTTGCTAAGTTTCACTGACAAATGAAGGATGAAGAGGGCAGGCGAATAGCTGCTGTTGAGGCCTTTAATATGGCCGAGAAGAGGGTGAAGGAGCTGAACAACAAGCTCACCGAGGCTGAGAAGGAGAAGAAAAGTGCTGAGGCGGCACTGAAAGGGGAGGAGAGCCAAGCAGACTCAGCGCAAGCAACTCCGCTTGGCTGAGGATGAGCTTGCTGCTGCTAGGAAGTAGATCAAGTTGCTGAAGAAGAAGCTGGAGGATGCAGAGAAAGCCAAGGATCAAGCTGAACAAGATGGCTATGACGAGGGGGTAGTTGAGACCAAGGAGGCCCTTAGGGCTGAGGTCTCGGGGGAATGTAGAGCATACTGCCTCTAGGTGTGGAATGAGGCCCTTAACCTGGCAGGGGTTGACGCCTCTTCGACACTTAAGAGAGCAGAAAATGTATACTACCCCCTTACAATCCGGGCACCAGGCTCCTCAGCCTCCCAAGATGATGATGCCTCCAACGTTACAAGCCCTATTGAAGAGGTCCTGACCAAGGATCCTCTACGTCCCAGCAGTCCTCAAAAAGGGGCAGAGCAAACCAGCGCACTTGATAAGGAGAAAGAAGTCCCCCAAGAGGTCGCCCTCGAGATGACAAAGCACTTGGATGCACCCAAGGATTCTTACAAGGGAGGGGTGGGTTCTCAAAGCCATGAGTTGGTTCTGGCAACTCTCCCCATTCCTCCCAAGGAAGACCCCAAGGGTAAGGGCCTTGCATCCTCGGCAGCAGCAACCACCTAGCCTGTCAAGATTCCAAAAGACAAACTTGTAATAAAGATGAAACCCTGAGTTTTGTTTTTTTTTTTTGTTCCCAAAACTTGTAATTTAGCTTGATCTTTTGTAAGTAACTTTGCCTTTTTTCCAAGGATTAGATTAATGAAAATTATAAGTTTTGTTCTTTATATCTGTGATACTTACATTGATCCTAACATAGTTACTGTTTTATTTAACACTTAACTAATCATGACAATGAGATATAACTCCATTTGGTTATCTGCATAAGTGGTAGCATAGTTACCACACCCCACATAATTAACAGCAGAGCAAGTTAAGTCTACTAAGTCCACAATCTCAATAAAGTGCAACCTTAACCTTAAAAACATACATAAACGGTAGAGCATCCTTGCATGTCTGATTCTACTTAATCTCCCACTTATCAGTAAGTCTAAAGGACTGGAGGGATAATCAATTCTCAAATAGATAATAGGTATACTTGGTGTACTTACAAATGCTTCAATTAATGCTCATGAATGTCCATTTGCTCAAGTTACTTCCACGAAGATCTCTGCTACTTAGCATGGCTGGTTCTACTTGCTACTTAGAGGACCAATTTAAAATGTTAATTTACTCAAAGTATGTGGTCTGAGGAACCAAACATAACTAAGTTTCTGTTTGACATTTAGAGAAACAATGTAAAATGTCAATTTACCTAAAGTATGTGGTCCGAGGAACTGAGCATAACTAAGGCTCTGTTTGACACTTAGAAAGATGATATGAAGTATTAATTTATTTAAAGTAGGTGGTCTAAGGAACTAGGCATAACCAAGGTTTGTTTAACACTTAGACAAATGATTTAAAATATCAATTTACCCAAGGTATATGGTCCAAGGAGGCAGACATGACCAAGGTTCTATTTGATACTTAGAGAAATGACACGAAGTATTAATTTACCCAAAGTAGGTGGTCCAAGGAACCAGGCATAACTAAGGTTCTGTTTAACCATTAGAAAAATGATCTAAAGTATCAATTTATCCAAGGTATGTGGTCTGAGGAGCCAGGTATGACCAAGGTTCTATTTGTTACTTAAAGAAATGACACGAGGTATTAATTTACCCAAAGTATGTGGTCCAAAGAACCAAGCATAACTAAGGTTCTGTTTAACACTTAGAAAAATGATCTAAAGTATCAATATACCCAAGGTATATGGTCTGAGGAGCCAAGCATGACAAAGGTTCTGTTTGATACTTAGAGAATGACATGAGGTATTAATTTACCCAAAGTATGTGGTCCAAGGAACCAGGCATAACTAAGGTTCTGTTTAATACTTAGAAAAATGATCTAAAGTATTAATTTACCCAAGATATGTGGTCCGAAGAGCCAGACATGACCAAGGTTCTGTTTGATACTTAGAGAAATGACACAAGATATTAATTTACCAAAAGTATGTGTTCCGAGGAACCAAGCATAACTAAGGTTCTGTTTAACACTTAGAAAAATGATCTAAAGTATTAATTTACCCAAGGTATGTGGTCGACTAGCCAGACATGACCAAGGTTCTATTTGATATTTAGAGAAATGATAGATGTAACGCATAATGTAATGAAAATATGGCAGAAATGACTTTCATTAATAATAATACCTTCGCAGGGTATTTACATTCCAGGGGCGAGGTATAACTTTTTCGTTTAGATCTTTAAGATAATATGCATCTATCCCAGCCACTAAGGTGATACGATATGACCCTTCCCAGTTGGGCCCTAATTTTCCCCACGCTGGGTTCTTGGCAGTTCCCAAAACCTTTCTTAATACCAAGTCTCCAGGCGCTAGTGGTCTTAACCTCACATTTGAGTCATATCCTTACTTGAGCTTGTGTTGATAGTTCGCCAATTGAACCATAGCATTTTCTCTTCATTCCTCAAGCAAATCTAAGCTCTTTTCTAACAACCCATCATTGGTGCCTAGAGTGAAAGTGCTCGTCCTCAATGTTGGGAATTCGGTCTCGAGAGGAATCACAGTCTCGGCCCCATAACTCATTGAGAAGAGAGTTTCTCTAGTGAACCTGCTAGGTGTAGTCCGATATATCCAAAGAATGTTCGGCAACTCTTCCACCAATTTTCCCTTTGCATCATCCAATCTCTTCTTGAGTTCATTCACTATGACTTTATTGACAACCTCGGCTTGTCCATTCCCCTACTAATAAGGCAGGTTGGAATATCTATTCGTAATGCCCAGGTCACAACAATACATTTTGAAGGCTTTGCTATCAATTGAAGACCATTGTCGGAGATGAGTATACGAGGGATTCCAAACTGAGTGACAATATTTTTCTAGACAAATCTCTTGGCATCCATATCCCTGATATTTGCCAGTGGTTCAGCTTCAACTTATTGGGTGAAGTAATCCGTGCCGACTAGCAACCATCTCTTATTCCCCGCTGTTTTAGGAAAAGGCTCTACAATATCCAATCCCTATTGAGCAAAAGGCCAAGTGTTGGATAGAAGATTAAGGACACCTCCCGGTTGATGAATGTTTGGGGCAAATCTTTGGCATTGATTGCATTTCTTCACATATTCTTGTGCTTCTCTTTGCATATTTGACTACCAATATTCCTAAGTAAGGGCCCTGTGAGACAAGGATCTGCCCTTTGTGTGGCTTCCACAAATACCTTCATGTAACTCTTCTAGGAGCAGTTCTACCTCCTTAAGGTGTATGCATAGCAAATACAGTCCAGAAAAAAAGCGTTTATACAACTTTTTGTCCTCGGACAGTCAAAACCGAGGAGCCTTTCACCTTACTTTGTCAGCCTCGGACTTCCCCTCGGGCAAGATATCCTCTTTAAGGAATAGCATAATAGAATCCATCCAACTAGGTTCCACCCTTATCTACTGAATACAGACTATCTCTCTTTTCATCTCAATAGGTTTACACAAGTCTTCAACAAGGATAACCCGAGGTAAGCTCTGCGTCAAGGATGTTGCAAAAGTGGCCAAAGAATCAATATGGCAATTTTTGCTTCTGGGGATTTACAATAATCTGAAGGACTCAAACCCTAATTGCAAGTGTTTAATCCGACTTAAGTATTCTTGCATTCTCACATCTTTGGCCTCTAACTCTCCCCTTACTTGGCCTACAACCAGTCTTGAATCTGAAAATACTTCCACTATCCTTCCTCCCTCTGAACCGTAGCCATTCCAACCAGTAAAGCCTCATACTCGGCCTCATTGTTTGTGGCCAAGAATCCCAATCTTAAGGATTTCTCAATAGTGATCTTCTCAAGAGATATCAAAATTAGACCCACTCCAGATCCTATTTGATTTGCTACACCATCAACGTAAACTCTCCAAGATAAAGGCTCTTGTAAGGAGACCATGCCAACTGATTTTTCATCCATGTTCTGCTTTTCAATTTTTTCTTCCAACGGGGATTCAGCAAACTCGGCCACCAAATCGGCGAGGACTTAACCCTTGATAAAAGTGTGAGGTATGTACTTGATATCAAAAGCCCCTAGGATTGTTACCCACTGGGCAATCCTTCCCGTGTAATTAGCACTCCGAAGTATGAATCTAAGCAGAAGTTGGGTTAAGATAACAACTGTGTGGGATTGAAAATAGTAGGGAAGCTTACGCGTAGCATGCACCACTACCAAAATAGCCTTTTCCAGCGGTAGGTACCACACCAAGGCCTCATGCAGTGACTTGCTTACATAATAAACTGGCCTCTATACCCCATTCTCAATCTGTACCAGTACCAGCACCAAGCTCACCGCATGGAAGGCCACCATGATGTAAGTAAACAAAACCTCATCCACCTCGGGCCTAGACATAATGGGTGGCCGAAAAAGGTATTCCTTTAATTGCTGGAAGGCTAGGACATATTTCTCGATCCACTCAAATCCCTTTCACTTGTTCAACAACTAGAAGAAAGGTCTACACCTATCTGCTGACCGAGAAATGAATCGGTTTAGAGCAGTAGTCATCCTTGTCAACTTCTAGACCTCTTTAGGATTTCGAGGTGTCTGTAAACTGTTAATAGCTTTAATCTGGTTAGGATTGACTTCAATTCCGCAGTGAGTGACCATGTACCCTAAGAACTTCCCTGAACCAACACCAAAAGAGCACTTAGAAGCATTAAGGCGCAGCTTGTGTTTCCTTAATATCTCAAAAATATTTTCGAGGTCGTTAACATGCTCAGATTCTAACTTACTTTTACCATCACATCGTCTATATAAACCTTAATATTTTTTCCTAGCTGTAGCTCGAACATCCTGGTCGTCATCCTCTGATAGGTAGATCCTACATTCTTTAAACCAAAGGGCATCACCTTGTAGTGGTAATTTTCGATAGGAGTAACAAAAGTTGTCTTCTCTTAATCAACGAGAGCAAATGGTAATTGGTGATATCCCCGTAAGGCGTCTAAGAAGCTCATCCGAGGATGGCCTACAGTTGTATCCACTAGTTGATCTATCTGAGGCATGGGGAAAGGATCTTTTGGACATGCCTTGTTTAAATTTGAGAGGTCCACACACATTCACCACTTGTCATTCTTCTTTTTCATCACCACAGTATTAGTCAGCCAGTCAGGGTAGAACACTTCCTTAATAGCCCCAACCTGCTTAAGCTTGTTCACCTCCTCCTTGACAGCATCAAAATGCTCTTCAGATGAGTGCCAAGGTGGTCGCTTCCTTAGTGTTAGGACATATGTGATTTGATGTTAAGAACATATGTCAATATTTTATGTAATTGGCTAATCCTTTGACAAAACGCACTTTACTTGTAATTGGATAGATCTAGGATGTGTTAAATGCTTCAAGGAACAAGGTTTCAAGTTCAAGTGTTAAAACCATGCAAGTCTGTCTAAGAAACAAGTGAGAAAGTGCTGCATTTTAAAGCTCGACAGCTAGCTTGACAATTAGCATCTATCGAGGTTTAAAAGCTGCTGAAGCCCATGGCTCGACAGCTAGCTCGAGGGATGGCTATCTATCGAGGTTTATGAAGTTTATTTTTCAGACTTAATTTCAATTCAATCTGTGGGTATATGTTTGAGCTTTCTTTTCTCACAACCCTAGACATATATAAGGATTGTTTTCAGAGCCGTCATAGGTTACACACACACTTGCCCAAGTTCATGCAAATTGTGACCGGAGATAGAATTTGTCCTAATTTATGCTTCTTCTGAAGAAGCTACTGTGTTTGTACATCGTAGGGTTTTATGACCAAGCAACTCGTGATCTTCATCGTTTGGATAAACTGAAGAACTTCGCAGCCAAAATCCTTCTCAAATTGGTGATCAAGTCGCGTACTGGGATCCGCGCAACTAGTTAGTCACGTATTGGGAGCCGTGCATTACAAGGAGAGATTGTCACTACAGAACAAGTCCAATTGGGTATTGGGGTAAGAGTTCAACTGTAGGTTGGTATAAGGTATTGGGATTCCTTTACTTGTAACCGCTTGTTTTGATAATAGTAGATTCTCGGAAGTGGTGACCTTAAAATCACCCGAGGGGGTTTTGCCATGTTGGTTTTCCTCATTACAAATCACTGTGTCATTTATTTTCTACTGTATACTTAGTTATTTGGTGATTTTTTTGTGCTGCCACGTCGTACATTGCATGTTAATTTATTAATTAATAAACTTGGCTAATTAATCAATTAATTCATCACAAAGCGTCAATACATTATTGGCCTATCACTTGGGAGGGCAGCTGGGTTGACATTTTAGATGATGGCAAATGAAGTCTGGATCTACCCCCCAAGAGCTTCATAAGCATTCCATGCGAACACATCAATATTCTTTTTTAGAAACACTATCAGCTCTTCCTTCTCCTGAGGAGGCAGCATAGCTTCGACCCAAAAAAACTTCTTCGGATCACCATCTATAACAATTTCCTCCAACTTGTCACACTTTGCCCCTTCTGACACCACATTCGTTGACAGGACCAGAATCCTTGATTGCTATGAGTCCCCCCCCCCCTCTCAGCAGAAGCCGAAGCCGAAGATTGAACTCTAAGCTGATGCATAATTGCAGCCACCAAGCATTGCCTAGCCACCGACTGGCTCCCAATTAGCTCCTCAATCTAGTCCACGGACAGATACTTCACTTTCAAATGCAAAGTGTAAGAAATGGCTCCCAAGGCATGGAGCCAGGACTTTGCCACAATGGCAATGTAGGGGGAGTAAGCATCCAAATGAAGTCCACCTACACCACTTTGGACCTCACCTGTACTAGTAATCCGATTTGGCCCTTTGGATGACGACTTTCCCATCAAAGCTTATCAAAGGTGAGTCATAATGCACCAAATCCTCAAGTCTCAACCTTAACCCCTCGTATAGATCAGGGTACATGACCTTTACGTCACTGCCCTGATCCACCAACACCCTCTTCACATCATACCCTCCTATCCTGAGGTTGACCACCAAAGCATCATCATATGGCTGTATGGTTCCAACCTTGTCCTCATCCAGAAAACGCAACGCTGGTCAGATCTCCACTCAGCCCTCTTAGACTCAAGATTGGAGTCCTCAGCAGGTGGCCGAGCTACAGACATCACCTTGGATGGATGAGAACTAGTCCTTCCGGGAGCAGCAAAGATGAAATTAATTGTGCCTAAAGGGGGCCTTGAAGAAGCATTCCTCTGAGCTCCTGACCTTGCTTGGTCCCCTTACCCGTTAGGCCGATACAAAAACTGTTTTAGCCTTCAATCTCTGACTAGCTGTTCTAGATGATTCCATAAAGTTCTACAGTCCTCAGTGGTATGTCCTTGTTCCTGGTGGTACTGGCAATGAAGACTTTGGTTACACCTCATGGGGTCTCTTCCCTTCTTGTTTGGTTATTTGAAGTATGGCTTATTCTTGATCTTTTCCAAGACTTGATGTACTGGTACTCGGAACATCGTGTTAACCACCTGAGGAGTAGTAGACCCAGATTGCCTAACAAAATCCCTTTGGGATTTGTTATTATTGTATTCGTCCAGCCTAAAATCCCTCTTATCTTGAGGGATAACCTTATCCTTTCCTTTCCCTTGCTACTGGTCTTCCTCAACTCACTTATACTCATCAATACGGTCCATGAGATGACGCACAATCCTTACAGGCTTCTTGGTCAAGGACTTTCTCAAATTATGCTCGGCAGGTAGGCTGACCTTGAAAGTCCTTATGGCCACATCATTAAAGTCCCCATCGATCTCATTGAACATCTCCTAATATCTATCTGAGTACGTCTTCAGGGTCTCCCCTTCTCGCATGGACATAGACAATAGGGAATCTAAGGGACGAGGAACCCTACTGTACGTAATAAAGTGAGATTCGAATGCCCGGGTGAGTTCCTTAAAGAAATCAATAGAACCTACTTCTAGGCCATCAAACCACCTCATTGCCACAGGCCCTAAACTGGATGGGAATACCTTGCACATCAAGGCCTCATTCTTGGAGTGCATTGCCATTCTCTGGTTGAAGTGGCTTACATGTTCCACAGGGTCTATACGACCATTATATATGGTAAACGTTGGCTGAGTGAAGCGCTGAGGAAGTTTTCCTCTTTCAATCTTGTGCGTGAAAGGTGATCTAGAAATTTGGTTCAACGCCCTACTCATAGCGTCATTTCCTAGACCTTTGCAGGATGGATCTTTACCTCTGCACTTGTGGTAGTAGTCCTCATTGCACGAGAAAGACTCACTAGGGGGAGTCCTTGACTTCGGCCTGTAACTGCCATCACCTACCCCACCAGGAGGGAAGTAGAAACTGAGGGAGTTCTCCTCCATCGTTTGTGGCGCAACTTCCTTCGCAAATAATCAATCTCCAACTGCATGTTTCTAGCATTTTCTTCATGAGAAATGCGGCCTTCACTTCAAGATTAGCTCTTGCTAGTATGGGTGGTATGAACACTTCCCTCATAGTCCCTTCAACGTTCAAGATGGAGGAAATGATCTTGTTGTTGGGACCTTATAGATTCCGTTTGATTTGGACTTGAACCTGTTAGGATATGTGCCCTTAAATCCTATTGTATGATGCTATGTATGATATTATGTATGACATTATGTGAGACATGATGTATGACTTAATATTGTGTTTAATAAAGTTGTTTTATTCTTATCTAAAATAATGGTAACATGAATATTCGGACATTATCAAATAGTCCACGAGATGCATAGTACGTGATTTATGTGATTTAGTCACGGAAGATATAGATCACAAGTTCTTTGTAAACTCAGAATTTTAGTTCGTAGTCGGTGATGAAATTGGGCATTTCATCTGCGAAGACTATAACATATTAACTACGATGATTTGTCTTGATCATGGAAGTGGTGACTTCTAGTTAATATGTTGATATGTTTTAAGAGTTAAGACATATTGAACTGGACCGCTGTGAGATATATTATTCTCCTAACGACTGTCAATTGAATAATAAATCTCACGACTTGTATTCACATGAACTCTTAATCCTGAGAGAATAATGGACCTGATCATGAAGTGTAGGTTGCTTTGATATATCAGGAGTGAGATCTAAAGTAACGGTCAAAACCTCAGTATGTTGGGCAGCCACATTTAGTGTTGATGGAACATAAATTCTCAAGATGGAATTCTTAGTCTCTTAACGGAGATATAAAATATTCCCTTGAGATAAGTTTAATGGGTACAGTTATTCAGAGAGTTAGGCCTAACCACTTTAGTAAGACTAAAGTATATATTTATGAAATTGTATTTCATAAATATATGGTGAATAACTCATAAGGATTAAACCGGGTACTCAAAGATTAAGATGTAGTAATTTACAAAGTGGCAGTCTATATTCATGACTTTGTATTACTACGAATATTTTATGAATGGGTTGCATGTATAATAAAGTCTTGGGATATAATTTATTAATGAAGCCTAGAGTGCAATTATATTTATATAGTGGTATTAAATATAATTAATGGTAACTTTGGACTTGTCAAGAGTTGACTAAAAAGCCCAAGGCCTATTGGAGCTAGTGTCTTATTTGTTCCCTTTTGGTCCCACTCCAAGCCACACACTATAGCCCAATTGGGAAGGCCCAAAAGGCTAGCCCAATTAGATAATCAGTTATGTGGAGAGAAACATACAGAATTTTATAAAGAATAAAATGGTTTGTATGTTCAATAAGTGTAATAATATATATGATATAAGGAAGAGAGACACTCTTTCATATTCTCTCTAGAATACATAGAACTGATTGAGAGACCACACATCTTGGGCATCAAGTGGAATTGGAGTGAAGATTGAAAGTCTTCTCGAGTACTTCTTCATTCGGTTTTGAATTTCACCGCATCAAGGTACACTCTCTTGTTCTTATATTCTGAAACCTACATAGTGCATGTTATCAATTGCGAATGAAGTAGATCCGTTTATTTTCCGCTGCGTATGTTTTGTATGCGATGCAAACATGATGATTTCCCAACAGAACCTACCATAATTGAACATTAAACTCACTACAACACCAGAGATATTCATAGACAGCGCCAATTGTAAAGACACAGATTGTGGTTCTTAGCCCAGGGGATGGATGGGTTTAGGCCCAAAAAGCCTGATACAATAAATTTGTAGAGAGTGGGTTGGAAAACTGGGCTCTAATGAGTTAGCCAACAAGTATAATGGATCCAGATGACTAGAAAGTAAAGACAGATTGATTTAATTTAAAGAAAATCGTCCTTTGCACAATTCGAGGAGATTAATTCTTATATATATATATATATATATATTTCTTTTGAGTTTGATCCCAAATACAGTTCTTGTTGCTACAGTGTTTTTATCTCAAATCTCCGATCCCCACCTCTTAGGGTCTCCTTTCTGTTTTATACTACCTTCCTTTTTTCATCTCCACCTTCCACATGTAGATTTAGGTTACTAGTGTTGATCCTTGTCCCATCAGCACCTTCTTAAAGTCTTTGGGAGTAGCTGTATGGCTGAAATTTACTGTTCAGGTATCACTTCCACATTAATGCGGCCAAAGGGCTCTAATGAGTTAGCCGACAAGTATAATGGATCCAGATGACCAGAAAGTAAAGACAGACTGATTTAATTTAAAGAAAATCGTCTTTTGCACAATTCGAGGAGATTAATTCTTATATATATATATATATATATATATATTTCTTTTGAGTTTGATTCCAAATACAGTTCTTGTTGCTACAATGTTTTTATCTCAAATTTCCGATCCCCACCTCTCAGGGTCTCCTTTCTATTTTATACTACCTTCCTTTTTTCATCTCCGCCTTCCACATGTAGATTTAGGTTACTAGTGTTGATCCTTATCCCATCAGCACCTTCTTGAAGTCTTTGGAAGTAGCTGTATGGCTGAAATTTACTGTTCATGTATCACTTCCACATTAATGCGGCTAAAGAGTTAGCTGCAAAGCATTCAATGCGGTGGTAGCAGCTGTCTCTTAGATATTTCATAGTTTCCTTTTGTCCTGTACCTTCAGGATGTGTATCCTTACTAGTAGAATCTCTTGGAATGTTACTCTAGAAGGCAAACAATATGCTTGGACCTCGGCTTTAATCAGCTGAGGAGACATGCCTCCTCGGATCACCATCTTGGACTCTTATGATTGAACCTTACCTCTTCACTCCCTAATACGAACTCCCATGGTAGTGTTTACCTGTCCTCGGACTACATAATGTCCTTGGATTGGGCCTTTGGCCCAATATATACACAAATATATACTATTGGACTTATCATCCCTACAGTGATATTGATATATTCAAGTTATTCCTTTATTATATTTTGTAAAATTTAAGATTCTTAGTGATCATCCTAAAAATAATTCCTAGAGCCGCCACTAACCCTACACCACCCCGCCACTAACCCTACACCACCTCGCCCCGCACTCTGACCAAATTGGCTTGTATTGTAGAGATGGTTTCTAGCAATCAGTTTAGCATTCAGAGCATTTTTTGAATTTTTATGATTTTTCCTATTTTTCGGCTTCTAAAAATCATAAAAAGAAATATGTTGAATTTGGCCTTGAAATTTTTATAGCTTCAAGGTTCGATTTTTCTTAGCATATGTGCAAAAAATCAAGGCAAGATTCGAAGCATTGCTCCAAAAAAGCCATTATGTTTCCTTAATAAATCAATGTTTTCTTGTGCCAAAGGGGATCTGGTCCTAAGCGCTCTTTAGGCGGGAAGAGGTGTTTGGCGATGCATGATGGCAACCCCCTCACGAGCTTGGCCATGGGTAGGCATGCTCAAGCCAAGGTTTTGGGACCACACCCACTGTCTGCCTTGCGAGAGCATGCCCATGCTATACCATGCATGTGTGGCCTTGAGAAAACATTCACATATGTTTGATCATCACCTTAGGCTTGTTCTATGTTGCACTGGGTGAAAAGAACACTGTTTTCCTTGCAAGAACGCACCATTACTATACTGCCCATATGTGAAACTCCTCCCCGCTACCACCCTGGCGATTTAGTTAATCCTTCACCTTTACGAACAAGCCTCAGGTCAAAATATTAACAGGGGAAATACAAATGTCTTCTTTAGTTCCAATACTTTAGCCCAAACTTAAGAAGTCATTATAACTTTCTTTAGTGCCCTAGCAATCCAAAGATATGAGCAATACTTAGGTTTTCCATCTTTGGTTGGTCATGCTAAAAAGAATTCTTTCAGTATTATTAAGGAGAGAATTTGGAAAAAGCTCAAGAGGTGGAAAGAGAAACTGTTGTCTCAAGTTGGTCGTGAGATTCTCATAAAGGCAATGATTCAAGCGATTCCCACCTACACCATGTCATGTTTTAAACTCCCAAAAGGGCTTATTAAAGATATCGAATCTTTGATCAGAAAGTTTTAGTGGGGCTATAGAGGTGACTAGAGAAAAATTCACTGGGTTAGCTGGGAAAAACTGTCTTCCCAAAAATGAAGGTGGTATGGGTTTTCGAGAGTTAAGCAAGTCTAATGACTCCCTTATGGCCAAACAAGTTTGGAGATTAAAGAATCACGAGAACTCTCTCTTCCACAAGGTCTTCAAAGCAAAAATTTTCCCAGACTGCTCTATTATGGAATGTGATAGTTCCTACAAAGGCTCATACGCTTGGAAAAGCCTTTATCAAGCAAGACATGTCAAAGAGTTAGGGATGGTTTAGAGAGTTGATGGTCAGTCAATTAAGAGCAGAAGTGATAAGTGGTTACCAAAAATCCCATGTGTTAGGATTGTCTCTCCAGCCTGTGTTTTCTACTACCTTAAGAGTCTGTGAGCTAGTTGACGAAGAGTCACATTCTTGGAAGACTGAGTTAATTGAGTAGGAATTATCACCACAGGAAGCAAGCCTTATTATTGGCCTCCCTCTAAGTAGTCAGGCTACTCCAAATAAGCAAGTTTGGCTCCCCACGCCTCAAGGAAACTACTTGACCCGTAGTGCCTACAAATTACTGTCTGGGGTTGAAAGAAGTTTGCCGCCAAGCTGTTCTAATTCAGAGAAAAGTCACCTTTTGTGGAATGGCATTTGGAACTTACGAGTTCCTCATAAAGTCAAACACATGGTTTGACGAGCTACTCATGATGCAATACCAACATTGTAATTTGTGGCAAAGAAATGTTGCCAGATCTATACTTTGTCCGGGGTGTAAGGCGGCCAGTGAAGGCACAATTCATGCTCTCTGGAGTTGACATTTACTCTTTTTCATTTGGGAGACTAACGAGGTGTTAAAGAAATTACAAAGTTATAAATTTAATGCATTTGCTAATCTTTTGGAGATGATTTGTATGATGAGGGATTGTATTGAGGTCAACCTCTTAGCCATGATTTTCTGGTTAATCTGGAATAAGAGGAACTCAGGTAGATTAGGTAATGAATTCACTGAAACTCCTAGGATTCAGCATAAAGTAATGACCCTCCTTCAAGATTTCATGTATGCTTAAGCCCCGAAAAATTGGCCACCTCCAAAAATGAATAGAGCTTTTTGGTGGATCCCTCCCATCTATCCTCATTAAAAGGTTAATTTTGATCCCCAGGGGTAGTTGTTCGTGACTCATCAGTTAGTGTTATTGGTGCCCTGTTCGAATGGATTCCACTTCCTACTTCAGCTGCCACAGTTGAAGTTCTAGCTTGCCGGAGGGCATTGGTGTTTGTGAAAGAATTAAGCATTTTCAAATGTTCTCTTGAGGGTGATGCTGAGGTAATTATAAAGGCACTCTTGGCTGGGGATACAAACCATCCGGCGTATGAACATGTGATCAATGTTGCTTTTGTGTTAGCTGACGGTTTTCTTTTTTGCAGTTTCTCTCATGTAAAACGTTTATGCAATTCAGTTGCCCATTTTTTAGCCAGAAGATCAAAATTTGGTAATGAGTTTCAGGTCTGGATTGAATCCATTCCTGATGATATAGCTCCCCTAGTAACATGTAACTCTTTGTAGTTGTTTTTCTTTCTTTCAATAAAATTGGCCTTCGGGCCTGGCTTCTCAGAAGAAAAAAAAAAAAAAAAAAAAAAAAATCAAAGTAACCACCAGGATGTGCCCCCAGTAGAGGAGCGTAACATGCTTAAATCATTAATCATGCTATTTTTTACGGAGATATTATTATCTAGGATCTTGTCTCATACCTAATTGTATTTTAGATTTTTCAATATATAAGCCTAATGTGTAGCCGTTTCCCTTGGTTCTTGCCGTTTTCATTATTGTGGCCCTAATTAGTCTAGTCCATGATGAGGGGCGTAACTGCCTCCATCATGGGCTTAGGCATTTATTTATCTATACTATTATTTAAGGAGTTTTCTCTGTTTGAACCGGATTTTTTATATTCCAAAATATCCCTATTCTCTAGGTTTAAGTAGGAACAAAACTAAAGGATAGTCTAGTAAAAATACACTTCTAACTTTTACTAAAACATTGTTTACAAAATAGGACCACAATTTTTTTTATACAATTTCAAGCAAGATAAATCCTAAATTTTAGGATTTTAGAATCCTGAGACCAACACGGTTTTACATAAAAAAAAAAAAAAAAAACATGTTTTAGGTATTTTTATTCCTAAAAGTTTGCCTATTATTTAGAAGTAGTTTCCTCCACAATTTATAATTTTATCTGATTTTATAATTTTATCTTTAAAGATAACTTCCACAGTATCATTTTTCTCTTTCAAATTTTACGTATATATTTATCCAATTTTATAATTTTTATCTTTAAAGATAACTTCCCCAATATCATTTTTCTCTTTCAAATTTTACTTATATAGCAATTGCTTACAGAGTCATCATATGAACAATTGTTTTTTTTTTTTTTTCTTCTCATTTTACATTGTATTTAGCAATTATATTCTAACACAATTGATTCTCTATTTTTTGTATAGAGATACGATGGTGAAGTTGAAGTAAATGCAAAGAAATTAAAGAAACTTTAAGAACCAGAATCACATGAGCAGTTGGTACATTTTTTTTTTCTTTCTCATTTAACTTTGCATTTTGCAACTATTTTCTAACAAAGTTGATTCTCTATTTTCTGTATAGGGATGAAAGGGTGGAGTTGAGGTAAATGGAAAGAAATTTAAGACCCAAACAATTCATTGAAAAATAGGTATGTTCTTAAATTCTTAGTAGAAAATTTCATTAATAATGTAACATAATGAAACTCGAGTTCTTTTGGCTAAAACATAAAAATTTTGCATTCTAATTATAGGCTTTTCTCTTTTGTGTTCAGTGGAAACCCAAGTAGTCAAGTACTCAACTAATGCAGCCTGGATGTAACAACCATAAAAAAAGAGTTTGTTATTTGGCAAAGGTGAATTATTTGTTGATATGAGTTCATTTGACACAAACGTGCTATCCGAGAAAGTGGAGTTTTCAATGGCAGTAGTCGAAGTTAAAAGAAAATTAGAGCACATACTCAGTTGGGCAACAAAAAAGAGTCTTGAAGTGAAAAGAACCTGATGAAACATAAAAATTTTGTATTACGTAAAATGCACAAGAAGAACCAAGAAACACGTACCAAGAATGAGAATGGGAGTTGAAGTTTGTTGTTTGTGAATAAAGGATTCAATAATGTCAATGGAGTTATAAAGCTTGGATTTGGATTTGTTGTTTTTAGGAAACTATAGATTGTGGTTGATGCAACTAGGATGAGTACCTCTCTTTTAATATATTCTGAACAGAGAACCAAAGAACTGCCCAAAGTATCGATAATGGAACACCACTTCAACAGCAAATGGAGTATCATTGGCTATGTATCATTTATAGAGAGACATGTATGAAAGAAAGTTTTGGAGTAGGATTCTCACACTTCTTTTTAGGATAACTCCAACGATGATAGAGTTCTAACTCATTTCAAAATGGTGGATTTTGTTGTATTATCAAGAATTTAAATAAATATCAAAATGGTTGCAGTAAAAAAAAATTGTTTAAATGTTGACTATTCAAAATGGATGGGGATATGATTGTAAAAAGTTTATAATGATTTTAATCCAAATTTATTTAGGTACTTAAAAATTTAGTTAAATATCCAATTCCTCTTGAAGAATCTCATCTAAGTCATTAGATAACAATTTTGATTAATGTAGTGTTTACACTAAAAAATTAAATTATCACGGGGAGCCTTTTTATTGGCTGATCATATATAAAAGAACATTGTTTCTTAAAAAAATAATAAAAGAAAATTGACACGCGAAAAGAAAAGAATACAAGAAATAGAGGGGCACGGTATTTGACGGTTATGAATAGTTGAATGGTATTTACCACATAGATTATGAGTAACTAGCCTCTGAGCACGTGCTCACGCGCGCGCTTAGAAGCTCTTCTATTTTTTGGGGTAAATTTAATGATTTGTATAAATTATAATTTGGGATTATTATATTTTTTAATCACCAAAAAAAAAAAAAAAAAATCCTAAGGGTGTGATGAGTATTATGCATTTATAATCACAAATGCATAATACTTATGCATAATACTCATCACACTCCTAGGTTTCTTTTTTGTGATTAGAAAATGTAATAATCTCAAATTATAATTGATGCAAATCATTAAATTTTACTCAAAAAATAGAAGAGTCTCTAAGCACGCGCTCACTATTTAAGAGGTTTCCCCTATTTGGATCGGCTTTTTTTTTTTTTTTTTTTTTTTTTGTTTCAAAATACTCCTACAAAGACAAAACTAAAGGATAATTCGGTAAAAATATATATCTAACTTGCACTAAACATTGCCTACAAAATATGAACACTTTTCCACTAACCCACTTCTTCAAAGTAACTATACATTTATTGTTTTTTTTTTTTATTAGAAAAATTAGAACTACCTACGTTTCTGTTGTTTTTTTTCCTAAAAAAAAAAAACCCTTAATTTCTAATACTACTTTATTATTACTAACCTCTGAGCACGCGCTCACTCACGTGCTCAAAAGCTCTTTTATTTTTTTTTGGTAAAGATTAATAATATGCATCCATTATAATTTGAGATTATTACATTTTCCAATCACAAAAAAATCTAGGGGTGTAAGGAAAAATTATTTCACTGGCAAATGAATAATACTCATCACACCCCTAGGTTTTTTTGTGATTGGAAAATGTAATGATTCCAAATTATAATGGATGCATATTATTAACCTTTACCAAAAAAGAAAAAATAAAAGAGCCTCTGAGCACGCGTGATGATTATAACGACTACATGATTCACAATATTTCAATTATTGGGACTATATAGATCTATGTACTAACAAATTCTAGCTTTAGTGCCACAAGAAGTTAAAAAGCCTATACCCAATCCCAAATAAGCTAAGCTTCCCCCAAAATAGAATATAAAAAAGTAACCGATGGATGCTTTATCCACTATAAGAGCAACCACATCAGTTAGTGTATTTTACACCTCTATTTTTACACTAAAAACCTACTTTTTCTATTTTACACATCCATTTTTACAAAATACCTACATCAGTTTATCTATTCTATCATCTCTTTTATTTAAATAATCAATTTTCTCAATTTTTTAATTATTTCTCTTAACTACCCCATTTACATACGTGCTCTCTCTCTCTCTCTCTCTCTCTCTCTCTCTCTCTCTCCATTTTTCTGATTTGTTGCTCTCTCTCTCTCTCTATACCCATCTCTATACCCATTTCTGAACACAGATCAACTCTCCCCTAGCTCGGTCAAGCACCAATCAAACTCTCCGATCAAACTCGGTCTAGCATCAATCAAGCGATGCTTTATTCCTAGCAAAACTCTCGAATACAGATCAAATCGGTCAAGCATCGATCAAACTCTCGAACACAGATCAACTCTCTGATCAAACTCGGTCAAGCACTGATCAAGCTCGGTCAGATCTCCCTAGCTTCGATCAGGCAAGACCCACGAGCTCCGATCAAGCAAGACCCACGAGCTCTGATTGTTCCAGTCAAGCACCTATCAAGCACCGATCTGTCTCTTTGTTGGTTTGCTCGTGTGCGTTTGTTTGTGTGTGAGTGTGTTTGTGTATCTCTATGTTTATTTGTCTGTGTGGATGTGTTTGTGTATGGGTGTGTTTGTACATTAGAGGGAAAAGAAGATGAGGAGAGGAGAAGTTACTGAGTTCGTTGTGCACAAAGAAGAAAGAGAAAAAAAGGTGCGAACGTGAAATTAATAAAATAATATATGAACGAGCTACAGTAATCGTGTAAATATACACGTTTACTGTAGCAAGTGTATAAATATACACATCTTTACACATTTTTAGAAGCACTAATGTGGAGTATTTTTGAGACAAAATGTGTAAAAAGTGGTGTTTTCTTCTATTATACACGATTTTGCATCCACTGATGTGGATGCTTTAAGTGATGATAATGATTCAATCACTTCAAGTGACGCCAAAATCCAATATATCAAGAGTCTGATCCACAAGATATCTTATATGTAATTTGACTAAATTTCAAACATATGTATTTTGGTCAAAATTTCCATCAATGCATTCCCCATGCAAACTAGTCCAAGTGGTTTTCCACTCCCATGTGAATGGGAAATCTCATTTGTACAATTGCAAGACTATTCTTCAAATACAAAAGTCTATTGTCGTGAGAAGTGACACAATTTTTGTCACAACTTGCCCATGTGACGAGTTGTGAGTGGTGAAAAATAGTGATGGGTTCACAATTCCACCACTCACAACTCACTACATGGGTAAGTTGTGGCAAAAATTATGCCAATTATTGTAAGTTTAAACAATGTTACACCATTCAATATATTTTAGTTGGATGTGAATTTTGACATATTTATCGTTGGATACATTATCTTTGTATATTCTCTATACTTGCAAAATTTCAAGGTAATCAAAGATCAATAGCCATGTTATCAATTAATTGTTTAAATTCAAGTTTTTGTAAATTTAAAATAATGCATAAAAGATAAGTTTATGAATCGAATCATAAATAACATCAAATTGACATGTATGTTAACAACATATAGAACATATAATCCTAGCGAGATTTTAAAAATATGAATTCAATAACAAGTTATTGGCTAGTGTAACATTACTTAGAGTTATCCTAAGTATCGCTTAAGCTCAACAATTTATATATATATATATATATATATAAATATTAATTGTGTAAATTTCATTAATTTACCCTGAGGTTTGGGTTAATGTCAATCAGGTCCAAAACATTTAAAAATCGACCAATTTTGTCCTTAAGGACAACTTGTCCCTAAAGAGACCAAACGTCATTACTATCTCTCTCTTTCTCTCTCTCTCCAAGCCCTGACCACTTTTGTAACATCCCAGCACTTAAAAAAAAGAAAAGACAAAAGATGGTCATATTTTAAATGGTGTCCCACATGCCCCACCTACCCCACCACTCATCTCATAAATATCTCTACTCTCTTGACTGGCCATCTCTCTTCCTCTCATTTGTTTTCCTTCTTTTCTTTTCACTTAAACACACACACTCCTCTCACTCCCTCACACTCTCCAACCGGTACCCACTCCACACCACCATTTCCACCATCATTTTTCTGGCAAGATCACCGAAAAAACTTCTTAGGAACCTTTGCATCTTTACATTTTTTATTTGAGGTAAAAATTTCTAATCTTTTTGGTGGGTTTATATGTTTTTGCTAGAGGCTTTCTTTATCTAAGTTTTGAAAATGATACCTATGTGATTTATGAGCTTTGGAAGTAATATTCATGTATTTATATGTATGGATTTTGTCTTGGTGGATTTATTTGATGAGTGGGTTTATAATTTTTACAATGATAGTTATCTAAGTGGTGATGATTTGGGGATTTTGGTTTTTAAATGTGAAATAGATGGTAAATATAATTTTTTATTGATTATTTGGAGTTAGTTGAAGTTCTAAATGCTTGTCTTGGAGGATATTGTGATTTTGCTTTCATTGGTTTCTTAATGATGTTGTGTAAATCTTATGGAAACTAGTTATAATGTTGGAGATGATATTGAATGGGTTAACTTTATAAGTTGGAGTCTATGCCTTGTGAATTAATTTGTTGAGAAACTTTGGAAGTGGAATACATTATTGATGAGGTTAAACACTAGGCTTGCCTAATTAATTACTTATTTGGCAATTCCTAATTTGTAGCTAGATACAATTTCAAGTTTTATGCTTATTATGATAGGTTTGCCTGATATTATTTAGGTTCTAGCTAATTTCCTTTGGAGCTTGGAGAATTAGGTTTTTTGTGGGTTGCTAGGTAAGTAGCTTTTTAATGGAATTTTTGGAAAATAATCATGTTGCATAAACGTTGTTTTTGGGTTAGACACATTTTTGGAAACTACTTATGGAAACTATATTTTCCTAAAAACTATTGTACCATAACCTTAAATGTATATGACTATTTATGAAAGTGCATCATATTTGGTATTGCATATGGGGAAATGCATGAATTGTTGACATGGAAAATATGAGCATCTTTGATAATGAACTCATAGATTTTATGGCATATTGGAAAATTTAAAGGTGCTTATCTTCTCTTGAATTATTTGGGAAATTGATAGAAAATCTTTTTGGACAAAGAATGAAGTTGAAAACCTTACAAACTTCATGGAAGTTTTGATTATTTAAGGTTTTTCTAAAACAACCTGAATATAAACTATGTATTTAAAAGTACATGTAACTTGTGAGCTTTATGTTATTTTAGCCTTATGCCATGTGTGATTTCTTGGTGATCACCCGATTTGATTTCCATAGTCTTTGTGATAACGGTGTCAGATCTAGGTTATGCCCTTTCACTTTGGATGACACGTTCTTCCTTGCTACCCATGGGGAGAAGAGGTTCCTTGATTATGTGTGGGTGAGGCTACTGCCCATAGGGCCAAAAGACCACATGCAAAAGAGGTCATATTTGACGTGTTCTCACTACTGCCCATGGGGAAAGAGACAAAACCTTAAGAGTATGGGTGAAGCTATTGCTCATGGGGCCCAGAGACTACATACTAGAGATGACAGTATCATGCCAGTTGTGAATGGGTAGATCCCTTGACTGGTCTATGTGGTAGTATGGTATATTTGTGATAAATTACCTTACGTTAAATTTTATGGCTTTAAAATTATATTGTTAGTGCTCACAGAGTATAGTATATAGTTTCAAGGTATTTATTTTGAGAAACTTTATTTTTCATTATTTAACCATTCTTGTCATATTTTTATTAGAAATGGTCTTGCAGTATTCAATTAGAAATTTCTCAAATTAAAACATGCTTTGTAAACTATTCATCATCATGAAATTTGTATTTCCTTCACTCTTATTAATTATGCTACTTACTAGGCTCTGTCTCATCCCATTATTTTACAAAATTTTTCAAAGTAGGCAATGATTGTTTTGGGACATGTTTTTGTGGATAGCAGTAGTTAGACTAACTACTGATGAAAGATGGACTTTTGTGATGGTGATTGTAAGGTTGAATTTATTCAATCATGTGTTGACTTTATTCCGTGCTAAATTTGCTTGTAATTTAGCAATTAGATACTTTGTATTTAAGTGAGATTTATGTAAGGATAGTGTGTGAGAGAGTGAAGAAAACTCAAGTTGTGTGCACTCAAGAAGAGCCTTGCGATTGGATTTCGCAATTGGCTCGCGACTGGCAAGTCGCCGAAAGTGGCGCACGTCTGAAGCATGCAGGGGAGCTGAAGGGTCACGATAGTTGGAGCACTATAGGACAAAACTTCTAGTCTGGCCAGGCAGTTAGGTTGTGACTCGTTCCAGTTGCGAGGTTGAGTCGCTAAAATGCCCTGGTTGGTTGAAACTGGCTTTTTGCATTCCTCATATACACTACTATAAATATCCTTATACCTACAAAATGTAAAGAGCTTCTAGAGAGAATTCTGAGAGAGAAACTCTAGAGAAAAACAAGATTGACTCATCCACAATCTCCATCCTTTGATTTTCCAAATTCCTTTACTCTCACCCTCTCCATTATCATATTCTTGAGAGGTACATTTAACCAAATCCTATTTTCCCATACCCATATCAGTGATGAGGTATTTTGGTGCTTGGAAAGCAGTTTAGAAGGGACCAATTCATTTGGTTGATGCAATGGATGATTGCGGGATCTAGTAAGAAGACAAGGTTCGGCGTAACCTTGTTGGAGCAAGATGCTTGGGGGGCTTAGGTGCACTGGGTAGATTAGGCTTGGAGGGTCTTTTGTTATTCATGTATCCCAACTTCATTCTCTAGTAGATTATTGACCGCTTGGAGGGCGACGAAGAGATTTTTTGCCGAGGGCTTCGGTTTCCTCTTCGATAACACATCGCTATATTATTTTTATATTTGCATCTCTCTTCCTTTACTCTTTACCTTTTAATTACTGCTGTGATTGTATTTAATTATGGTGTAGAATGTGTTACCAATTTCGATATAACTTATATTTCATATTCCGTACATATATTGTTTGATTATAAGCTTGTGTTGGTATTTTTGTGTTTGAGAGTCTAAAGGTTTATAGGTGTTTTACATACTATTTGAATCTTTAGTGATCTTTAGATGATGTATATCTTAGAGTAGGCTTGACTTATTTCTTTGTATCTAATAGTGGTGATGAATTTTATTCCAACTAATGGAACAAGCTGATGATATGTAATTATATTTGAAAGTTCAAATAGTGTGAAAAACACTATCGTTTAAATCCCCAAACTGTAAATTATCAATTCAAACTTAATATCAAACAAATTATGTGCAGAAAATGAATATAAGCATATAACAGAATTGATAAACAATATAAACCAAATAAAATTACATCCGCAGCAGAAATTAAATGGCAAAGAGAAAACTGACACAACGATGTGTTATCGAAGAGGAAACCGAAGCCCTCGGCGTAAAAACCTCTCTGCCGCCCTCTAAGCGGTCAATAATCCACTAAAGAATGTAGTTGGGATACAAGGACAGCAATAGACCCTCCAAGCCTAATCTACCTAGTGTACTTAAGCCCTCCAAGCTCTTACTCCAACGAGGTTACGCTGAACCTATTCTTCTTTAGCTTACCGGATTCCGCTATAGCCTATAGCATCAACTAATATCAATTGGTCCCTTCCTAACTGCTTCTTAAAGCACCAAAAAGCCTTCTCATATATATGGGTATGGTGAGAAAAGTTTTTGGGTAATGTACCTCTCAAGGATTTAACAATGGAGAGGGTGAGAGTAGAGGAATTTGAAGAGTCTCTATGTAAAGATTGTAGATGAGTCAATCTTGTTTTCTCTAGGGTTTCTCTCTCAAAAATTCTCTCTAGAAGCTCTCTACATTCCGTGGGTATAATGGGTATTTATACTGGAGTGAGAAAGGAATGCGAAGAGTCAGTTTTTTTAAAACAGAACTAGCTGGCGACTTGACCTTGCGACTTGACTGGATCGCGAGTTCAAGCCGCGAGCTAACTGAATGGCCAGGCTGGATATTTTGTCGTGTAGTGCAACAGCTGGCAAACGGTTCAGCTTCTCCGCACGCTTCACTCGTGTGTATCTTCTAGCGGCTTGCCAATCGCGAGCTACCCGCAAGATCCAATCGCGAGCCCTTGCTTCACTGCACAATTTTGAGCATTTCTTCACACTCTCTCACACACTACCCTTACATGATTCCCACCTAAATACAGAGTTTCTAAGTGCTGAAATACAAGTAAATTAGCACGGAATAAAGCCAACAAAATGGTTGATAAATTTTAACCTTACAATATTTATTTAGACCTCCATTCTTTTGTGGCCAATGGTCCTTGTAATTATTGCATAGAGCTCTTTAGGACTAAGTTGTCTTTAGGGACCAATTGAATTAGTTTCGAAATGTTTTAGACTTAGTTGGAATTAGCCTAAACCTCATAGTAGCTTAATGAAATTTACCCTATATAATTCAATTAATATGTGGGGGAGGGGATTCCTTATAATGGCAGCTTGGTTTTCTTATAATGGAAACCTAGCAAAGTGACTGGACTCCAAGATTGTTTCCATAAACAATGTATTTTTGCAGCTGATAAGTGATAAATACTAGCTGAAATGGACAGCACAAAAATCAATTGAATTATGGAAGATCTTGGTATTTATTTATCAATATGGGATGCACCTTTGGAACATTGCAGCCCAGAGTGTCATTGGATATGGCTCGAGTAAGCAAGGATTAGAAATGCCCTGTGGTTATTTGCTAGAATGGCATGCCTGCTATTTTCCAGAGCAAAATACAAATTTATTTCCAAAGAAATGCACACATGCAGTAATAGAAATGTGCATCACAATATTATTCAGAGATCAAGCGAGGCTCTAAGTACTCCGTCCAATGAACTATCCTGAAAACCGTGAGTAATGGCAAATTGTGCTTTTAGTTTTGGTTCGGTTCCAATTCCATCATCATTCATCTTCTCAAAACAGTACACAGGGGCTTGCCACTTGGCATCCTCAAGCACTGCTCCCACTTCAAATGTCATAACATGTGCCTCCCTCCCTGGACATTTTGCAACGTTAGAGTCTCACAGACATGCCAGTTCGGAGCACTCTTATAAAAACGGCAGTCAGTTTTTATTCACAACGGCATAGCCATACAATTTGCTGTATACTACATAAAAAGTAGAAGTTTAAAACCAAACGAAGGCTTAAAAATCCTGTTGATTCTTATATATAGTTTGCGACTTTACTTCCTGACTATTATCTAAAGTGATCAAATTAAAAATTAACATGTAATCACTTCATAGAAACTAGAGACCATCTATGATGATTAAAGTGATCACTTTTAATTCTTACGCAACATCATCAAATTAAAAATTAACAGGTAATCACTTCATTGAAACAAAAAATGGACAGTGTTAAGTTTTTTAGGATTAAAATTGATTACTAAAATTTTTCTAGTGATTAAAAGTTCTGTAAGGAATAAAAATTATGAATACCAAACTTTTAACCAAAGTTGAAAGTGAATAAATTAAAGTGAAACAGCAAATGCAAAATTAATATGAATTATGAATACCTACCTGTGTAGAAAACCCAATGAACAGGCTTCTTGGTGACAACATCTTCGTAGTACCAAATGAAGTCCACCTTCTCCCAAACATTGCAGAGGAACCCATCCACGTGGCGCTGACCCAGGTAGTTAGCACCATCGAGCCAATTTGGGCGAAGAATACCCACCTCAAGCTGTGCGGTTCTGCACTCTTTGTTGGAGTCCAATGTGTAAAAGAAGGAAGTCCCATTGTTCCATTCAAGGTCATAGAGAACCCTATTACTCAGCTGGTCCTGTATGATGTTGAAATTTCGACCATTAACCCAGTCGTACCAGAGATCGATTATCTGCAGGGACCCACTGTAGTTCATGAAAAGTATGGAGTGGAATTGGTGGGGCCATGAGGCTGGCGTTGGGTCTTCTTCCTCAGTGGAATTACAGAGAGAAATGGAAAAAATGAGTAGGATGAGGATAGAGAAGGTGACGGGTTTGGTTGCAATTGCAGAGGCCATTGCTGTCTTTGCGTTTGAGGAGGCATTAGAGAGAAGGACGCGTGGTAGGTATGTATGTGGATTTCTTTTGATTAATATCTGATGCTGGTTCAACTACTTCATTGTTACTTTAGGTGGATGACAGACCAATGAGATAAGCACACGTGCAAGGACGGGACTTGAAGAGAAAGGAAGCCATGGCCCACAAATGAAAATTTTTAACCATTTGTTTTGGAAAATTTTATACATTTTAATTTTTAATCATTAACTTAGCAGCTTGTTGATGATCATTTTTGGAAAAGCTCGGCAGCAGGAAGAAACTCAACAATACAGGTAGAAAAGAGTTAGTAGATCAAAAGAAAAACCATTAAGTCCGAATGTCAGAAATAATGGATCATAAGTTCATAAAGTAAATAAATGGGCCTTGAGGAAAACAAATCGGCCCAGAGGAGCTCAGAGAAGGAAGTAGTAAACCCATGGGCATTATGTGATGTAGAAGAGCAAGAATGGACCACAGCAAGTCGAAAGTAATGAAGTAAGAAAGTAAGGGGTTAATGGAAAGCTCATGAGCCGCTTCCTTGGCCCAACTACCTTATCCTTCATCCTTGGGGCTAATGGGCTTTCCATCAACCCCAAGGATGAAGGATAAGGTAATTGGGGTAAGAAAGCCTAAACGAGTTAGTAAAAGCCCATGAGAATATATAATTAGAAAGTGGGCTAAGGATGCCCAAAGAAAGCAAATGGACCAAGGATGTCTAAGAAGAAAGAAATGGGACAAAGTAGCCCACAAGCAATGTAATGGGTCAATAAAAATCCAAAGTAGCATGAGTATAAATCCAATGACCATATTGGGTCATTAAGAGAAGAATAGGCAGCGGGCCTAAAATAAGCCCAGCAAGCATGGGTTAAATAACACCACGGCAGCAACAACAACGTGGTATTGCAAGATTGGCAACAAGATTACGGAAGGAGCAAAGAATGGGCTAAAAGGAGGAAAACCCACCATCAAGTAAGGCCCAGCCCTTGAAAGGAGCAAGCCAATAAAGAATAGAAAATCGCAGTTCACGCCATAAGAGGTCAAGGATGAGCGGCAGAATGCATAGACGAGCCTCCAAACCATGGTAAACGTATGAGCAGTGGACAAGCTTTTGGCGTACACGAGAAGTGGAGCACACGCAAGGCCTAGACACTACCAACTTGTACCTAGCCAATAGAGGAGTGGTGGGTCATGAGTCAGAGATAAGAGAGGGTATGGTCTAGCGTTGGGGAGAAGGGAAAGCCTATTTTGGGGTCCCCGCTCATATTCTTTTGGGGGTGATGTCCTACTAAGATGACATACCACCCAAAAGAAGGAAAAATGAGTTGGAACCACTAGGTGCATGCCATGAGCGATAGCAAGATAGAATACCACAGTGAGAAAGCAAACAAAACAGTCTTCTTTGTCTAGTAATGGGGAGTGGCACAGCCAGCACAAGTAAGTGGTAGTAGCTGGACAACTGACAAATCAATGGGTGGTCGGGAAGAATACCCTAAACCAGACAAAAATAGTTAAAGGCTAAAATGGTAAAAACCAATCACGGCAGGTAGTACATAAAAGGTTCTTGCTGTGCATAATAAAAGGAACAACCAAAGCAACCTCTAGAAGAGGATCATAGCACCACCATCACTATAACACCACATGAGCAAGCATCAAGAAAGAAAGAAAAGAGTGGGAAAGAATAAAAGTAACAAAATGGAGAAAAAGAGAAAGAAAAGAAATAGGAAGTGTAGAATGGCAAGCATGCACCAATAGGTAAATCCCTTCTTTCCCTTTAAAAGCGTACCCTTTATTGAGTATAAAGAACTCGCTTGGGCACAAGCCATTCAGGTCCGTTCCCTAAAAGTGGATAATCTCTACAGCAGGATTCTCCTGTGAGGTTACCCACGTTGAGGAAGTGGCTCCCTCCTTGGCCTTAGTCCTATAACACAACTAAACATGGCAGACTGATCCTTTGCTTTTTTGATTTTACCACTTATTGCTATTATTTCTTCTCTTGTCTTTACAATTTCACCTATAATGTGTTTTTTTTTCCTGTTTGAATTAATTATATCTTACTTATTTTGCCTAACAGTAACGTATTTGTTTCATCATTGTTTTATTGCATTTATTTGCCATAACTCTTCTGTGACAACTTCATCTGCCATGGCATGTGACCAAAGTTTCAGCGAACGGGGCATAGTTTGTGTGCAAGCCATACCAAGGTAGGTTGCAATTGAACCAGTCCTAGCTCTCTTATCCAGAACACTTAGGCCTAGCACAGCAGGAGGCAGTCCAGCCCAAAATCACAAAAGGCCCACCACATTTAAATTAGCGACTCCGTTGGGGAGTTGGGAAACAGATAAGGACGAAAGACAGAAGCCCTTGCAATCCATGCCCCCAAGATCTAAAGCAACATGAAACATGAAGGTTGTGCCCTTGCAGGCAGAGTCGAGGCCAACAACGCCTCACCAACAGTAGCCTAATAAGGCAGAAGGTATCAACAGAATGGGGGTTGAACCCCAACCACAACCAAGGGTTCCCACTGACAATGCCAACGTTTTTATCGAGGTGTTGCAATTGTTGCAACACTTACAGCAAAAAATGATGGAAGAAATCTATCAGTTGAAAACAAATAAAACAAAGGAGAAAGGGAGCCAGCATGAACCGAAGCATGCGGCAGACAAAAAGGAGACACCAGTTGGAGGTGCTCTGTAGAATGCGGAACAACGTTTCATCATTATGGCCGAAGTAGCAGCCCTTTTAGAGCAGGAGAGGGCCAGAGCACCTAAGGAGAGATTCTATGCATGAAGACGTCCTTACCCATTAAGGATACTCAGCAAACCATACCCCGAGAGGTATGAACTGTGAATTTTTATGCAGTACGATGGTAGAAAGGGAAGTGCTATTGAGCACGTGAGCAAGTTTATTGATACTCTTGGTCCTTATGCAGCAGACGAGGACTTATGTCTTCGAGAATTTTCTAAATCACTATGTGACCGTGCGTATACTTGGTACATCGATCTAAAGCCAGGATCAATCCCAACTGGGGATGACATGATGGATGTATTTTGCACTAAATACTTCCATGGAGAAGAAATAGTAATGCTTGTGACCTTGCAAGCAACTAAGCAAAGGAATGGTGAGGATTTTATGTAATACATCAAAAGTTTCAGAGACATAGCACTTTATTGCTATGATTATTGCAAATAAAAGACATTGGTGGAAATTTGTATGACAAATATAATCAGGGAGTACAAAGCTGTGTTGGAAAACTTGAAAATCTCCCAGTTTGCACAGTTGTTGCAAAAGGCCAGAAAGACTGCCTAGTTAATGAGGCTGAGCTCGGACAAAAGAAGCGCTTCACTAGCTATGGTAGTATCCACTAGCGAAAGAAAAAGGAAAGTTAACGAAAGGGACTATGATACCCCTCTACCACTATCATGCACTCCAATGTAGCTAGATGTGCTCCTAGATAAGTGGATAGCAGACAGAGTTTTCAAGCCCAATCAAGTTTTCAGAGAGCCCACAGAGGAAGAGCAAAAGGACCTACGCTTTTGCCGCCTGCACATCTACGTGAAACATCCTACCGCAAAATGTTGGGCGCTCTACAAATTGATACACTGCAGAATCAAGGAAGGGACTCTGCAGCCGTCCCAGCCAGAAGTTCAAAGAAACCCACTCCCAAACCACAAAAGGAAGGGCATAACAGCAGTTGTGATTTATGCAGCTCTAGGGGAAGACGAAGAAGAAAGTCCAGCCCTGCCTGCTGTAGCAATTACCACCTTACAGAAGAGTTCCAAGTTCAAGAATTTTTTCTACTAATTGGGGCTCACAGTAAAAGAGCAAACAATAGCAATAGAAGCCCTGGTGAGCATTGCTTCTGGGGCAGGGATAGAATGTTTAACAATTGAAGTCGCAGGCGATAGTGCTCTCCTACAGGAGTCAAGTGAGATCACTTTTAGTGATGAGGATTTGGAGGTGAGGTACTTAGATCATAGGAGGCCCCTTTACTTGGCAGCATCTATAAATCATATTCCCATCAAGAGAGCCTTGGTAGATACGGGCACTTCTGTAAATCTTATCTCGCTGAGCACTTTCCAAGCACTAGTGGAAGCAACAAGATTCGGGGGAAGAGGCGAGTACACCACATGCCACATTCAGCTATGGTTAAAGGTGGGACCAATAGCCTCCCTAGCCCGCTTCCATGTGGTAAAAATAGAAGTCTCGTACCACGTGTTTCTGGGAAGACCACGGTTACATAAGCACTGATTAGTTTCGTCCATCTATCATCAGTGTGTGAAGGGAAGGATGAATGGTAGAATGATACGCGTAGCAACAAATTCATCACCATTTGAGTAGGTAGAGGCTCATTTGGTAGAAACTATGTTCTACGACCAATGGGCACCGTCTAGGGAAAGCTTAGTATTAAAGCCGCTAGGTAAGTGGGAAGAAATCCAAAGTGATCCGGAACCTGATTTGAGGAAGTTGTTATCGCAGGAAAAAAAAAAGAAGGAAGGAAGCACCCACTATGGAGTTAGATGACACACCATAATGTGTCAGGGTTCAAGGCCTTGATGCCAGGATTGTATAAAAAATATGAAGTGCACGGGGCCCATATGTGATATGCAAGCGGGCCCTAGATAAGAATGGCAGCATAAAAGCTTGGTGTGCTGCGTGGCACAAGAAGGTTTAGAGGATGGAATTAATGAGGGAAAGAGGAGGAAATCGTGATGAAAAAAGATGTACAGGTTATGGCAGAAGAAAAATTGGAGGAAGTTAACCTGGGGTCTGACCTACAGGAACCAAGGCCCATCTTAATTAGCTTGAGACTGTTTGAAAAGGAGAAATCAGAATTGATACGGTTGCTGAAAGAATTCAAAGATGTCTTCGCATGGTGTTACAACGAAATGCTAAGATTGGATCCTAGTGCACACATTGAATGTGGACCTCGAGGCCAAGTTAGTGGCCCAGCTTGCCAGGATTTTCCAAATTAAGATAGAGGAGCAGATAGTCAAATAGGTACAGAAACTGCTGGCCATAGGCTTTATTAAACCCATCCAACACCCGCGATGGTTATCCAACATAGTGCTAGTAAAGAAGAAGAATAAGTAGATAAAGTGTTGCGTAGACTTCAGAAATCTCTATAGAGACTGCCCAAAAGATGAATTCCCATTGCCAAACATGGACTTGCTGTAGATTCTGTAGAAAGGAACTCCGTGTTCTCATTCATGGACAGATTCAACAGGTATAATTAGATCAGAATGGCAACAAAAGATGCGGAGAAAACTACTTTCAGAACACCCATAGGCAACTTTTACTATACTGTGATGCCTTTCGAGTTAAAAAATGCAGGCACAACTTACCAATGGACAATGACAGCTATATTTCATGACATAATGCACCGAGAATTAGAGGACTACGTGGATGACATAGTTGTAAAGTCAAGAAAGCGAGAAGAGCATGTTCAAGTATTGAGAAGAGTATTTGAAAGATGTAGAGCCTTCAAATTGAGGATGAATCCCTTCAAATGTGCATTTGGGTATCCCCTAGCAAATTCTTGGGTTTCTTGGTTCACAGCAAAGGGATAGATATGGATCCGGCCGAAGTTACGGCCATAGCAACCATGAAACCACCAACCACAGTGAAGGAGTTGAAGAGTTTCTTTGGGAAGGTCTCATACATTCGTAGGTTCATCCCTGGTTTAGCATCAATTACTTTGGCCTTCGCTAGATTGCTCAAGAAGGGCAAAGTTTTGAGTAGGGAGAAGCACAGCAGACGGCCTTCAAAAGGCTGCAGCAGATTATGGTGAATCTCCTTACTGTGCAAGCCTCAATCCGCAAAAAGCCATTGCTGCTCTACTTAGCCACCAACTCGTATGCTATAGGCGCATTAATTGCCCAAGAAGATGTAGGTGGCGTGCAGCAACCAGTTTATTACATCAGCCGTGCTCTGAAGGACGCAGAGACTCGCTACCCAAGGGTAGAAAGAGCTTGCTTGGCCATAGTATATGCTTCACAAAGGCTACACCATTATTTCTTGGCTTACAAGGTATGGCTGATGACTATGTCCCACGCAATCAAAGCCTTATTACGGCAGCCAATCCTTTTCGGAAGGATATCCCAGTGGTTGCTTCAGTTGTCACAATACAACTTGAAAGCGGGAACACCTAAAGCAGTGAAGAGCCAGGCTATAGCAGACTTGTTGGCACAATTTCCGGGAGAGGAAAAATTCCCACTAGACGACGAGGTCTTAGGGGAGGTAGCCATGGTAGAAGAAGTTAGAGAGCAGTGGGTGATGAAGTTTAATAGGTCTTCTACCACCCAATTAGGAGGAGTGGGACTAATTTTGTATCATGAAGAAGACAAGGCTATGGCGCTTTCATTCAAATTAGAATTCCCCTATTCAAACAACACGGCAGAATATGAAGCCTATCAAACCGGGCTAGCCATGGCCCTTGAAATGGGGATTAAGCATTTAAAAGTAATGGGTGATTCGAACCTGGTGGTCTGCCAGGCCAAGGGAAGCTTCTCCTTGAAGGAACCCAACTTAGCCCCGTACAGAACGATGGCCAAGAAGATGGAAGAAAAGTTTTCAACGTTTGAAATAGAGCATGCCCCAATGAATGAGAATCGGTATGTGGATGTGCTGGCCGCGTTAGGCTCGCAAATAATTTTTGAAGGAGATAGCACTAGGATAGAAGTCAGCAAGAGGAAGGAGTCAATTGACGAGATATTGAAGGAAAGGTTCCAAGAGGAACAATGTGAAGAAGACTAGAGGATTCCTATGGAGGAAGCCTTGACAAAAGAAAAAGACATGGCAGAATTGAAGGCACTAAAAGACTATGCCTTAGTAAGAGGAGAATTATACTGCAGGATGCCGGGTGGGGTCTTGTCAAGGTGTGTAGGACAGGAAAAGGCACGAAGGAAGTACATGATAAGACTTGTGGATTCTGCGGAGAAGTCAATCTTTACCGTAGACTCCAAAGGGCAGACTTTTATTGGCCAAGTATGGGTAAAGATGCAAATCAAGTCCAAACCCAATGTGAAGCCTACCAGCTCGCAGCAGACAGAGAAGAAAGTTACGCTGTATTTGTCAGCAAAGACTGGAGAAGTCCATTCATATAGTACCTGATAGAAGATATTCTGCCACAAAAACACAGTGAAAGACACAAGCTTGAGAGGTTGGCGACACGATATTTTTTGCATGATGAAGTCCTTTTCAAGAAAGGATATGATAGGGACCTACTACTATGTTTGAGTCTCGAGGAAGCAAGTGAGCAGATGAAGGAAGTGCACGCAGGAAAGTGTGGTGAACACCAGGGGAAGAAAAAGTTATTTAGGTGCCTGCTACAAATGGGCTACTACTGGCCCATCATGAAGAGAGACACAGCAGAACTTGTGAAAAAATGCCACAGTTGCCAAATACTAGCCAACCTGATTCACACTCATCCGCAAAACCTACACAACATTGTCACCCCTTGGCCCTTTCACACTTGGGGGCTTGATTTGGTGGGACCAGTTAATCCGCCATCACGCAGATACATATGGATCTTGGTGGCTACGGAGTATTTCACCAAATGGGCAAAGACAGTTCCACTCCGTAAAGTTACATGAAGAGCAGTGGCAAACTTCATCAAGAAAAACATAATTGTCAAGTTTGGAGTGCCCCATAGGATTATTAGTGACAATGGCACACCCTTTGTCAATAGTGATGTAAGAAAGATGCTGGAATTCTACTAAGTCAAGCATCATCGATCATCGCCCTATTACCCTCAAGGGAATGGGTAGGTAGAGGTGACAAACAATACCCTCATAAAAATCATCAGCAAAATGAGCCAAGAATATACGAAAGAATGGGCAATGCATCTGTCAGACACCATTCGGGCTTACAGAAATTCACCAAAGTCAGCCACAGGGTTTTCACCCTTCTCTTTGGTCTACGGAACAGAGATGATGAGCCCCGCAGAAGTAATGACTCCCTCTTTAGAAGTTATCCAGGTGCAAAAAAAAAAGAAAAAGAGAAAGAAGTCTTTACGGCAGAAACGTATGAGGACCTAAAAGGGCTTGATGAGAAGAGGGAAGAAGCTCAAAAGCATAGTTGCAGATATAGACAAAGGATGACTGAAGCCTATAGTAGAAGGACTAAGGACAGAGTGTTTGCAGAAGGATAGCTTGTGTTAAAGGCAGTAGACCACGTCAGACAAGGTATGGCAGGACCGTCTAAGTTTTCACCAAAATGGGAGAGACCCCTTGTGATAAAAGAGAAGCACATGCAAGTGGGTATTATCATTTGGCCCAGGTGGATCACAAAGATCTGATGGATCCCATCAATGGCAAGTGGCTAAAATGTTATTACACTTAAAATAAAAAAGTTATGTAGTCATCCCTTTTGTTTAATGAGTTTTATGTTTCCTTTTCCTTCAAGTGACTATGTCACAAGACAAGATTGTAATGTGCTTTCAATAGTATGTAATGAAAAAGTATGAAGTATTATAATAGCATACCATGTCATAGTAATAGCTTAAGTAGTAACAAAGTGTAGCATCATAGTTACAAACCCAAATTGTGGCAATCATATCAGACTTGCCAAATAAGTGTATGTAATGAAAAAGTATGAAGTATTATAACATCATACCATGTCATAGTAATAGCATAAGTAGTAACAAAGTGTAGCATTATAGTTACAAACCCAAATTGTGGCAGTCATATCAGACTTGCCAAATAAGTTCTATAGGAAACATAAAGTGTACTAAATAGGGGAATAAGGGAAGAAAAAAAAAGGGAAACTACTACATCAATGAAGCCCAGAATTAAGAGGCTGATCTCCAAAGTGGCTGGATCCACCAATACTAGAAAGAAGGCGCTCACGACAACCCTCCAAGTCTGCCACCTCCTTCCTTAGAGCCTCAATGCATGTATCAATGGCATCAACAGCAGGCTGAACTTTCTTCATGAAGAAGGCTTGGGTAATCTCATGAAGATGATAAAGGATAAACTCCACAGCAAAGCCCATGCTAACAAGCTCCTGCACCGCAGCCCTCCATTGCAGGATCATCTCGGTGGAAACAGTGTCAACGAAGTTGTGCCCGATGTCATTTATCACGCTCCCCAGCAACTTCAAAAACTTCTCCCTAGTAGAACGGCCAAGGCAGAATCCCTGCATGAAGTCACCACAGCTGCTATAGACCGCCTCCAAATGAGAAGCATAATCCTCAAGAACTCTGAAGCCATGGAAGTCAACATAGGGAGGCCTAGAACCTTGAAAGTCCGTGGGATAAGGTCATTAACCTGAGGCTGATCAAAGCGAGTAAAGAAGATTGCAGCCTCATTGACAAGGTCTAAAATTGTGGCAGAATTGCTGCCCACCTCAAACCGAGAAGGGGCAGTGAGAATCGGACCTAATAAGGAACATGTAACATTGTGTGAGAGACTGTGAAGTGAGAAGGATAAACTCACAATGAAGAAACGAAGAAGAGGGTGAGAGGAAGAAGACATACTAGGACTTGTGAGAATGGGGGCTGTAGGAATGGTAGGAACCAGTACTGTAGGAACGACAGAAACTAGTGCTGATGGTACGGCAGAAACTGATACTGACGGTGTAGCAGAAATGGGTGTTGCAGGCATGGCAGGAGGAGTGACTATAGGTAGAGCTGTGTCTGCTGAACTCCTGGTTCCTCAAAAGTCTCTGTGAGTCAGAAGGACAAACATGCAAAATGAATGGAGATTGCATCATGAAGTTAAGCAGATACATATAAAGAGAAGAAGAAGAAGGTAGAAATAAAGAGTGAAGGAAAAAAAAAAAAAAAAACTTAACAAATTTAAGAGATACATACCCATAGCCTCGGCCTCATGCCCATCAACCTCCTCATCGTCAAAATCAGAAATCCTCTTCTTCACGGTGGGTTTGTTGTCAAAATCCTCAAAAACCTCCTCAAATCCCTCATAGGACAAGTCCGCATCAGGCTCATGTGTGGCAGAGCTAGGGATGGAGGAAAAGGTAACTACTAAAGAGGAGCCATCCTTCACTGCCTAAGATAAAGTCGCGAAAGGATCGCTCGTAGAGATGACAAAAGGGGTGGCAGAAGAAGAAATCAGGGAAGCAGGTTCCTTTTGTAGAGTAGGAGTCTCAACAGGAATTGGAGAAGACACACTAACCCTCTCAGTATGAGTATCATTATCTACGGGTACCAACTCGGCGGAAGGGATAGAAGTCTCAGCAAGAGCTTCTTGTACAACAGCAGGACTGGCAGTAGCTATGGCCTCAGCCACCACATCAGCCCCATCAAAGAAACCTTCCATGGGTGCGCCCATGGCGGCAGAAATCTCCTCAGCCATAGGGTGATATATGGAGATAGGCTTAGGCTTGGCCTAAGGAACACAAAAAAAAAATGAAAAAAAGGAGTATGTCCAATCTTTGATAATGTAAAAAAATAAAGGGAGAGAGAGAGAGAGAGAGAGAGAGAGAGATGGGGCAACCAATGACACATGGCAAGGGAAATGTATATAGAAGAGAAAAAGAAGAAAAAGGGAAGGAAGGAGACATACCTCAAAGTCGGGCTCATCAAGCAATATAGGACGAGTGGCAGACATATCCTCCTTGTGCTTAGACTTCAAAAGAAAAGAAAAGACAAGAAGAAGGAAATGAGTCAACAAGTATATGGAGTTAGTCGCAGAAAAGCCCTATACAAAAATAATGAAGGTGAAAAAAAAATTAGAGATAACATACTCTCCTCTTAGTAGTGGTGGATGCAGGAGGAGGGGATGTCTTCCTCTTACTGCTTCGAGTCCTGCTAGAAGGAAGAGCATCAGTAGATGGTCGCGAAGCAGTAGGCCTAGACTTGTCAGCAGTAGGGCGCCTGCTGGAATGAATATGAGCAGAAGGGTGAGGAGAACTCTCTAAAACTATGTTGCCTACAAGAGGAAAGTCACCCTCAAAAGGCATAATGTCTGAACAGGTCTTGGAGGAGACATCACCCTTCTTGGCAGACTTAGCCTTGGCAGAACTCTTCTTCACAGGCACGGAAATATTTGTCGCATTCACTCTCTTCTCCCAACTTGTGGGGTAATCGCCAGCATACCAAAACCACCCCTTCTCCTCCTCGACCCACTCAAATGTAGCAGACCGACTCTGCTTCTTAGCATACGCCACCACTGACTTGGTTGGAAGGAGCAACTGAGGGTTAGTAGAAATAACTGCGCTAAGGCCATAATGAGGAATGAGAGAAAACCCACGGTTGTTCAACAACTCCTACTCAAATGAGATCATCACGGCCTGTTAATACCCATGCATGGCAGCAGTAAAAATACTCCCCCTTTGTGAATCTAGAATGGTGATCACACTGAAACGTCTGTTCCAAAACTCAAAGGCAGTGTGTCGCAGGAATGGCCGAATAGAAGTAGGGGACTCCATGAGGGCAGAAAAGTCATCAGGAATATCCTAGTCTAGCTCAAATTGCCTCCTCACCCTATCGGCGGAATAGTGCACGAATCTAACACCTTCATCAGCCAAATAAGGCAACCACCCAACATTAGTGGCTGCTAAGTAAGTGATACCCTTCTCCTTAAAGCCAATCAACGAGGTAGTAATCCTAGCAGTGTCAACAAAAGGACCCATGGTAGAATCAGCACATGTAAAACCCGTACCTAAATTTCTCTATGCTCTCCAAGAAAACCCAACTCCCTTATCGAAGAACTCAATAGCAAGATGCCCAATCAGCTTCAAACTAACCCAATGAAAAGTCAACAGGAAATCAGACTCAAACCAACCATAGAAATCAGTAATAACTCTCAAGCATGACTGGTATCTCTCTTTGGCAAAGCAAACAGGCCTACACTTTGCCAAATGCCTAGCACAGCGCTCATACAACAAATGCTATAGAATAGTACTATGAACAAATGAAGTAACTATATGGCAGGAACTTGCCTGATCCTCATCACTCCGTAGGATATCCAATTAAACGTATAGGTGTCCGAAGAACATGGGTGCCAACGGCTAACTCACCCCAGCATATATCTTAATGGCTAACTAAAAATACAAAGGCTTCACAGCATTGTGAGGATGAGAGCCAAATATGAACTTACAGAGCCAAAACATGACGAGGGCCGTACGGCGAGCAGCGACGGAGGCCTTAGAGAAAGACCTGACCCAATGTGACAACTTTGCGTTGCCACTCATCCTCTTCCTTAACTCGGCTTCCACGGCCTCTTCTTCTGGAGAGAGCTCCAAAGCACTAGGGTCAACATCACCAAGAATAGGCAAAAACAACTGGTTTGCCATGTCCTCTAAGGTCATAGTGATCTTACCGTAGGAAAGAAAAAAGGTATGAGTGGCGGTGCACCATCGACGGACCAAATGGCAGAGATTAAACAAGTCTCTATAGTTAGACAAGCAGCATGATAAGACAATGGCCTTCAATACACCGGCCCGCTATAGCGCCTCCATGAAACCCGTGTCGGATAACTCATTGTACACCCATTCCTTCCAGCCTAAAGTAGTACCTGATCCAAATTTGAAGAGAATGGGTACAGGGATCAAAGTACCTTGGTGCATGACAAGATCTTAAATCAAATAAGCTAACGGAGCCTAAGACGTGTCCGTATTGCGACGGCAAAACATGGCCCGACGGTGGCGGCGTGTACTCACTAAGAACTTTTGGATAATGGGCATGGGTATCATACCAAGGGTCGATAAGGGGAGCGTACTCACTATCAGGATCATGCCACGCCTTCTCCTCATCGAAATGGTCTGATTCGGAATGGGTGACCTCTTCGCCTACATCTCGCACAACAGGATCATCAGAAACAACCTTTTTTCCCTTACGGCGGGAGGAACCTTGACTTTTCACCGGCGTCATAACAGAGTGGTTGATCGGAGTAGGTGGGTGATAGTGTTTGAAAGAGAAGACACAGTAAAGAAAGGGAAAAAGAGAAAGTCTTTGTGTTTGGAAATATGAAGGGAATCTCTCTTAAGTACCAACGTCATTAACGCTGACACGAAAGGATACGATGGGTCAGCCACTAGATAAGGGATGGAATTAATGAAGTGGAGGCTGTGTCTCAGAATAACTGCTAAACTCGGACATACGAAAAGACAACACGGTTCATGGCAAGAAGAAGAAAAAAAAATAAGGGGGAAATGTATCAACATTTCCCTATTCAAAAAAAAAAGAAGGAAAAACAGTAATAAAGGGCCCACTGTTCGAAAAATCTCATAAAGGAAAAGAAGAAAGAAAGACAAATGGGAGAAGAAAGTCTTTAGTTCGCATATGAACCGCAAGAGCACTTCATATGCTCAGGGGACTAAATGTTGATGATCATTTTTGGAAAAGCCCAGCAGCAGGATGAAGCCCAACAATACGGGCGGAAAAGAGTTAGTGGATTGATAGAAAAATCATTAAGCCCAAATGGCAAGAATAATGGATCATAGGCCCATAAAGTAAATAAATAGGCCTTGAGGAAAGCAAATGAGCCCAAAGGAGCCCAAAGAAAGAAGTAGTAAGCTTATGGGCATTATGTGATGTAGAAGAGCAAGAATGGGCCACAACAGGCCCAAAGTAATGAAGTAAGAAAGTAAGGGGTTGATGGAAAGCCCATGAGCCCCAAGGATGAAGGAGAAGGTAATTGGGCCAAGGAAGCCTAAAAGAGTTAGTAAAAGTGCATGGAAATGCAAAATTAGAAAGTGGGCTGAGGATGCCCAAGGAAAGAAAATGGGCCAAAGATGCTCAAGAAGAAAGAAATGGGACAAAGGAGCCCACAAGTAATGTAATGGGTCAAGAAAAACCCAAAGTAGCATGAGTATAAATCCAATGACCATATTGGGTCATTAAGAGAAGAACAGGTAGCAGGCCCAAAAGAAGCCCAGCTAGCACGGGTCAAATAACACCATAGCAGGAATAGTAGAGTGGTATTGCAAGAATGGCAACAAGATTAAGGAAGGAGCAAAGAATGGGCTAAAAGGGAGAAAACCCACAATCAAGCAAGGCCCAGCCCTTGAAAGGAGTAAGCCAATAAAGAATGGAAAATCAGAAAGCAGTTCATGCAATGAAAGGTTAAAGATGAGTGGCAAAATGCACAAACAAGCCTCCAGACCATGGTAACCGCATGAATAGCGGACAAGCTATTGCTGTGCATGGGAAGTAGAGCACGCGCAAGGCCCAGGTACTACCAACCTATACCCAGCCAATACAGGAGTGGTGAGTCATGGATCAGAGGTAAGAAAGGGTATGGTTTGGTGGTGGGGAGAAGGGAAAGCCTATTCTAGGGTTCCCGCTCATATTCTTTTAGGGGTGATGTCTTGCTGAGATGAGATACTATCCAAAAGAAGGAAGGATGAGCTGGAATCACTAGGTGCATGCCATGAGGGATAGCAAGAGAGAATACCACGATAAGCAAGCAAATAAAATAGTCTTCTTTGTCTAGTAATAGGGAGTGGCACAGCCAGCACAGGTAAATGGTGGTGGTTGGATAGTTGACAAGCCAGCGCAGGTCCTTGCTGTGAACAGTAAAGGGAACAACCAACACAACCTCTAGAAGAGGATCATAACACCACCATCACCATAACACCACACGAGCAAGCATCAAGAAAGAAAGAAAAGAGTGGGAAAGAATCAAAGTAACAAAATGTAGAGAAAAGAGAAAGAAAAGAATTTGGGAGTGTAGAATGGCAGACATGCACCAATAGACTAATCCCTTCTCTTCCTATAAAAGCCTACCCTCTGTTGAGTATAACAAACTCGCTTGGGCATAAGCCATTCAGGTCCGTTCCCTCAAAGTGGATAATCTCTACGGTAGAATCCTCTTGTGAGGTTGCCCACGTTGAGGAAGTGGTTCTTTCTTTGGCCTTAGTCCTGTAACACAATTGAACACGGCAGACTAATCTTTTCCTTCTTTGATTTTACCACTTATTGCTATTGTTTCTTCTCTTGTCTTTACAATTTCCTTATAATGTGTTCTTTTTTCCTATTTTAATTAAAGACCTCTTACTTATTTTTCCTAACAGTAATATATTTCTTTCATCATTGTTTTATTGCATTTATCTGCCATAACTCTTCTGTAACAACTTCCTCTGCCATGGGCATGTGACTAAAGTTTCGGCAAACAGGGTATAGTTTGTGCGCAAGAAAGATCAAGGTGAGCTGCAATTGGACCGATCCCAACTCTCTTATCCAGAAGACTTGGGCCCAGCACAGCAAGAGGCAGTCTAGCCCAAAATCACAAAAGGCCCACCACATAGCTTAATTGACACTTCCCTATGCACAAAGTGTTTGAAAGGTCAAAGAGGGAAATAATTTGAGTTACGATTTTAAGAGCAACTGCATCAGTTGATGCAAAATTGTACAAAATAGAGAAAGGGTGCTCATTTTACACATTTTGAGCAGAAAAATACCCACATCAGTGGGCGTAAAATTGTGCATTTTTGCACAATTGCTACAATAAGCGTGCATATATGCACAGTTACAATATCATGTGCATTTAATATTTTATTAGTATTTTCTCTCTCTTGTCTTTGCTCTCACTCTCACTCTCACCTGACTTTCTCTTTGTCTCTACTCTCACCTCACCCCACTCTCCCTTTTCCTCATTTGCTCTCACTCTCACCACTACTGCTGGTCAAACCATGCCTCCACTGCCGCCGATCATCAAACCCTCACTCTCACCTCTCTCCTTTTATTCTCAGTGTCATCACCTTTTCGCCAATTCTTTTTGTCGGCGTCAGGATTTTGAGATTCTGGTAGGATTTGGCCAGAGAACACGACGTCGACTTCAGCGAGAGTCGGAGGAGGCTTCGATCAACCTTTGTAGCCGCAGCAAAGGAGGATCAACCTTTGGAACCCACTGAAGTGGTGAGGTGATGAACGAGGTGATGAATAGCGATGAAGGAGATGGGTTTCGGATTGGGTCTGTAAGAGAGAAGCGGTAAGGGAGATGGGTTTCGGATTAGGTCTGTGAGAGAGAAGCGGTGAGGGAGAGAATAATAAAAATTGTAAAAAAATGAATATTTTATTGAATAAATGTGTAGAATAGATAAAATAATGTGGGTGTTTTGTAAAAATGGGTGTGTAAAATAGAAAAAGTAGTTTTTTTTTTTTTTTGCAAAATAGAAGGAAAATTTGTTTCAATTGATGCAGTTGCTCTAACCGTGTACTATATCTATTTCCAAAAAAAAAAAAAAAAAAAGCCCACAAAATTTGGTAATCAACTCCCAAAATTGAAATCTAGTTTCAAATATTAATGTGAACACCTAGGAACCTAGCCTATATCCATGGCTAGTCTCTCTCTCTCTCTCTCTACAAAACAAAAATAAAAAATAACTTTTTTACTAATAAGTTTTAAAAAAATTCATTATAAAAAATTAACATCCCCTCAAAGAAAATAAATTACATATGCATTCAAAAATATACACTAAATATTTTAGTTCTTTTTTACATCCATAATTAAGATGACTTTACAATTGATTATTATACTCGGATAGATATTTTCAATGCTCAAATAAATTCTCAATTATAAGAATTAAATCAGTTTTTAAGTGAATATATATATATATATATATATTAATAGGTAAAGTTTTGAGAATATTTTGAGAATATCCAATTAGATTCTACAATTGAAGTCCAATTTTGCACCTTCTGTCCTAAATTATTTATTTTTAAAGAGAGTTTTATTTCTTAATTTTGGAGTCAAATGTAGGACCACATCATAAACATTCATCTAAGTGAGTTATTGTCTACAAAAACCGAAGAGTCTAGAACTAAAAAACATAAAAAAAAATGGATAATTTACATTTTTTACCAATAATATTCTTACAAGACTTTTAAAAGAGTTAAAAAATATATATAAGAATGGCTATCAATAATTTTAAGTATATTTACGCATATACATAGAGTTACATGCTAGTATATATATTGAAAGAGTTTATTCTTATCAAAAGACACATGAATTTTTTTTTTTTCAAATTAATGATATTTTTATATTAGTAAATGAAGTTTTATTTATTCTGAAAGAAAAAAGGGTTTTATCTAAAATAATTTAGAAATCATTTAAAACTAGTGTTGAAAAGGAACTTCTCTTTAGGAGCATAATGTAGCTCTGCATTTGGATTTTGAAAAAAAGAAATTGTTAAATATTTTTTGAGTTGTACCAATGGCTAGTAAGGACTACAAAATCAATAGCCTCATTTGTTTATAGAATGATTATACTTGTACTTACTCTAGTTTTTACTGCAGTTATAGAACTGACATTCTCAAGCATGAATATTATCAAGAAAAAGTTTTGATAATTTATGTACTTGCTCTTTGATTTTGTATATCAAAAGGAAAACTCCTATAAAATTGAGTACAGATTAATTATATTTTTGGGATTTCGGATTTGAAAGAATTTTGAGTTTCATTTTGATATATTATAAATACTAGTTTGTAATTTCATACATATGTATGGATACACTTAAAGATATACAATAAAGTGCATAATATAATTCTTATATATATCATTTAAATATTATTGATAGTCATTTTTATATTTTGTTAACTCTTTAAAAAATTTTGTAAGAATATTATTATGTATAAAATGTAAATTCTCCATATTTTTTAAAGAACAAAACTTAGGTACAGTACTTTAGGTACTGTTCCTTAGGTTCCCCTTTTATGATTCTACCACATGGATACTTATCTAAAAAATACACTTCTATCCCATAAGAAAAAATCTACATGGCAGAATCTTAAGAGGAGAACCTAAGAAACAACACTTAAGTACTGTACCTAAGTCTTGCCCTTTTTTAAAATTATAGTGAAGCACTTTTTTGTTTTTTTTTTTTTTACGATTCATTTATTCTAGACTTTTTGGTTTTTGTACTTAATAACTCACTTTGATGAATATTTATGATGTGGTCCCACATTTTATTCTAAAATTAAGAAATAAAACTCTTTAAGAATAAATAATTTAGAACACATGGCGCAAAATTTGAACTTTAATTTGGAATTTTAATTTGAGTTTCTCTCAGTTTTACCTATTATTATTACTAGTGTGTAACCCTATGCATATGCATGGATACATTTAAAAACAATCACAATTACATATTATATATATGATTATGTTTTTTATGATTTATTATATTGGACTCCTCGTTTTCTACATTAAATTAACTAATTTGATACAAAAATTTAAAAATTTAGATTAGATGGGACACGTGGCACAAAATTAAACTCTAATTGAAATTCAATTTTTACCTAAATTAACTCACTTGGCACAAAATTCTAAATTTTAGATTAGATGGGATACATGGAGTAAAATTAGACACTAATTGAATTCCAATTGAAAATTTAATTGAATTTTCTTTCTGCTTTACCTATTATTATATACTAGCAGGTAATCCGTGCTTATGCACGAAAATATTAACAATTGTGATGATAAAATGTTCATCTTGGAATATTCAATTTCCACATTGAGCTTGGAATCTTCTTGGATGCGCCAATGAAGCGGTAATGTATGAGAGTGTGAAGTAAGGAAGAGTGTGATTAAACATTGTGTTCGAACCCGGCCTTGCTGTTAGAAATTCGAAAGGAGGAGAGGGTAGCGTGTGGATCTAGTTGGTAGAGGTTGGGAGAGAAGGAGGAGATATATGATGACGATATGACATTAGGAGAAGATGATGTTTTACTTTTATAGTTTTTTTTGTTGGACTCTTTGGTTTTGATAGTGGATAGGTGAGATGTTCACCCATAAAAGTGTGCAGGTGAGATGTTTTTGCTTAGACCAATGAGCATTATAATTGTGGTTTTCTTGGCTTCCGTGTTAAATGTTAATGCATTATTTATTTGGACACAAAAATTAGAAAATTTAGATAAGATATATGACACAAAATTGGAGTCCAATTTATAATCTAATTAAATTTTTTTTTTTGAGTTTTGGTTAGGACAAGTGGTGCAAAATTGAGAATCCAAATTTATACACATGGCACAAAATTAAAACTCTAATTTGAAATTTTATTTAATTTTCTTTCTGCTTCACCTATTATTATATATATAGATATTGATTATTATTATTATTATTATTATTATTATTATTATTATTATTATTTGATGTATTAAAAAACAATTATTTTGTGTCTTTTATTTTGTTAATACTAAATAGATAATAGTTTTAATTTGCATTTATTAATTTAGTTTTAAAATTTTAGAATATTTATAATTCTTCAATGATCAAAATTGTTTGGTTCATGTTCCGTCCTCTGCCCTGTGAAAGTTAAAATCCGGTTTCATCCTTATACACATGGAGTTTGGGTTCATCTTACTTTCCAGATAGTACTTAGCACCAAAAAAAAAAATAAAAAAAAAAAAAAAAAATAAAATCAAACTCTCTTGATAATGGATAGACTTGCTACAATACGGAGAAAGTTTTTTTTTTTTTTTTTTTTAATTTGACATATGTTTTACCTCTCTTACAAAATATGGAAGTTACAATTAAGTAGATTTCATACATGGTGAGAGATGATGTATATTCAAAATGCATGAACTAATTAATACACGCAACAATTACACACATGATGACACTAATATTTTTTCAATTTGAATGAGGTAGCTAACTTTTTTGTAAGATTCATTTGGAGAATATAACATTTTCTCCATATTTAAATTCTTGGAAATGTGATGTTTGGGAATCTTGATGATTAAGATTGGAATTATGTTTACATTTAATTTGATTAGGAATCTAATAAAATTATCGGGAAAGTAAGATTACATTGCTTAGTTTATTCCGAGGAATCACAAGTGAATGATTTATTCTTTTCAAAATTTTATTAGGTATATACAATATCAAGCATTTTACCCATCATTTTTACTTGGTTTCCTATAAATAAAAATGGGTAAATTGCAAAGTACACCCCTGAAATTTAGGGTTGCTTGGAATTTACACTCTGAAGTTTGAGAAATTGAATTTCACACCTTGAAGTTTCGTTTCGTTAGCAAAACTCAACCCTCTATTAGTGACTTGCATATGTGGCTGTTAAGTGACACGCTGGCATGCTGATGTGTGATTTCTTTTTTGCCAAATCAACTCTACAAATAACATGGTTTCAAAGAAAGCAAAGGCACTAGCAGATTGAAACAACACCGTTTCACCCTAACTCAAAACACAAAACCATCTGTTTCTCCTCTCTCCAACTAGTTTCTCTCTTCTACTGGCCAAGATTACACCCCAAGTGACTGTTGTGATAGACCGCAGGGGTGCTCTCAAAAAAGAGATTTTGGTACTTTAAGGCACCTCCCTTTTTGGGTAAGTGGTGTGGAGTCGCCATTTATTTTTTTTATACAAAAAAAAATAAGAAAAAATTAATACAATTGCATATTCAAAATACTTTGAATGTTATTGATTGAATAAATAAAGTACAATTTGGTATATTAACCTTACAAGGCTTTGGTCCTTGTTACAATCTACCAAAATTAAAGACAAAACACTATTTTACCTATCCAAAATCCTAAGTTCGGGGGCTAGGTTACAGAATGGGAAGGTGTTAGGCACTTATTCTGCCTAGACAGAGTCTAGTCTTCTAGACTCTAATGACCATTATATACCCTTCTGTATTGATGTTGAATGATATGTTATAATACACATGACAAACACTTGAAAAAATTAATTTAAATAAATTTGTCTTATGAACATGTCCTCTTTTCAAAGAAAAATCAAATCTATCTTGAAAATTAAAAAAATAAGATTTGATTTGTAAAAATCAGATCTATTTTTGTAACAAGTAAAAAGAAAGATTTGTTTGGTAAAAATCAGATTTGTTTTTGTAAAGGGTAAAAAGAAAGATTTGATTGGTAAAAATCAGATCTGTTTTTGTAAGTTAAAAAAAATGGGATTTGGTTTGTAAAAATCAGATCTATTTTTGTAAAGGGTAGAAAGAAAGATTTGATTCATAAAAATCAGATCTGTTTTGAAAAAATAAATCAGAAAATACTTTTAAAAGAGAACTCACATTCATGAGACAAACTTACTATGCATGCATCACATATTAAAAGGAAAGACTCTAACTTAACTCTTAATTTCTTCTTTGAAATTTCAAAATCTACAATTTTATAAAATAAAATAAAAATTTAGAAAAAAATTCAGATTAGTTTTATGACCAGAAAAATACAGATCTATATCTAAGGAAAATACAGATCAGTTTTGTGTTTGAAAAAATTCAGATCTGCATCTAAGGAAAATACAGATTAGTTTTGTGTTTGAAAAAAATTCAGATTTACATTTGTGGAAGATATATATATGTTTTGTGTTTGACAAAAATTCAGATCTGCATCTAAGGAAGATACAGATTAGTTTTGTGTTTAAAAAAAGGGTTTTGATGATCATTAACAAATTTTGAAAATCAAAGAAAAAAATTAAAATAGATAATCAATTAACAAATTTTAGAAATCAAAGAAGTTTTCACCTCTTTGATGGCTAAAATACTTTACTTACAAAAAAGTTCTAAAAGCAAAAGCCTCAGCCTCTAGAACGTCTTTAACATAAGGGGAGCAAAGAAGTCAGAAAAGAAGAGCCATTACTTCTGATTTTTTTTTTCCTCTATTTATAGAGGTTGAGATGCTTAAAAAATAAGATGAATCAGATCAACTAAAAATTGGAATGCGTCCTTATCTCTAAATATTAGAAAAAGATAGGCTCTATCTCAATCAGGAAGTCCCCAGGCCGAGCCGAGTGTTTGGGCCAATCAGCACTTGCCATGTGTTGATAGGCCCTCTTGGGTGTCGAGCCTACATTTGAGTTTTGGTCCAATTTGAACTCATTCTTTAAGGATTTTTTAGCCGAAAATTGCACATAGATGCGTTTTAAATCCATATTCTAAAAATTAATCCATTTTTCTTGATATTCAGTTCCTTAAAGTGATAATTATCTTGTAGATAAATATTCTAAAAAGACTTGATTATCCACAACTTCTTTGTTATCTGATTATTCACTTTATTCCCATGTAAGCAAGCCTATTTTTGACACTAACCCACATCCAATCACAAAATTATTTAATTAATTTTAATTGTTTAACCAATCATAATTAATTTAAATTAATCACAAGTGGTTCTTTCTACCTAAAAAAATGCATGTAGACCGCAAAAACTTGATCATATGATATCTTTCAATCTGGCGGTTCAATTTGAAATCAGACAAACCATCGCAACCATTAGAATCTTAAGATCATTTTTATGATATACAATGAATGAATTAAAACATGTAATGCAACTCTAAATTTTGGGTATATGAATGGTCACTCTAGCCATCTTCCAAGATTAAATTATGGGTACAAAATCGAGTGTCTACAACTGTGCATCTTTGTTGAAATGTTTAGAAGTTGGAATAACTTAAAATATATTTGAGTACTGAGTAATTTTGTGATGAGAATCAACATAGATTCAAGGATCCATTGCATGTTCCAGTTGGGCCGATTACTAGAGCAAGATCCAAGAAGATCAAAGAAGCACTTAATGGGCTGATTCAAGAGATTTGGGCTGATTCTAACGCAGGACATTCCAAGCTGGGCCCAACGAAAGAGGAAGGCATAATAAATTTAATTCAAGCCATTGACGGCTGATCTGACTTAATTGGGTGTTATTTATAGCGTGGATTAATGACTGATTGACTTTCCAGCTCCAAATCAGTTAATAGATATTTTTCCTAATTTAGATCTTCTAATTTTAGACTAGATCTACCTTAATTTTAGACTTTTATTATTTAGAACGTTTTTTAGCTATTTTCCTATTTTGGATCTGCTATTTTCAGACGAAATCAGCTTTTATTTAGGGTTTTATTATTTAGTACTTTTTTTTATATTTTCTACATTCAGTCATGCCTTATAAATGGCATGCACTCATTGTAATAGAGAAGATTATTGAATAAAAATTTGAAAAAGGCTAGGCTTTGCTCTTCCCTTTGATTCTTCAAGAACTGTGAACTTATTAGGGATTCTTTCTTGTGGCGTTCAAACTTTATACCTTTGGTTCGTGATTCAATTATAATCATTGGGTCGAGGTCAGTTACTTATACCTTTGGTTCGCATTTCACTTATAAACTTTGGGTCTGAGTTTCTATCAAAATCTGAATTTTAGCTTTCTTGGGCAATATTCCAATATTGTGTGTTGGGTCTCAAAGCGTGTCGGTTGAGGTTCGCATCATTTGGTATCAGAGCTCAGGTTCTAAAATCAGTTTTCTATCCTTTTACCTTTTGTTTCCTATTATCATCCTAGCTTGTTCCTTTTGTGTTCTTTATTCCTTGTTCTTATTTTGTGACGTGCACTAGGTTAAAATCGTGCACCAAGCTTCCAGAAAAAAAGAAAAAAAAAAGAAAAAAAAAAATTTGGCTTCAGTTCTTTTAGACCAAAATATTGTTTTCTTTGTCCTATTTTCTTTCATTTAGTGTTTCTGTTTTATCTTCTTGCTGTTGGTATTTGTTTTAATACTACAAGTTGAATTTCTTGATCAAGTTTATTAGTTTATTGCAAAACTGAAAAGGAGAAGCTACGAGTGGAAAAAGGCAAGAGAGTGTAAGACTAATATCGGGAAAAAGCCAATTTAAGAGTGAAACACGAATGGGAGTGACATAATCTGAGTGCAAACACGTGAGGGAGTGTTGTGAGGAATTGTTTCTAACATTTTCCTATAGTTTTAAAAGTATGTCTTGCAGGGGTGAAACATCAAATAAGGAAGGAAGGGAGGAGTCATCCATCATGTTGTAGGCTATGCAACAACAATTTGAATGCATGAACGTGGTGTTTAATGAGATTCGGGATCGGTTGGACAAGCAAGATACTATTATTGCTAATTTGCATGAGGAACATCCCCAAAGAGCCCCTAATGCTAGAAGGCAAGAAAGTTATGCGCGCGTGGATGATTCTGATGACTACCACGAGGATGAGTTTGAAGATGAAGAGGATCAAGTTTCGTGGAACAATGAGGGCAGGTTTGCGCGAAGGGGTGAAAGGCGTGGTAGAGGATTCCGAAGAGATCCAAGATGGCAAGATGGGGCTGACAGAAACCTAGGAAACATAAAAATGAAGATACCATCATTCCAAGGGAAAAATGATCTAGAAGTGTACTTGGAGTGGGAAAAGAAGGTGGAGTTCATCTTTGAGTGCCACAACTACTCGGAGGAGAAAAAGGTAAAACTAGCTGTCATTGAGTTTACTGACTATGCTATTATATGGTGG